>JAPFFP010005438.1:0-17694 GCA_026153255.1 Solanum medicagineum
AGACTCTAATGTTGGGTTTTGCAGCGTAATATTGGTTTAAGTGCCTAATCGGCACGAGTCATGGCCCCGGGGTGGGCTGTGACAAGGAGATCTTGCGAAATCTTCCAATTTCTTCCAAGATACTTCAAAATTCTACACTTTCAGGTATGTAAGGCTTACCAAAGTATGGATTCCTTTCCTCACATGCCCTTTTTCCATTATCTTGAGTCAAGATTTGAGGAGAGTTGAGATTTTTGAGAAATTGCTTCTATTTTAATACTATATCTATGTATTCATCATGAAATCTTATTTTATATTATATTACATGAGATAATTCCTATGTTTTCACAAGCATGAATGTGATAAGCATACATGTATTTTCATTCTTGATAGCATGAACCCTAATTTACATGTTTCCATGGAATTTTATGCATAAATTGAGCATATTGAGTTAGGAATTGAGCATATTGAATTGAGTGGATTGATGCACATTGAGTTGAGTAACTTGAGTATACTTGAGCATGAGGAGTATGTTGCATTGAGTCACATATATTATGATATATGATATATTGATTGTATTGCATGACAAGTTGATTGAATGAGTCTAAATGATCGTTTGTGTCTAAGCCGAGTTAATCATTTGCGTTGATTGATTGAATTATTGAGTTGAGTCATGAGTTGATGATGAGATGATGATGAGTTGATGATGAGTTGATTGATGAGTTGAGCATGTTTTAGTATTGGGAGAAGTATTGACCATCGAGCGGGAAGCGAGTATACTTCTACTTTAACCCACAGAACTACGTTACCAGCATATGATAGTCATTATAGCTAGTCTGATGGCTCTTGTTCTGCAAGTGCACACTTATTATGGATCCAAGAGAGAGTTGATCCCCTTTTCTGTGGCATGTTAAGGGCGGGCATAGCAGCGATACTGATTTGTTGTGCATCACCTAACTTAAGGTGGTCGGATAAGGATGTCGGTTAAGAAAAACTCCCAAGAAACACTGATTGAGCATGAGATTTCAAACTGAGCATATTATACTGAGATTATTTTAATATCATGATTTACTCTAAACTTGCATAAAACGATTTGAGCTTGAGCATTGAGTTTAGATGACTGAGTAGAGCTCTATTTCTCCTTGAGCTATTTTACATAACCGTATATTCTATGCAGTGATGTCCATTTTGGGCCCGCATCATTTTATGATGCAATACAATAGATAGAGGGCTTCAGCACGCGCATCGTTGAGGTTTGGATCAGTGCATTCCTCGAGCTTGGTGAGCCCCCCTAGTATCTGGATAAGCCCTTTTATCTTTCATTATTTTTAAGTACTTTTGTTTCTTTGATTGAGGTGTCCATGGCCTGTCATGGCACATTTCTGGACTAATGAATAGAGGCTTCATAGACATTTGAGTAGAGGTTTTGGATGATTCTCTGTATGTAAACTATTTTCATTAATACTATGATATAGTAGAGTTATTTGTAGATGTATATATCTTCTCAAATTTGATGCTTATCGATTGCATTATTCCTTTGTTGTTGAGTTTGATGTGACGATACGGCCAAGTGGTTCTCTCGGGAGCTAGAGATAGTCTCTGAGTGCCGACCAAGCCAAGAATACCCTCCCGGGGTGTGATAGATGAGACCAATTACGTATTTAGATGGAGAACCTAGGATTGTTTGGGAGGAAGAAAAGGTGATTCAGATGATTCATAAGAAAAATTTACAATATGCGATAATAGGTAAATTTTCCTATGGCATACCAGGAATAAAGGAACTGTGTAAGATCATCCCAACACAATGTGAATTGAAGGGTGAATGCAACATAGGGGTGTTGGGGTTGAGGCATGTTTTAATTAGGGAATCTAATATGGAAGATTATGTAAAGCTTTATCCAAGCCTATCATATATATTTTGCATAAACAATGAAATTATGCATTGAGGGCATTCAAGTGGGACCCTATGTTTGATCCTGAGGAAGAAACGTCAACAACAAATGCATGGATTTCTTTTGCATCACTACCTCCAAATCTTTTTGTCATAGAATCAATCTTCTCATTGGCGGCAGCGGTTGAAAAACCACTACAAGTTGATATGGCTACGAAGAACAAGACGAGACCTAGTTGTGCACAAGTCATGGTGGAGGTTGATTTGTTAGGTGAGTTCCCTTAGAGAATTAATATAGGTATTAAGAAGTCATCAGGGGAAGTCGTAGAAAAGTAGATTGACATCAAATACGACTACATGACTAAATATTGTGCTACTTGCAAGTTGCAACGACATGATGAATAAGGTTGCTACGTTTTGCACCCTGAACTTTATGAGAAGATGACAGAGGCCAAATAGGGCAAGGAGACAGAAGACAAGAAGGGCAAGGATAAACAAGAAGAAAAGAAAGATGATACGAGAAAAGTGGATCCTGATAACTAACAAAAAGACAAATGCTTTCAGACACAAAAAAATAGGAAGACAATAAGGGGAAAATAGATTGAGCAGAATCAACAGGTTTTGAAGGCGATTTCCATTAAGATAAATATGGAAACAAGTTTGAAGCATTAGATAAAACTGATGAAGTGATTGCTGGGACCAGATGATCCAAGTGACCACCAAACAATGGGTGGAAAACACCTTTAAGGGTGATGCACAACAGGATAAGATAGATGCAGGGTTAGAGCATCAATAAGAGGGTGAACACATAATAAAGGAACCAAAGGACGTCAAGACAACAAATACAATGGATATTATTGTCCGGACAGAGATGGCAACCAAGAGTAATGTATAGGACAATATAATGGTTACAGATCATGATACAATGCAAGAGTTAAGTGAGGAAGAAAAGGATCTCATAAGTGACATCCATGGTTTTACTCTCTTATAGCAGAAACAAATGCATAAGAACATGAAGATGAAGATTTGGAGATGAATATTCAGAGTGCTAAGAAGGTAGGTGACTTATCATCCAGACAAATTGCTGACTTAAAAGGGTTATAAAAGAGGATAAAGGTTGGTCATTCTCTAATACTATTACAAGTGAAGACAAAGAGGAGTAAAGGGAAGGAGGACAACACCAATCAATATCAGAAATATATTATTTTGGAATATTAGATCAGTCAAGTCTCAAAAGGCTTTTGAGAGATTTTATTGAGCTAAAAAGGAGACATCATTTTATTTTTATTGCTCTTATAGAACCCTTTAAGGATCCAAAAGAGATACAAAGTTATAGCACAAGGTTACGGATGCTAAATCACTATTCTAACACTTTTTCTACAATCTAGATACTTTGGGAAGAAGATTGGAATGGGTAAATCATTCAGGATTCCTATCAACAGACAACAATTATGCTGAGGAAGAAAAAGGTAGCTTGTGTGATTACCTCTGTGTATGCAAGATGTTCAAGGCTGGATAGGCTAGACTTATGGAAGAAAATTGAACATATATGTGGTCATCTTGATATTCCATGGATAGTTGGTTGGGATTTGAATGTAATACCAAACAAAGATGAAAAGTTAGAGGGGTTGCCCTTTATAGCGGACGAAGCTGTTGACTTTCAGCATTGTATAAGCAACTTGCCTTATCAGAACTACCAACAAAAGGTAGTATGTATACCTGGTGGAATGATAGGATAGAGGAAGAATGTCTTTCTAAAAAACTAGATAGGCTGTTGGTTAATCAATGCTTCATGGATATCCTTCCCGATTCTAAGGTGTCTCATCTTATAAGACAAGGCTCAGGTCATGCTCCACTGTTGGTACAGTGCAATTGAGATGAGAAGGTGTTTACTAAACCATTTAGATTCCTAAATTTTTTGGGTCAAACATCCAAATTTAAAGGAAGTAGTGAAGACGGAGTTAGATTTCAGTGATAAGCCCTTTATGGAATTTCATGCTAAAATGAAAACGGTAAAGTGGGCTTTGGCTGAATGGAGTAAACAGACATATGGTGATATATTTCAGAAGGTAGCTACTCTAGAAGATGTCATTAGTGCTAAGGAATGTCAATCCGAAATCAACCCTACACAAGAAAATTGCAAGGAACTCGAAAAAGGCAGAAGCAGAATTGAATAGGTACAAGGCTATAGAGAAAGAATATTGGAAGCAAAAATCAGGATTCAAATGGCTCAATAAAGGGGACAGGAATACCAAATTCTTTCACTCAGTGGTTAAGGGAAAAGGAAGAAAATTGCAAATTCATGAAATAATGGATAAACATGGGGTGGTAAGCACTACGGCAGAGCAGGTGGGGTTGGCACCAATAGAGTACTTTCAAGAATAGTTTGGAGTAGCATTGGTGCAGGACTAGCCTGACGTGATGGAAACTGCTCCTAAATTAATCACTCAGGAGGATAATGATACAATTTTCATAGATCTAATAGAGGACAAAGTTAAAAATACAGTTGGTAATATGAATGGGGATAGTGCATGTGATCCAGATACTTTTCGAAGCTATTCTACCAGAATTGTAGGCCACTAATAGGAGAAGATATTTCAAGGGTGGTATAGACATTCTTTTGTGTGAAATGCTGCCAAGATTTGTGACACGCACAAATCTAGTATTGTTGCCCAAAAAGGAGTATGTAAAAGAATTTGTGGACTTAAGGCCTATAAGTCTATCTTATTTTATCAACAAAATAATTTACAAGCTATTTCACGATAGGATAGCTAAGGTATTACCAAAGCTAATCTCAAATAACCAAGTAGGCTTTGTTAAAGGAAGGAACATCTCTGAAAATGTGCTACTAGCTCAGAAAATTATACAGGACATAAGATTAATAAGTAAATGGCATAATGTGGTGGTAAAATTAGATATGGACAAGGAATAAGGAAGTTCATATTTGTTAAATTCATCAGTGACATGGTATAGAGATTATTGTTTAATAATTGGTATTCAGTAATAACAAATAGACAACCAAATGGTTTTTTTTAATCAGGTAGGGGTTTGAAACAAGGAGATCCTTTATCCCCTACTTTGTTTATTATTACTGCAGAGGTACTTACTAGAGGTTTGAACAAGCTACATGAGATGTCAGAATTCAAAGGGTTTAGGTTACCTAAGTGGAGTCCCCAAGTTAACCATCTGGCGTATGCAAATGATACAATCTTATTTTGTTCTGGGGATAAAAAATCTGTGAGGTTGATTATGACAGTGCTGGGCAAGTATGAGCAAATGTCAGGACAGTTGATTAATAGAAACAAATTTTTTTTCTATCTATATAAGAAGACCCCTGTGGTAGTTGAACATAGGTTAAGGAAATGGACAGGAATAGTCCAAGGTAAATTCCCTTTTACATACGTAGGATGTCCAATATACTATGGGAGGAAAAGGATTTCGTACTTTGAGAATATCATTACTAAGGTGAATACAGGACTGTTGAGCTAGCATAATAGAACTCTATCTTTTGGGGAGAGGTACATTCTAATTGTTAGTATATTACAATCCATGTTTGTGTACCTGTTGTCTGCTATTAACCCGCCTAAGGGAGTGATTAATAAGCTTCACCAGCTAATGACCAGATTTTTCTAGGGCAGAGCAGGAGGGGGAAAAGGCAAGCATTGGGTAGCAGGGGAGGATATATGCTATCCAAAATTAAAAGGTGGGATCAGTTTCAGATCATTACACGATGTGTCAAAGGCCCTATATACTAAGCTATAGTGGAATTCTAGAGTAAGTGTGAACTCATTGTAGGAGACATTCATGTGGAACAGATACTGTAAGAAGAATCGCCTATTAATGGCATGCAAAAAAGATGGTTCATATATTTAGAAGAGAATGATAGAGGTGAGGGATGATATGAAACATATACTATGGGGGTAAGTGAAAGAGGGAGCATGCAAGTTCTGGTATGATAATTGGACTTAACTAGGAGCTTTATACTTTATAGAAGAAGCAAGGCCAAAAAGGTCAGATCTGGAGGTTTAAGAATTCACATGTTCTAGTGGTGAGATTATGATAGAACTCAGAAATGTAGTTTCAGAAGAAATGGTGTTGGACATACAGGAACATATTAAACCCATATCTGGCAATCATAGAGATTGCACTTGGTGGATGGGATGCAAGCGGGATTTTCTTAGTAAGTTCTACTTTTCATAATACAAGAAGAAAAAGGGAGGAATGGAACTGGCTCACAAACATCTGTAAAAGGCTTACCATTTAAGATTAGTTTTTTTTTGTAGAGGGTATGGAGGAAGAGAATTGCCACTAATGATAATCTCCATAAAATGAAGATTAATATTGTATCTAGATGTTACTGTTGTGAGGAATTCCAGCAAGAGACAATAGAGCACTTATTTCTAGAATGTTCCATAGCACAATATATATGGAAATATTTTAGGAACATTGCAGGAATCAAGGTGACAGGCACACACCTGCAACTGTTGGTGACATAATTGTGGCAGGTCAAAGGAACAAGTAAGTTTAGAACAATAGGTAAGATACTTCCAGCTATGATTTTATGGGAACTATGGAAAAGAAGAAATGTCAAGAGGCATGACCAAGATATCAGTGTGGCTAAATTAATAAATTAGTGTGAAGACACTATTTATCAATTTTCCATGATGATATATCCTTGGATTAAATGCCCAAGTAGGTGGGGAGTCATGATAAGATTTTTTTTCAATAATACAAACCTAAATTATTCATCTCTAATATTATCTAGAAGCTACCTGATCCTGGTTGGCTAAAGTGCAACTGTGATGGTACCTCAAAGGGCAATCCAGGAGAGAGATCCTATGCATTTTGTATTAGGAATCATCTGGGGGATTTGGTATGGGCAGAATCTCAAAGAATAAGGATGACAACAATAAAGCAGAAGCTATAGCAATTCTAGCTTGTTTGAGGTTCTACATTGAGGAGTACAAGTTAATTAGCTTGGAAACGGATTCTCTAGTAATGAAAAACATCCTATGTCAAGAATGGAACATACCATGGGAATTGGTGGACATTCAATTAGAAGCTAGGTTGTTAGTTAAAAATATGCAAATTAATTTGTAGCATGTGTTCAGAGAAGGAAATATGCGAGCATGTGCTAGCTTCAAGTTTTCTATGGAGTAGAAAGGAAGACCTATAAATTAGAATAATCCGTTACCCTCTAATAGCAAGACATAATTATATTTAGAAAAATCTCACACAGGGTATTTAAGGATCAGAAGTAGGCAATTCAATGTTGTAACATCTAGTAAGATTATCAAAATATCCTAAAGGAGAGATATGCACATAACACGTCTTCCTATGCTCCGATGGCAAATCAAAAGTCGTATTAGTAATCAGTATGAAAAATTGGGTGGGAAAATGGTCTCGGTTGATTTTTAGAGCAATCGGATCAAAAGATAATTTTTTGATGCCAAAACGAATTCCAAAATAAGCGCATGACAGGTGTGCGACGTGCACCTGCAGTGGACCAACACTTAGATGTTGTCCAAAAAATTTTCATAAGATTAAAAAACTCATTCGGAGAATTTTTGGCGAAAATCCACTTCGGGACACCTAGTCTGCGTCATGAACCCCTATGCCTGAGATGAATGTTTTTCTGTTTTTCTGAGGGGCATTCCAGACCTTTTTTCACCCCTCGTAAACTCAAAATATGATCAAAATAGGTTGTTTTGTGTATAAAAAACATTTTAAACCCATTCTTAAGCCTTTCAAAACTTCTTGAAAAAGATTAAGGTGAAAGAGAAGAGAAGAGGAGCAAGGAATTAAGGAGTTCGAGGAGAGTTCTTTGAGGTTGATTGTCTACCTTCAACCCAGGTATATAAGGCTAAACTAAAGCATGAGATCGTTCTCCCATGTGCCCAATTGATAGTAATTGAGGAGTTAAGAGTCCATGAGTCCCTATATATGTTTCTTGAAATACTTTCTTGATTATTTTCTTGAAATTATATCTATTACATGTATGTTCATATGTTGATAATCATCATAAACATATTTTCTTAAGATATTGTATAAACCCTAATGTTGATTTGTGAAAGCATGCATGAAAGAACCTAAGGATGGAGTCTAGAGCCTTGATTTGAGTATGTTGATGGAAATCTTGATGTGAGTATGAGGTAGAATTAATTGAGCTTGATGATCCTATGAGTCTTTGTAATTTTGTTATGTCTAAATGACTTCTTCTAAATGATGATCTGAGTCCTTGAGTTCTTAAATGAGAATAGAGTTAATTGAGATGAGTTAAAGTCTCTGAAAATAATAGAGGACTTTAGAGTTTGAGTTAATGAGATGATAAGTTCCTCTATAAGGCTAATCAAGACAACCGATTGAGATGAGGAGGAGTCTTATGAGCATCGAGTCTTGGGAGGAGTATCGAGCACCGAAATGGGTAAAATTGAGTTTTACTCACATACTTTAACTACATCGCCAAGCATAGGTAAGGATTGAACCATTACTTCAGATGGTCCCCTCTTGAGGTAAAGTCCCTGAAAGCAATAGAGAACTTTAGAGGTTAGATCCCTCTTGGATCATAGGCTCTCCTTGCCTGGAAAATACGAAATGGAAGTGGTAACATCAACGGGATTGTTTTACAATCACTGGCTCATAAGTGATTATTGTCGGATAAGAGAAACTCTCCCAAAATTTCCCAGTTTGAGTACTCTGAGTTAGGTTGAGTTGAGTTGCGTTCCATTGTGTTGAGTTGACTTGAACTAAAGTAATGAGGTTTGATTGGTTGATGAGTCACTTGTCTACTCTTCGTTCTTGCTTTAGATGGATATTTGACATTCTAATTGAGTATATTCTGAGCTGATGTTATTTCTATATTATTCTACCTATTTCTGTTTCATTTAGCCATTTTATATACTCGTACATTCAATGTACTGATGTCCCCTTTAAACTACATTATTTTATGATGCAGAGGTAGGTAATTGAGATCGTCAACAGGCACATCGTTTAGGATCTGAGCATTTCAGCTGAGATGGTGAGCCTCCCCTACTTCGGAGGATCATTGCTTTATTTTCATCTTGCATATTAGAGTTAGACTTGAGTTAGCTTTATTTCATTTTGAGGTAGCCATGGGTCTGTCATTGACACCACATAATAATGATAGAAACTTCATAGACTAGAGTTGAATATTGATGTTGAGACTTATTGAGCTAGTTTCCTTTCTACTAGCCATTTTATCTATATTATCTTGAGACTAGATTGCCCATTTTTATCTTTAGAATTCTGCTGATTTTATAGAGTTTATTGAATAAATGGACGTGATGAGGCCAAGTGGTTCGTTTGAGGACTAGAAATAGTCTCTGAATATCTGCCACGTCTAGGGTACCCTACCGAGGCATGAAAAACTTGGTATTAGAGCACAGAGTTCAAGTGTCCTAGAGAATCTATGAAGTCGTGTCTAGTAGAGTCCTTATTATTAGTATGAAGAGCTCCACATCCATAATAGGGAGGTTATAGGACATTAGGAACTGTCTCACTTTGTTCATTTTCTAAATCGTGCGATGGGGTTACACTCTACAAAAGCTCTATTCTAATTGATGCATTTACATTTATAGAATCGCGATCATGTTTCTAAGAAGAGATGATAAAGTGAAAGGGAGTCCAGCTAGACAGAGTGCTAACCAACCCAAGCCTCAGAATCAGGATGAACCGATAGGCCCAGCCATCCCTGCCGTGCATCCACCACAGGTTAATATCATCAGTGCTGAACTTTGCCAGGCCATCCAGACTTTGGTCCAAGCTATGACAGAACTGGTTGCTAGATAGGGAATAGGCAGGCAGGGTGTTCCAAATACATCCGAAGTTCATGGGTCATTGAGGATGAACCCGCCAGAGTTTTAGAGGTAAAAAAGGAATAGGAACTGGAGTAACTTTCAAGTAGAGCCTCATAACTTTAGGGCTCAGGGATTGATGTCACAGGCTAGTGTGGCTCGGGGTCCTCGAGGCAAGCCACCTTGTGGAAAGAGTGGCAAACTTCACTTAGGAAAATGCCATGGAGGGAACAATGGATGTTACAAGTGTGTCCAAGTGGGTCACCTTCAGAGATAATGTCCTAAGTGGGCCAAAACGGCTCAAGCTTCTACCCCAGCACCACTAGCGAGAAAAGATCAGGAAGACTCTCCAGATGTCTCCCCAGATGTTGTGATAGGTATGATTCAAGTATTACTTACTTTTGATGTTATCTATGAGAGAGAAACTTATGTCTCTAAAGATTTTAATACTACCACCTGAAAGTAAGATGTGACATCTTATAACACACCTAGGGGAGATGTATTCCAGAGCTAGAATGATGACGATAGAAAGGAAAGGATGCGATAGTGAGAATGATAGTTGATTGAGGTTTATAACTAGAGTCATTATCTATTAGGCAAGTGATAAGGTGATGAGTCGATTTCTATAAGTTCGATGACAGAGTAGTGAGTAGTACCCTATGATTTTCATGATAAGGTATAGAGAGAGAGTTAGTGTCGGAATGTGTTAGAGCGTGTTCAAAAATGAAATGAGGTCTATGTTGATGTATTTTGATATTCTAAAGTATAGATGTTGAATAGGGGGGAAAAAGTACTTTTGAAGTGATAGATCAAAACTAGGCTTATGATTCTGAGGGAGAGCCTTATGAAATTCATAGAGTTATAAGCTTCGCCAAATAAGGAGGTATAGTGAATGGGTGAGTGGTGCATGACTTTTGAAGAGGGGATGTGTTGATCGATTATTAGTTATGGGATTTTAGTAAGCCTATATTCCTATTTTTTTTACCTGGTAGTTATGGGTTAGTATAGTATGAGGGAAGCGTGTGATGCACATATTAGTACTAGACCCTAAGCTTGAATTTTGAGTAGTGTGCAAGAGAGGATAGCATTGTGGTAGTGATAGTTTAAGTTGGAGATTCTCCCTAAGATGTACACCATAGTGTGTGGTTGAGATTAAGGTGTTGGCTTGCAAGGAGTGTGACGTTATGAGGATGGTATAGGTGTCGTTTGATGGAAATAGAGAATTGAGGATGACAGATTTGATGGGAGAGGCTTAAGATGTGTAACCATGAAAAGGTAAAGTTGTGTGAAACTCTAAGTTATAACTGTTATAAAAATCTAGATAGTAATTTAAGTTGTCAATGTGGAGTAAGTTGATGTAATCTTTCTTTGTCATCACGAGTAGCTAAATCGATTATGGCTTATGGATAGATGATGATGAGTTTTCGATTATAGTCTAATTCTTATACAAATGAGCTTATGAGAGCACCGAAGTTGATCGTTAGTAAGCAAAAGAAGAGGTTAGCTGGTAATAGTTATGGGAAGTGGCTATGTACGCCATTAAGAGTAGTAAATATAGAAAGGTCTTCATAGAGACAGGAAGAAGCTAAGAATGGTATCTTTGAAGAGAGTCTTAATGGCTATTATATATACACACACACACACACACACACGACTATAGCATAACAGAAGAGTTTAGGATATTCTCGTGGATAATGATTCCTTGACCATATAGAGATATGAGCTCATAGCCTAGTAAAGGGAGTTGATTTATAAGGCTGGCGATATAACCTTTGAAATAAAGAGGAGATGATGAGATGATACACCTAAGTAAATCTTGAGTTTTTAATAGAGATGGGTTGATTGAGATGAGAAATTTTTTTCTTGCCATATCATACGTTCCTTATTCTTCTATTGAGGTGATGCTCTATTCCCGTCTAGTATATGACTTTCATGCCGATGGCCTAGTCCCTTACACATCATGTTTATTCCCGTTTATTTTTTAGTTTCGAGAATGAGAAGCGATGACTTTATTCACCAGTTTTGATCTAACCCCATCGATCTAAGAGTTCCCAATCCTATTTGAATGAGATGTGACCCGAGTTTTACACTATGTATAATTTTGTTAAACCAGAGCGAGTCTTGATGAACGAGGGAGATTGTACTTCATTATGAATGTCCTCAGATAAGGTTTCTCGATTGAATCATGCTAATGATCTGTCATTCCAAGCCCTTTGAATGACCCAGTTTTCCAGTTTTGATAGAAGTGTTGATTATAGTAGAAGAGTGATGGTTGATTAGAGAGAGTGAGAAGGAGTGAATGTTTCCTTATTGTGACATTGGTGTTGTACTTGTGTCATGTAAGGATAGAGACAGGGAGGAGGGGAGAGATGAGACTTTATGATATGCAATAGATAGGTAAGAGTATGTGGGTGTGTCTTTGACTGGGAGCTCATTGATTGGTGGAGGTAGACATGCTAAGTAGGCTTGAAAATTCTTAGATACAGTTGAAGTGGTTAGAGTGATAGGATTGAATATGTAGTTGTTATTATGAGAGTATGGATGATGGACTATTGAAGACTTTGTAATAAGGTTTCGAGTAAGGATGGCGAAGTAGTGAAAAGGACTAGTGATCTTTTAATGAAAGCCCCCATGGAAGTACAGAGCTGAGTATTGAGGATTAACTTGTATGAATATGATCATCTAAGGAATAACACCTTGAGGCTCAGAAGTAGGCTTGAATGGAAGAGGAGGAGGTGGTTAGGTGGAGATTTGAATAGGAGCTATGAGCTTGTATTGATGGAGAAAGCGCTATGAAAAGAAGCAGAATTGAGGTAGGGAATTGATCTTGATAGTGTCCGCAGAGTCATATCACGATTGTCCCATTCTTGATTAGAGTTGATGGCTTCCTTCCTGAGTTCGAAAGACTGATTATCGAGACATTTAAACGATTCAAACTGATTGAGTTTCGCTGTTCCATTCATATCTATGATGAGAATGTTGAAGGTAATGTTCTTAACCTTGACATAATTGATGTTTCTATCCTTGAGCTGATGTGTCTATTCTCGAGTCTGAGTAGAGTTTGTTGAGGATTGATGAGGAGTCGAGAATTTGAGTTATTGATTGAGTATTGAGCATGAGCCTCGAGTATATTCGTGCCTTGATTTCCACTGTTAGTCATCATTGGGGGGAGAATGATTCCAAGGGGGAGATGATGTAACATCCGATATGATTACCAAAATACCCCTAGAGGAGAGATATGCGCATAATGCATCTTCTCATGCTCCGATGGCAAATCCAAAGTTGAATTTGCGATCAACATGAAAAATTGAGTGGGAAAGTGATCTCAGTTAATTTTAAGAGCAATTTGATCAAAAGATAATTTTTTGATGCAAAACCAAATTCCAGAATAAGTGCGTGATAGGTGTGCGATGCGCACTCACCGCGGACCAATACTTAGATTTTGTCTAAAACTTCTCTACGAGAATAGAAAACTCGTTCGGAGAATTTTTGGCAAAAATCTACTCTGGGACACCCAGTCTACGTCGCAGATCCCTATGTCTTCGAACTTTTTTCAGTTTTTCATGAGGGACATTCCAGAGCTTTTCTGATGTAACGACCCTTCTCTCCATTATTTTTTTCTTATATATCATTTGTTTTCACTCTTTTGCTCCAATAATGGAGCTATTGGATGCTTACATCCATTTGTTAGGTCCCTTATCAAATGGTCTGCCAATTACCTACTTTGGCACTTTTTTTTAGTGCCTTTCCTTTTCTTCAGCACTTGTTAAGGCATTCACTGCCTATATAAAGCAGTGAGATTCTGCTCAGCAACATATTCACAAAACAGAAGTACGAGAGATCTGAGTACATATGTAATAGTATTGGGTATAATATTTTGAGAGTTTTAGGGAGGTGGTTTATTGCGTGGAGCTTCGACAATTTTATTGTAAGTTGCTCCTATTTTCTAAATCTTTTATAATGAGATATTTTATAAATGGGATTATTTTCATATACTTTTAAGTACCTTATTATGAAAATAGTATGTATATATTAAGTTGAAAACAATTGTGTGATGTCAACATTATTTTCCACTACTGTTGGTATGTCAATTTAAAATAGTAATAATTTATTTGACTAGACCGTGGTGCTACGGTTTCCACTCAAAAAGAAAAGGCCAAAGTGTTAGATTGACCGTGATTTATATAAGGCAAGTGGACTCTCAAAACTTTGTAATTCTTGTAGAATACTCGAATTTTCCTTTCTCCTACGTGTGATATGTGAAATATTTTAATATTATAAGAAATGAGATGATACAAAATGTGAATGCGAGTTGGCATGTTATTATGGTACTTGATCTGATAAATGTGGTCAAGTGATCAGAATTCTATATGTTTGATACATATGTTGTTGTGAATTGGAAATAGTAAGTGAATGTGTTTGTGAAATTCATATCATGTCCATTCATTCCATGACATGCATATTTGCATTGATATGAGTAAAGATGGAAATATTGGGACCGAGGTCTTTACCAGTCGAAATGCCGAGGTCTTTACCGTCGAAGTTATAATGATATTGGGACCGAAGTCTTTACCGGTCGAGATGTGACGCCGAGGTTTCTGCCGGAGAATTTATAATGTGATGCCGAGGTTTCTGCCGGCATGTTTATGATGATATTGTGATGTCGAGGTTTTTGCCGGCATGTTTATGATGATATGTGACGCCGAGGTTTCCGCCGGCATGTTTATAATGATATTGTGACGCCGAGGTTTCTGTCGGCGATGATGTGATGGCATAATTGCATAATGCATTGCATATCACCTTTGCATACTATTGCATAGCATGGTGTTGTCATTATGATTGATTGTGCTTTAAACTTGTGCTTTGAAAAGTAAGATATGATGAAATACTATCTTATTTAAATATTATATGTTATTGGGTTGGAATAAGCTTCTGTACAGGTAGGTGTCGTGGAGATCGACTGGGACGAAAGGAGTTTGTGTATTCTATTAGACTTCTTTGTTTTGTTAGTTTACTTGCTGGGATCCGCTTGGTATTTGGTACTCACCCCTTGCTTATACACTAGCGTAGGTGGTGAACCCGGGCTGTGAATAGATATTCCTTAAAGCATAGAAGAGTTTCAGGAGACATAGAGAGGTAGTTGTTGTCATCTGGCTGACTCTCTTGTTCTTATTTCTTCTGTACTTGTTCTATTTGAGAAGAAGGACAGTGTGGACTTTTATTTCTTCGACTTTCTGTATTTCTAGTGGCTTGTACGCATGACAACCAATCCTTGGGTTGTATTTAAGTTTATAAAAATTCTCCTTTTTAGTTATTTATTTTAGTTGAAATGCTTCCGCACGTTATATTTACTACCACTTTTGAGATAAGGCTGACTTATTCTGGTGGGGTTGAGCAAGTGCCATCACACCCGATTTTCGGGTCGTGACAAGTTGGTATCAGAGCCCTAGGTTCATAGGTCTCACGTATGTACAAGCCAAGTCTAAGTAGAGTCTTGAGGATCAGTACGGAGACGTCTGTACTTATCTTTAAGAGGCTATGAAGACTATTAGGAAACTTCTTTTTATTCATAATCTCTTATCGTGCGTGATTATTTTCGGTAGTAACGAGTGGTGCCTATATTCTCTTGATAGATGGCAAGGATTAGAGCTACTACTATTGCTGGTAGAGATGAGGCTATTGCTGAGGGAATTGCTGAGACCCCAGTTAGAGGTAGGGGAAGGGGTCGACCTAGAGGTCGTGCTCGTGGAGTGGCGTCAGTAAGAGGACGTACCCGAGGAGTAGCACCAGTTAGGGGGCAGGATAGAGGGGTTTCTCTAGAGCCACAGATAGAGGTTAATGAGGATCAGGCCCTTCCAGAGCCCACAACTACACCTTTACTCCAGAACACTCTGTTGAGGATGATGGGGATGCTGGAAAACCTTACCTAGGGGGTTGGTGCGAAGGGAATACCCCAACCGAGAGTGGAAGAATAGACTTCAGAACCACATCATGGTATGGCTCATCAGGATTAGGTGGGTCAGCCCCCAGTGATCCCTACACCATCTAGTGGGGTACAAACCACTTCGGAGGCAGTTCTAGTTGCAGATGATCAACTTAGCGACGAAAGATTTCAGAAGATGAGACCACCTCAATTTCAGGGTGGCAATAATGAGGACGCCCATGAATTCCTAACTTTGTGCCATGAGATGCTAGATGCAGTAGGGTTAGTTAATCAGCGTGGTGTCCGTTTTGTGGCACTGCATCTCCATGGACCAGCCAGGGAGTGGTGGAGGACTTATGTAGCATCTAGACCAGCTAGATCTTCCCCAGTGGATTGGGGTATGTTCTCTAATGCTTTTAAGGAGCGCTTTATTCCTTGGAGTGTACGGGAAGAGAGCCGATTAAGGTTTGAGGATTTAACGCAGGGAGGTATGAGTGTTACTGAGTATGAAGCCCGTTTTTGTCAGTTGTCCCGACATGCTTTAACTATGATTCCAAACGAGGAGGAGAAAGTCTGTAGGTTTGTGAGAGGTTTGAACTTCTCAATTAGATCCTATGTATTCAGAGCAGCTCATGAGGGGGCTTCTTTTCAGTCTGTTGTAAGCACTGCCAAGGAGGCAGAATTGCTGGTTCGAGAGGAGTTCAGAGATCCTAAGAAAGCTTTACCACGGGTCAATTTTCGGGTACCTCATTTGGCAGTAGAGGATTCTATAAAGGGGGTGAATCATCCCAGCGTCGAGGACCAGTACATGCATCGCCACCTGCTTTTAAGGGTGGTCAGACACATCGTGGGTCCCAAAGTTCTACCCGTGGTGGTCACAGTAGCTCTTTTGGTGGGCAACAGTCCTCTACACTAAGGTCTAGTTTTGGGTGTGGGGATCCAGGACATATGATTCGACAGTGCCCCTTTCAGAATTATTCGAGACCCCATCGTACTAATTCGGCAGCTCCAGTTAGAGATCATGTCCTACTGGCCAGAGGACGGGGCAGGGGCCAAATTGGTAGAGTAGGCAGGACTCCAGACGGAGGTGCTTTGGTTCCACATGGTGGAGATCAAGGGGTAGCTCAGGTTGGTGGTGGAAGAGGAGCTCAGTGCTATGCGTTTCCTGGAAGACCTGAGGCAGAGGCCTCAGACACAGTCATTACAGGTATTGTTCCTGTCTGTCATCGGCCTGCATCTGTGTTATTTGATCCTGGATCTACCTACTCTTACGTGTCTATATATTTTTCATCTGGGTTTGACTTACTGTGTGATCGGATGTCAGTATCTGAGCGTGTTTCTACAGCAGTAGGTAAACCTTTAGTGGTGGATCGGGTACATAGATCTTGTCTTGTTTATTTGGCTAGGTATGATACTTAGGTAGACATGATTATTCTGGATATGGTAGATTTTGATGTTATCTTGGGGATGGATTGACTTTCTCCCTATCATGCTATCCCTGATTGCTACGCAAAAACTGTGACCTTAGCCATCCCCGGTGTCCCAAAGATTGAGTAGAAGGGAGATACTGGTTCTAATCCTAGTAAAGTTATCTCCTACATTCATGCTCAGAAATTGGTTGATAAGAGGTGTTTGTCTTACTTGGCCTTCATTGGAGATACTAGTACTGAGCCACCTGCTATAGAGTCTATCCTGGTGGTTCAGGAGTTTGTCGATGTGTTTCCTGCTGACCTTCTAGGTGTTCCACCCGATAGGGATATTGAATTTCCCATTGACCTAGAGCCAGGCACTAAGCCCATCTCTATTCCTCCGTATAGAATGGCACCAGCTGAATTGAAAGAATTGAAGGAACAACTCCAAGACTTGTTAAGTAAAGGATTCATTCGCCTAGTGTGTCACCTTGGGGTGCCCCGGTCTTGTTTGTAAAAAAGAAAGACGGGTCTATGAGGATGTGTATAGATTACAGATAGTTAAATAAGGTAACTATCAAGAACAAGTACCCTTTTCCCTGTATTGATGACTTATTTGACCAGCTTCAGGGGGCGGCTGTGTTTTCTAAGATTAACTTAAGGTCTGGTTATCATCAG
>JAPFFP010005449.1:0-17690 GCA_026153255.1 Solanum medicagineum
CAAAACAAATCATGTAGAATCAATCAATAATTACCCCACAATCGAACAAAATTCTTCAATTGCTTTCACGAAGTACCCAAGATTAACTAGTCCCCAAGGTATAAGCATTACCAACAATAAGAAAAGATGTAGATCCTAAGAAAATTCAAAATAATTCCAAAATACGAGTATTATGCATCAGTACATTTGCACACACCGATAACCCCATATTTCAACTTGGTCATGATTTTAAATATTGATCGTCCCAACAATCATGCATTAAACTCAAATTATTAGCACATCAATATTACGACCACCCAACAAAAGTAATCATACCCTTTAACATCATGCTAGGAGTTTAACAGGCCCAAAACCCAATTCTCATGCTCATACAAACGTTTTCTCGTATATGTACTCACTATGATAAAAAAGTTAACATTCATCCAATAACATCTAAGGATCATAACATGAGTGTGCCAAATTCAAGTATGAAAACATACAAAATTAGCAAGGGAAGATTACCTAGATGCAGTGAGAGAACAAGGATAAAGCTAAAACCCTAGTAATGTTTTGCCAAAAAAACTCACTGGATTTCGGTAGGGGTTTGAAAGAGAGTTTAGTCAGAGAAGATGAAAGGAGTTATGGGAAATCTTTTGGGGGAAGTAAACAATCTAAAATGTGGTGCTATAGGGGTCAAATGACTTTTGAACCCTTATATACTTGATCCGAGTCAACTTTCAAAATTCTATAGATTGTGTCTATGAGACCTTGACTACGAGTCGTAGCGTGTCCTATGACTCGTAGGTCCCGATCTTGTAGCAGACCCAATACTTAGAAAAACTTAAAGTTCATAGTTAGGCACTACAAACCCCACTTACGACTCATAGAGGGCCCTACGAATCATAAGGTTTGCTCGTAGTGGGTGTGCCAACTTTCAATACTCACTATTTCCCTCTATGAGGCATAACTATGAGTCGTAGTTGTAGTGGTGACTATGACTTATAGAGGATGCTCCAAGTGCCATTTTTTCACGTGTTCAATTCTTTGCTTCCACCTACATAACAAGTCTGAAAACACAACAATCTTCAAAACATTACAAATGAATCAACGTCATTCAAATTAAAAATAAACAACATGTTACCACCTAAAAGTTTCAAAAACCAAACAAACTTGAAACAAACTAAAAATCACCACATATGCTTGGATTTCCACCCAAGAAGCGCCTTGTTTAACATTGTGGCTGGGCCTAGTAGTCATCCATTATCGGCAATCATAAAGAGCCTAAAACTCACTCTTCAACTCATCTGGGTGTTTCATTGACTGGCAGATGTCGAACACAACCTCTGCATCATTGACCCTAAACTGAAGCTGACTCGAATCCATATTCACCAAGGCTCTTCCGATGGTTAGAAATGCTCGTCCCAAAATAATGGGCACATCAAAATCAACCTCACAATCAAGGATCACAAAGTCCGCAGGAAAGATAAATTTATCGCTTTAATAAGCACATTAAGAAATATCCCCTCCAGCTTTTTGATGGTTTGATCTTCCATGAGCAATCGCATTCTTGTTGGAGTAGGGGTGCCAAAACCAAGATTTTTGAATATGACAAGACGCACTAGATTGATACTTGCTCCTAAGTCACACAATGCTCTTGCGAATTCAACATCACCAATGGTGCAAGGGATAGGGAATGCAACAGGGTCCTCACGTTTTTGAACAAGACATTTGATCATGATCACACTATATTGTTGGAGCTCCTATGAGAACTCTTGACTCAAAGTGCATTTCTTTGTTACCAAATGCTTCATATATTTAGCGTACCCGGACATCTTCTGTAAGGCTTCTAGAAGGGGAATGTTGATGGATAGTTGCATCAAAATTAAGAGGAAGTGTTTGAATTCGCCATCCTCTTCCTTTTTCTTTGGCCTTTGAGGGAAAGGAGGCGGAGGCTTTGGGATTGTCTCAATTTTTTTTCCTCTCTCACAACTTGTCTTTGCATCTGAACATTCTCCGGACCTTCTCCCTCAACCACAACTTAACCACCAATACCCTTCTCACAAGCTTTATCCTCAATCATCGGTATAGGGGGATCTATGGTGCTTTTGTCACTCCTAGTCATGACTGCCGTACAATTCCCTTCATTTTTTTGGGATTTTGAACCATGTTGCCTAGTAAAGTGCCCTTTTAGCGCTGGTTCAGTTATGAAGAAACTTGCCCAAATTATTTTTTTAATTACTTAATCGCCATAGAGAGAGACTCTATTTTTTGGTTAATACTTGAAATGTCTTCTTTCATTCCCTTTAAGGTCTCATCTTGGTGATCGGCTCTCTTTGAACATCTCTTCAAGCCTCGAAGTGCTTGGCACGACATCATGGTTGTAAGGAAGCACATAAGGACCATTCCTATAACAATCTCTTCTACCCCATTCGGCATCCGACACTCTCTCTCTTTCATAGTAACCACCTCAGTTGTCTCTATATGCACCATGATTGTTGTAATTCTGACCTTGATTCCATGAACTTTGCGTCCAATAGTCCGAGTTGTGTCCTTGGGGGTTATTTCGGAAACTTGCTGCTTGGTTACTCACGAAACAAGCATCTTCATCAAAGAATGGATCTTAATAGGCAGCCTTAGGAGGTTGGTGAGTGACCGTTTGGACACTTTCTTGGTTTTGCTTTAGGACCAAGTCCATACATGTGCAAAGTTGAGCAAGTTGCTCCATAATTTCTTCGAAGTCCATACTTGTGCAAAGTTGAGCATGTTGCTCCATGATTTCTTCATTGACCTTTGCTTGCTCATTGTTGGTGTTGACCACACAAGAGATCTTCATTGTACTTCGTTCTAGTTGACCCCGGGGCTCTATTGGTTTTAATGACTTGCTCCATCCTAGCGACTATCAATGAAAAAGGTTGGTCAAGAAACATGCCTCCCAAGATTGTGTTGGCGCAAGCTCGACTATTCTCGTCAAGTGCCTGATACAAACTCTCAACTAAGGAATCATCTTGTGATGGATGACCATCCTCAAGCATTTGATGAATCTCTCCAATGTCTTACTAATAGAGTCACCCGCCAATTGGTTAAAATTATTTATTTGATCTTTGAGATCTTAGGAAATATCTTTCTAGAAACACTCTCCGAAGCTCTGCCCAACTTGCTATTATACCCGGAGGAAACTCAGACAACCGCATAGCTGCATTGCCTGTTAGTGACAATGGAAACACCCTCAAACCAACGACATCAAAGAAAGATTTTGTGTCCCCATGACACTCTTGCAGACAAAAACCACATTATGGAGATGACGATGAGGATCCTCTGAAGGTAGCCCTGTGAATAATTCACAGTTTTGGAGCATTTGAAGTAATCCACTTGACGCTGAGAACTTAGCGTCTATCGGTAATGGAGGCAACATTATAGCGCCAGTAATGTCCATGGTCATAAGGTTCAAACGATATTGGTTCCAACCATAAGCATTTTCATTGAAGTCCCTAAGTTGTGGCCTATCATCCCTCGGGGGTGTATTTTCTTCTCTTCCCATATCATCATTCATACTCATTTCTTCCCCAACTGCGATATAATTATTCACCTGAGCCATTCTTTAAAAAAGTCAATGCATCTCCAAATTGATTGGATCTAAGGGATTGCTGTGGCTCCTTGTGTTGGGCATACAACCTAGTCTACCTTGCAAGTAGAATCAAAGAACAAAAACAAATATAAAGGTAAAATACAAGAGAATTTTGAAATTAACACTTAAACTAACTAATAGTGAAATCAAGTAAAAACCTAGATGTATTCCCTGGCAACGGCTCCATAATTTATGATGATGTTCACGCTCCAATAAGAAAGAGGTCACTTTCAGCAATTAACCTAACCGAAGCACAAGGTCAAATGCACAGGGAATACAGGGCTTGACTACCAGATTTCACTATCAATCATTTCGAATATCTATAACTAAAGTCTATAAATAGGGGGGGAAGGTTTGTGATTTAAGAACAAAAGTAAAATAAATACTATACTACTACGCGAGGAAACACTATTTGACGGACAACATGGGAATTGTATTCCCTTGGTTCGTCTACTCGATTACACTAGATACCATAACTACATTTAAAAATTTGCACGCAGGATGGTAACTTAAGTTCTTCCAGCCCTCTTGTGAAGGTGAAGGTCGAATTTCACAATGGCACTTGGTCAACAACCATGGTGTGCCAACTAACTGTTACCTATTGTCCCAATCGACCTCCTTTTGCTCAGGTTTGGTTGATTAGACAAGAGCACATCAATTGAATCCTGTCATCTACTCCCCTTTTTCTATTTATCACTACCTTGGTCGTGATCGTGATATAAGGTAGGGTTTGGTGTTGGCCACCACCAATCAACAATCATAATGAAGGGAAATAGACAATACATGCAGAACACCAATCATAGAAATGCAATAAAATCTAGGTCATCACAAATCAACTACCCATGGTTCCCATAACCCCAAGGTGTGGGTGCTTAGCTACTCATGGCTAAGGCAAAACCAATAAAAATGCAAATATATGACATGGATGACAATTTTACCCAAAGTAATGAAGAGTGATAGCATAACAAGTTGCAAACCAAAAGCTTGATAGATTGAGAATGATTACAATGTATGATTTGCACTCCCCAAAAGTGGATTTTCCAAGAGAAGATTAAAATCTACACTAGAACCCTAATTTAATCTAGCAAGAATATTTAAAGGTTCTCTTAGTATTCAAGTCTAGGATCTCTTCAAATAATTCCTAACATAAAGTATACATAGTAGTTACAAATTTAACACTAAAAAGTACCCAAAAAAAGAACGCTGGCAGCAGGTACATCTCAAAGGTACAACTCGTTGGTTGACCTACGTGTGCAAGTTAGGGTATCGTATCAGGCAGTTGGCATTTTGGTCTTGATTGTTACGACCCACTATTATGAGTGGTTGCTCGAGTTATGACTCATATGCTCTTCTCGAAGTCTAGGCCTTTAGTTTTTGGTCCAATGTCTTTGCTCTCTGTTCCTTGCTATGAGTCCACCTATACGAGTTGTAGTGAGATCTATGACACATAGGATGGCCTCATAGGACTGACCTCCACTTAGCGGATTTTTTGATTTTTCTCTCCATTTCCTGCTACGAGATCACCCTACGACTCATAGCTTGGGCTACTACTCGTAGGTGAACTCATATGTCCTATAGTTCAGCATAAATTCATAATATTCTTCAAAATCATGCCAATCTACGTTTTTTGCAATAAAAATACAAAAACACATACAAACCATAAAAATTTGCATTAAGAACTCATAAAATCCCTTGTTTTAGGCATTAAATGTGTTGTATTTTGACAACACATCAATGATCTGTTGCATGACCTATGAACTAAATAACATTAAGAAGATGCAATTATAGTATTTATGTGATGATTTCATAATATATATCTATAGTGTTGTGAGTTAACCATAACCAATTGAGGGGTTGATAATTTAATCACTTCCGACGGAGGGTGGTCATGTCCATCAACCAATTAAGGGGTTGATACCTCAATCTCCTCGGATAGGGGTGGTAATCCATCAACCAATTGAGAGGTTGATACCTCTATCACTTCCAATGGATGGCGTTCATTTCCATCAACCAAATGAGGGGTTGATTCCTCTATGTCTTATAAGTGGTCATCTATGTTGGATTCCAAGTACTAAGTTTCTTGATCTATGATGACAGTCTCTTCCTTTACATGTAATATATCCTATATAAGCATGTTTTACTTCAAGTATCATTTATAAATGTCATATCGTTAGTATGCTATCCATTTCTTATGATATTGCATTTTGACTATGTTGCCTATCTCTTGTTACATTGTATCCTACAAACTTTGTACATTCAAATGTACTAACGCATACTCTATGCCTACATGATTTTACCATGTAGCAACCGGAGCTCCTCACTATCACCCTTATCCTCCCCGTGGCTAGTGCTATCTCTAAAAAGCAAGATGGTGAGTCCTCAATTTCAGGGACAATGTCTTTGATCTTATGCTATGTATAAAGACTCTCTTTCCTTTATTCTATGTTTTGACTATGACGGTGAGCCCGAATGCTTGTCTTGGCCCCTGCTAAGTTCTATGTTTAGAGGTGTTATTGGACAAATTATGTAATTAGCTTGAGCTTTACTCTCTTTAACTCTTTGATGTTTAATGATATGAAAGGTTTTCCCTTAACCCCTTTTACTCTTATGTATATTCTCTATTGTTGTTTTATTGCTTCTATGACCAAAGATGTGTAATGATATGCTAAGATGCTTATCTAGGGTTCCTTCGGGTCCCCCACTCGTCGTGTGACGTCTAGGCCCTAAGCTTTGTTCGTGACAGCAAGATAGTAAGCTTAAGTCCATACTCTTATATAGTCACAGACTTCTATTTCAGATTTGAAAACTCTCATACCTTGGTCTCCCTCCATTCTCTTAGAATGGAATGCCCCAAGAAAGCTTCCTCGAACAATGTCCAAGTCACCAATAGGGCTTCCTCTACTCTACTCTTCTTCTATTGGTCAAATCATGGCCTAGCACACCCTTGAGCTAGTAGGCAGCTAGTTCAACTCTATGAACATCAACCACATGCATTGCATGGAACACCTTTTGAAGCTCCACCACGTAGTTCTCAGGATCCTCATTGGTTGCAGATTATGTGAACTCAGGTAGATTCATCCTAATTAAATTTTGAACTTTAGATGTATCTTGTGCATCTTGTTTACCCGCTACTTGCCTCGTAACAGGTGTTGTGGTATCCTGGGCTACAACATTGATAGCTTAGCAAAGTTCAACACTTGAAATCTCAGCTTGTGGGGGTTTCTCAACTAGGATACTTGGATCTATGGGCTCCTCATGTCCTTGAGCCTCGGGTGGGTTAACATTCTACTTTGCATGATGCCCTCTTCCTCTGACGGCTCATCTAGTAGGCATGATCACAACACAAAAATGCGTAGAGCATGAATTAAAATAGGATTTCATAGAGTATTAACTCTATCGCATGAATCAGATCATGAAAGAAGTGTAATCATTCCTAATGTCATATACCCTCCTTATAAAGTATGGTGCACAACACACCCATAAACAAGAATCTACTAGATACGACTTTATTGACTCCCTAGGTCACTTGAACTCTTTGCTCTAATGCCATGCTTATCACGCCTTAGTAGGATACCCTAGACATGGTCGGCACCCAAAGGCTATTGCTAGTCCCCAATCGAATCACTTTGCTTCATCATATTCATTGATTCAACATAACTTAACAAATCAATGGAAGAATATAACAGAAAAAGCTAGAAAGTCTAAGTCTCAAATAGCATATCAAGTAAGTAGATTAATATGGAAGAATCTAGCTCAACAGAATATAAACATCAATAACTCAACTCTAGTCTACGAAGCCTCTATCACTATCAAATAGTTCTAATGACAGACCAATGACTTTCTTAATTCAAATATAATAGCTAACTCAAGTCAAACTCTATAATGTTAGATGAAAATAAAATAATGATCCTTTGAAGTAAGGGAGGCTCACCAACTCAGCTTAATTCAAAGATCCTTAATCGTGTGCCTATTGATGATCTCTAGTACCTGGCTCAACATCATAAAATGATGCAGCCCAGAGGGGACGTGAGTATGTAGAATGTACAAGTATATAAAATGGTTGTGTAAATCAGATGTAGGTAGAATATTATACAAATAACACCAACTGAAACGACCCCAAAAGTGCCTGAAAATGTGCTTCGAAAATGCCTATATTCATAATTTTCATATATCACAAAATCGTGTGTGTCATCAAAAATCTGACTTCATATTTGTTATTAGAGTGAAAATTTAGTGGGAAATGGGTCTAAATTCGATTTTAGAGCAACCGTATCAAAATTTCATTTTTCCAAAAATTCCTTATCCTGTGTTGATCCGTGCCCCTGGCGCGATGTGGCCAGGGTACGGAAACGTCTATTATTGTTGCTAATTATTTCTTGTTTGGTCCAAGGCTTTTGGGTCTTGGGCCTAAGCCTTCCTATGGGTAAAAACACTTATACTTAGTCATTTTTTAATGTCATATCATTCAAGACATTCACCAAAACCCTCTCTAACACTTAGACAAACATTTCACTCAAATACAAGTGTCCCAAACTCATTCCAGGTCCTAAGGAATTCACTCAATCTTAAGTTCCCATTCCAATCTTCATCAAGGGAATCTCCAAAGTTTAGGTATGTGGGTTTCAACCATTGGGTCCTTTCACCCATGGTGCCCAAGCTTCCTTTTTATAGAAATTACATGTTTTCAAGTTTACATAGTTATTCTTACTTTGAACTTGATTATAAACTATGTTGGGGCTTTCATGAAATGTGGACTGTTTAAGCATATTTTGAGCGGTGAACCTATGTTCTATGATGAGATTTGATGAAGGCTTTTAATATATCTTGCATGAGGGTGTTACCAAGTGTTGGTGGGTTGATTTACATTAAGTTTTCTCATATTATTTCACTCTTGAATAGTTTGATTTTGAACTAGCATTATACACCCACCAAGTGTTTGATGAAATGTCCGACTTAGGGTTCCTGAGCTATTGCATGGCCTATTAGTCAAGTGACTTTATGATGATGAAAATAATGTACATATGTGTGATCTATAGCATTGCAAGTTTACCACACCTTGTTGAGGAGGTGCTATGCCTCAATCACCATGGATGGTAGGGTATGACTACTACCAACCAATTGAGGGGTTGATACCTCAATCACTATGGATGGTAGGGCATGACTACCATCAACCAATTGAGGGGTTGATACCTCAATCACCATAGATTGTAGGGTGTGATTACCATCAACTAATTGAGGGTTTGATACCTCAATCACCATGGATAGTTGGGTGTGACAACCATCAACCAATTGAGGGGTTAATATCTTAATTACTTTTCCAAGAGGGTGGTAGCCCTTGGATTCAATAATGATGATCTCTTACTATACATGTAACATGTTCTATATGAGCATGTTTACTTCAAGCATCATTCATGCATGCCATATTGTTATATGTTTACCTATTACCTAATTATACATCTTTACTATGTTGCTTATCACTTGTGGCATTCCATCCTACATGCATAGTACAATCAAATGTACTAACGCATACTCTATGCCTACCAGATGGTACCATGTAGGTACTGGAGCTCCACTTGATCATCCTCCTCCTCCACATGGCTAGCACTATCTCTTGAAGCAATGCTTGGTAATTCCCCAACTCCGAGGACAATAGCTATTGACCCTGTATTATGTAAAGACTCATTTCTTTGTTTAGAAGCTTATGACTATAAGGGTGAGCCTGGAAAGGTATTAGCCCCCAGCCAATCTATGTTAGAGGTGTTGTTGGACAAGTTATGTATTTACGCTTCGAGCTTTGACTCCTTTGATGATTTATTCTATGAAAGACTTCCTTTAGTCCCTTTACCCTTATTTACATTCTTTAGTTGTTACTTAATTACTTCTGTGACCAAGGATGTGTAAATGATATGCTAAGAGGCTTGTTTGGGGTCCCTTTGGGTCCCCATTCACCGTGTCATGTCTAGGCCCTAGTCTTGGGTCTTAACAAACATATGTCAAAGCACCAGGTTGTTAATGGTCGTCGACATACAACAAACCGCATCGATTAGAGTCTTATTCATGGTTTTAAAGTGCACCACAACTATGAGTACGAGGCTATGAGGCATTTTAGGAAATGTTTCCCTTCTTCTTGATCCATGTCGTGCCATAGAAGTTAAAGGTAAGGCTTTCCCCTAATGAATGTTCTTAGCTATGCTAGATTATGCCTATCCTAAGAAGAAGAAAACCTCATAGACCTGAAGAACAACCGGCTCATGAAGAATTCCGGGGTGCTATTCCATGCTAGCACAAGCTATGACTAATCAAATCAACCAAGGGGACCAAGCCCCTCATGCTCCTATTCTGAAATCTTGGGTAAGAGATTTGATGAGGATGAACCCACCAAAACTTCATGGGTCTAAAGTGGGTGAGAACCCTCAAGAATTCATTGATGAGGTGTGTAAAGTGTTGTCTATCATGGGTGTTAGATTAGAGGAGAAAGCAAAGTTGGTGGCTTACCAACTCAAAGGTGTGGCCCAAATATGGTTTACTCAATGGTAGGAGGAGAATGGGAACAACAATGTGATCCTTTGGGAGGAGTTTAAGGTAATATTTCTTAACCAATTCTTCCCTCTTCATCTAAGGGAGGCCAAAATGATGGAGTTCATGAATTTAAAGCAATAATCTATGAGAGTGAGGGAGTATTCCCTCAACTTCAACCAACTCTCTAAATATTCTTTATCATGACCTGGTCCTAGGGCCACTACATGACACGGCGAATGGGGAACCCGAAGGGGCCCCAAACAAGCCTCTTAGCATATCATTACGCATCCTTGATTGCGAAAGCAAATAAACATCAACAAGAGAACATAAAATAAGGATAAAAGGAACTAAGGAAGTTTTTCATAGCTTAAAACAAACAAGAGTCAAGAGAGTCAAAGCTCAAAGCATCATTACATAACTTGTCCAACAACACCTCTAAAATAGAATTGGGGGGGGGGGCAAGACATCTTTCTGGGCTCATCCTCATAGTCAAAAGCAAACAATAAAAGAAAAAGAGAGTTTGCATAACGTAAGATCAAAAGACATCATCATTGAAGTTAAGGACTCACCAAGGTTGCTTCAAAAAGATAGTAATACCCACATGGAGGAAGAAGATGATCAAATGGAGCTCCAGTTCCTACATGGTAACATAATGTAGGCATAGAGTATGCATTAGTACGTTTAAATGTACTAGTATGTAGGATGCAATGCAATAAGCGATAGGCAACATAATCAAAATGCATATACATAAGCAAGCGATAGTATATTAGCAACATGGCAAGCATGATTTATGCTTGAAGTAAAACATGCATATATATAACATAAAACATGTGTAGGAAGAGACGATCATCATAGACCAAGCAACTTAGTACTTGGAATCCAAGGCAAGCCACCCGCTTGGAAGGTGGATGAGGTACATACCCCTCGTCTTTGGTAGTACGGGATTGCAACACCCGACAAGGTGGATGAGGTACATACCCTTCATTTATGGTAGTATGAGATTGCCACTACTTTTCAAGGTGGATGAGGTACATACCCCTCATCTATGGTAGTACGGGATTGCCACCACTTGGCAAGGTGGATGCGTTACCTACCCCTTATCTTTGGTATGGTTAACTTGCAAAACTATAGATACTTTCCATGATAACAACTCATATATACAGTTCTTTCGTCATCATAAAGTCACTTTAACTCATATACCATGCATTAGGCTTTCAATAAATAAAGATACCTTAATCAGACATTTTATCAAACACTTGGTGGGTGTGTAATGATAGTATAAAACCATGCAATTCAAGAGTGAAATCAGGCAAGAAAACTTAAAGTAAATCAACCCACAAACACTTGGTAATACCCTCATGCAATATTCATTGAAACCCTTCATCAAATACCAAAATTGATCATAGATTCATAGCTCAAAACATGCTTAATAGTCACATTTTTATGAAACACCAACATAAATCATAGTTAAAATCATAATAAGTAAGACCCACAATAAATCAACTTAGAAACATACAATTTTTATAAAAAGGAAGATTAGGCATCATGGGTGAAAGGACCTAATGATTGAAACCCAAATATCTCTTCCTTGGAGATTCCCTTGATGAAGATTGGAATAAGAGCTTGAAGCTTGAATGAAATCCTTACATTCGAAATGAAATTGGAACACTAGAATTTGGATGAAATATTTTTCTAAGTGCTAGAGAGGGTTTTGGGGAATGTCTTATATGATATGGAGTTGAAATATGACTAAGTATAGATGTTTTTACACATAGGAAGGCTTAGTCCTATGACTCCATAGTCTTGGACAGAAATAGAAAAACTGGCCGCAAAATACACATCTCCTCGATAGCTCCACGTCATGGAGCAAATGCGCACCCTCTTTATTAAAGAAAAATTTATGAAATTCATTTTTCGCTACGGGTCTTCTAAAATTTGATTTTTACCCATACACCACTCAAATTTACCCCCTGAACATGAATATGAAGTCGTATTATCGATATCATGCACGAATTTTGAGATACATGGAAATTACAATCATGGGCATTTCCGACGCAAATTTTCGAGAACTTTTTTGGGTCATTTCAATATCTCCAGCCTTGGGAACATTCTTTCCTGAATATCAAAGAAACACACATAAAAGAACTAAGCAAGATAATCTTAGCCCACACAAGAATGCAACAATGCGCTTAGACGTCATTTCACAAATCTCATCATAAGTGTCAAAATCACTACGAACTTGCCAATATAAATATGTATGCATGCAAATGAAATAATGGCTGAAACACATCACTCAAAATCACATAGGAGAGTTAAATTAGTACTTTAGGCTTGAATAGAATCGAAGAAATTGGGATATTGCTATTGCATGTCCACCTCGGCTCTTTATGTGGCGCTTTCAACGTCATGATTCTCCCAAAGGACCTTGACGAACACTACACCCATAGTAATCAACCTTTACTCATATCATCCTAGTTTCTCCACCGGACCATCTCTTAAGTTAACATCCTCCACAACACCCACAACATCTAGAGGCATAATAGCGCTTGGGTCACCCACATACTTCCTCATCGTAGACACTTTGAAGATCGGATGAACTATATCCATGTCATTGGAAACTCCAACCAATACATCCTCCTCATCAATCTATAAGGACCCACAAATCCCGGACTACCCTTTTTACCAAAACAAACCACACCCAAATACAATCGAAATGGTTTCTAGTTTTAGGAAACCCAACCACAAAATCCATGTTAATTTCCTCCCGCTTTGAAGTAGGAACCTCTATATCTTGGGCTAGGCCACCCGACCTTTGATGTTTGGATTTTACTTGTTGGCAATTATGACAACCAGATACAACTTAGCAACATCTCTCTTCATACCACCCCACTAATACACTTCCCTCAAGTGTCTATACATTTCTGTATAACGGGGGTGAATAGAATAGAAATAATTATGAGCCTCATTAAGAATCCTCTCTCTCAAGTAAAAACACATAATCTACCTTGGTGCATAAGGGCACCATCTCCCCTTTGGGAGAAAACCTACACATTACCATCTCTCACCAAGGCCTTCAATTCTACTAAGGCGGGGTTAAGATCTTACTATGCCTTCACCTCCTCAATTAGTGAAGACTTTGAGCCGTTAACAACCACAATATCGCCATTATTAACATCTTCCAACCTAACTCCTAATCTAGCCAATCGACGAACCTCTTTAGCCACCTCTTTGCCACCATCATCGTCTTTTGCTAGGCCACCCATAAAAACTCTACTTGAAGCATCAACCACAACATTAGCCTTACCAGTGTGTTAATGGACACTCATATCGTATTTAAGGAGCTCTAACCACGTTCTTTCTCTCAAGTTGAGGTCTTTTTGAGTGAGCATATATTGGAGACTCTTATGATCGGTGAACACATCAACATGCACCCCATACAAGTAATGATGCCAAATTTTCAAAGCAAATACCACGGCGGCCAACTCAAGATCATGGGTAGGATAATTCTTTCCATGCACCTTAAGATGTCTAGAGGCAGAGGCTATCACCTTATCACTTTGCATCAAAACACAACCCAACCCGATTCTTGAGGCATCACAATATACAACAAACCATTTTAACCCTTCCGAGAGTGAAAAGATAGGAGCTGAGACAAGCTTATCCTTCAATGTTTGGATACTCTTTTCACACTCACCGGTCCACACAAATTTAGCCTTCTTTTAAGTCGACTTTGTCATAGGAGAACAAATAAAAGAGAACTAATTCACAAACCTCTGGTAATAAATGACTAAGCCCAAGAATCTTCTAATATCCGATAGAGTCAACGGTCTAGGCTAATTTCTAATCACTTGCATCTTATTTTGGGATCCACCTTAATACTATCCCCTTTCACAACATGACCTAGAAAGGCAACCTCTTGCAACCAAAACTCATACCACTCATACTTAGCATAGAACTTCTCTTCCCTAAATTTTTGTAGCACCAACCTCAAATGACTCACATGCTCCTCCTCACTATGGGAATATATCAAAATTTCATCAATGAGAACCACCACAAACAAATCAATGTAGGGTTTAAAGACCCTATTCATAAGATCCATGATAATAGCCAATACATTAGTCAACCCAAAAGATATATCACAAACCCATACTACCCATACCTAGTCCGGAAGGCTGTCTTGGGAATGTAACACTCCCTCACTTTCACTTGATGATACCCGAACCGAAGATTAATCTTAGAGAAGTGACTAGGCCCTTGAAGTTGGTCAAATAGATTATCAATCCTTTGTAAAGGATACTTAGTTTTTATGGTGACCCTATTAAGTTGCCATAGTCAATGCACATTCAAAGGGGCCCATCTTTCTTCATCACAAATAGCACCGGTGTACACCAAGGTGATTGGCTATGCCTAATAAAACCCTACTCAAACAAATCCTTCAATAGCTCCTTCAACGCATTTAACTCTACCAGGGATATACGATATGGAGGGATAGAAATGAGTTGAGTATCGAGGAGGAGGACTATACCACAGTTTATTTCCCTTTTGGGAGTAACATAGGGAAGATCATTAGGGAAGACATCATGAAACTCATTAACCACCCGAACCAACTCTGTAGGAATGACCTTGGACTAAACATCCCTAACCCTCACGGGATGATAGAGACACCCTTGGAAATCAACTTTTGGGCTTTAACGCAAGAAATGAATCTACTATTGACCACCATATCATGAATCTCCCACTACATCACTGGCTTATTAGGGAATTGGAATTTGACCCCACGGATTCAAAAATCAATAGAGACATAATATGCATGCAACCAATCCATCCCAAGAATGACATCAAAATCCACCATATCAAACTCAACAAAATCACGAGGCAGTATTTTATGCAAAACGAAAATGGGACAATTTCCATAGACCCTTTTACCAATAATAGATGCACTAATAGGAGTAGACACTTGATAAGGCTCACACAAAAATTTGGGTTTGACATGAATCTTTTTGCAACAAAAGTGCTAATAAAAGAAAGAGTGGCATCTAGGTCAATCAAAGTATATATATCAACATCAAAGACCTTTAACATAACTGTAAAGCACCATGCCAAGTCTAGTGATCCCCTAGAGGGTACGGTTGGAAGTGCCGACGGTCATCTCCATAATCCTTAGTAACCTATGGATAATGTCACGACCCATGATCATTTGGAACACACCTGAAACGTGCACTCAAACCCGCCAAACAATCTCTGAGATACTACCCTCAACACTGGTGACTCGTAGGGGAAGCCTTAACATCAACACCTTTGCCTTGCACATAACCACCTCTACCGCTGGGTTGAGCATGAGAACAACCACTAAATTTGTGACAAAATTCACCACAACCAAAGCAAGCGTTAGACTTCTTCAAACATGGGCCACCATGACCTTTCTAAACTTTCGACATGTAGGGGAAACTTGCACACCAACACCCTTGACTTTCCCTTGAACATATGGGCAATCAACCAGCTTGTGACCCACTCCACTACAACCATAAGAAGCATTGGTCTTCTACAAGCATGGGCCACCATGGCTCCTCCCACACCTTTGACACATAGGAATAGTTCTCCCTTCGTTACCATATCCAAATTGAACCCTTCTTCTTCCTTCGTTTGAGGCTACCGAGCAATCCCTCATCTTATGCCCATTATCGCCACACTCAAAGCATGCGCCTGTGTTCCTCCAACATGTGCCACCATGTCCCCTCCCACATTTTGGGCACCTAGGATAAGTCATTCTATTATTAACACCTTGGACACCATCATCATGCCTAGTCCTCTTTGCACCTCTTTCCTCCCTCTTACCACTTGAAGTATCAACGGCACTCACTTGTTGAATGAGTTGAGCGGTCACAACCTTTGCCAACAACCATAGCGCATTACAAACCTCTGTATTTGACATGTCATTGTCCTGAATAGCTTCAGACATATTTTGAAATGTAATGATGAAGAATAAGATATAAATCTCAGAGGACTTAACTCTATTGCATGATATATATCATGAAGAAGTGAAACATTTCCTAAAACACCTCATAGCCTCCTATTCATAGTTGTCGCATACTTCAATACTATGATAAGACTCTAATAGATGTCGTGTGTTAGACCCTGAGGACCATTAACAACCTAGTGTTCTGATACCATCTTTGTTACGACCCGGACATAGTGCCTAGACCCGACACACCGAATGGAGAACCCGAAGGGACCCCAAACAAGCCTCTTAGCAGATCATTACACATCCATGGTTGTGGAAGCAATTAAACATAGAAAAAGGTAACATAAAATAGGGATAAAAGGGACTAAGGAAGTCTTTCATAGCTTAAAACATACAAGAGTCAAGAGAGTCAAAGTCAAACTATCATTACATAGCTTGTCCAACAACATATCTAAACTTCGAATTGAGTGGGGGCCAAGACATCTTTCTGGGCTCACTCTCATTGTCAAAAGCATACAATAAAAGAAACAGAGACTTTGCATGATATAAGATCAGAAGATATTATCCCTAAAATTGAGGACTCACCAAACTTGTTTCATATACAGTACTAGACACGTGGAGGATGAAGATGATCAAATGGAGCTCCGATTCCTACATGGTAACATCATGTAGGCATAGAGTATACGTTAGTACATTTGAATATACTATGTATGTTGGATACAATGCAACAAGAGATAGAAAATATAATCAAAATGCAAAAACATACGCAAGCGATATTATATTAGCAACATGACATGCATCATAAATGCTTGAAGTAAAACATGCGTATATAGAACATAATATGTGTGTAGGAAGAAGCCATAATCATAGACCAAGAAACTTTGTACATGCAATCCAAGGCATGCCACCCACTTGGAAGGTGGATGAGGTACATATGCCTCATCTTTGATAGTATTGGATTGCCACCACCCGAAAAGGTAGATGAGCTACAAACCCCTCGTCTATGGTAGTATAGGATCACCACTATCCGACAAGGTGGATGAGGTACATACCCCTCATCTATGGTAATACAGGATTGCTACCACTCGACAATGTGGATGAGGTATATACCCCTCATCTATGGTAGTATGGGATTGCCACCACCTGACAAAATGGATAAGGTACATACCCCTCATCTATGGTAGTACAGGATTGCCACCACACGACAAGGTTGATAAGGTATATATCCCTCATCTATGGTAGTATGAGATTGCCACCACCCCATAAAGTAGATGAGGTACATACCCCTCATCTTTTGTTTGGTCAACTTGCAACACTATAGATACTTTCCATGATAACAACTCGTACATGCATTCCTTTCATCATCCTAAACTCACCTAACTCATATACCATGCATTAGGCTTTCAACAACTCAAGATACCTTAACTGGATATTTTATCAAACATTTGGTAGGTGTGTAGTGCAAGTATAAAACCATGCAATTCAAGTGTGAAATCTTGCAAGAAAACTTGAAGTAAATCAACCCATTAAAACTTGGTAATACCCTCATGCTATATAAATTAAAACCCTTCATCAAATATCAAAATTGATCATAGATTCATAGCT
>JAPFFP010005460.1:0-17690 GCA_026153255.1 Solanum medicagineum
ATTTAGCGTCAATTTGTCCAAATCATGTCATGTTTCCTTTGAATTGTACTAGTATTGTAAGGTGTGGGGTGTTACAGACACACTCATGAATTTATTCCCGACGTTTCAGGTAAGACATATCAACCAACTAATACTGAGATTGTTCCATGCATGACACCACAAATATCAAGGGATCCAAGTCTTTTGTCACTTGAGAATAAATTTGGTAGTTATCTGTCTCAATATTTTGAGAATGCCCCAAACTTCACCTCATCACCCGTGCCAATGTCCACTGACATCCCTGATAGAGAAGGTAATGAGTTGGATGATTCCAATGATGAAGTAGAGAATGAAAGCGAAAGGGAAGGAGAAGCGTACTATTTTTCCGAAGCATTGTGGGATTGGTACTTTAAAGATTTTATATTATTTTTTTAACATAACTACTCCTCTTTTTAGTTAATAGGAATTTTACCGTTAATTTCTAGGGAGTCATTTATCTTTACCGGCTGCCAAAAAGAAAAACGCAAAGGGTAACAAAGTGTGAGACCAAGAACTCTCTGGAAAGGTCTTCGAGAATCCAATAGTGATGTGATTGATTAGAAGAGTAATTCTCTGGTAGAATATACAAGGTTTACCTTTATCTATCTTGTGTGCGCAATATGTGCAGGTGGTGACATATTTCTTTTACAAGAATCTAATGTTTACACTCTGTTTTCTCCTGCTACAATTCTTTATTGTTGACTGTACTTTTGTTGTTATTTCATGTAGTGTGATTATGGAAGTAGTGAATATGCATAGAGTACAACATTTCATGGAGCCAGTTTTGGAGCCACTTATTCGTCGAGTGGTAAGCCTATTTTCATTTCTCTTGAGGGTGATTTTGCTAATTTCCATTAAACGGTAGGCAGTTGGACTACATTATTCAAGCATCTTCATGCTTTCCTGTTATGACTTACTCTTACAATTTTTTTGCATTTGCACTTTTTCAGGAATTGTGGAAAAGATGTATATGTTTGTGAACTTAAAAGCCTGTAACTGAAGTTTTTAGATCTTATCTCTCCCCCAGTATTTACCGAAACTCGCATAGAAGGAGAGGAATCTAGTTTGAAAGTAGCCCTGGTTGATGTCCTTTCTGGGCAAGTTGTTTGTAGTGGTCCTAAATCCAGTGCAAAAGTTGAAATAATAGTACTCGAGGGAGATTTTGACAGCGATGATAGGGACAATTGGACTACGGATGAATTTAAGAACAACATTGTGAGAGAAAGGGAAGGAAAGAAACCTCTCCTTACTGGGGATGCATTTTTGTATTTAAGGAGGGTGTTGGTTGGGTGAGTGATATTTCATTTACTGATAACTCAAGCTGGACAAGCAGTCGTAAAATTCAGGCTTGGTGCTAGGCTTGTTGATAGCTTTAAAGGGATCAGTGTATGAGAGGCGGAGACAGAATCCTTTATTGTCAGGGATCACCAAAGAGAGTGTGAGTTCCTATTAATCTCTTTTCTTTCTACATGGTTGTTACTTGTATAAAATGATAGACTTTTCTTTTCAGAAGCTGTGAATGCCTATCATTATATTTCATACAGACGCTACTTGACTTTAAAGGTGTTAGACAGTGTCCTTTTCACTTCAGTTATCTGCTTTCTGTTGCAAACTTCATAGACGTACCAAGTTTGACGTGAATCTCATTTCTGGAGAATTTATATATCAATATGTAGTGTCTATCATTAGGTTTTATCATTTGAGATTCTAATTATGATTTTGAGTCTCAAAGCAATTGTTTTTCTGAATAATCAAGTCAACTGGTGTGGAGTAGATTGCTCAACATTTTATAATTTTGTGATGAATTTCAAGCAATATGCTGAAACATTGATTTACCTGATGACGATAGCAATTACTACCATTGATTTATAATGAATTTGTATCATATTTAGAAACGAAAATCAAATTAGAACTTGTTTTCATTGAACTTAATTCTTTGGTCGGTTTCTTGGGGATTAACTCCTTAATGAGTTGTGTGTAACTAGGGTGTCAGAGCTAATGGTAGTTGGTACTGCAAAAACACAATGAATGATATTCTGGTTGGAAGTCTTTGAATGATTTTCAAGTCCAACATGCAATAGAATATTATCCAGCTAATTGCTTTATTTGCATTGTACAAGAAGCACCATCCCCCTTCTGTTTCAGATGAGGTATGAAAGGCTGGAAAGGATTGGCAAAGATGGAGCTTTCCACCGATGTATGAGCAAGGAAAGAGTCAATACCGTGAATTTCTGCATATGGTACTGCTAGGCAATTTCTGTTTACTCACGTGAGTTCTTAAGTGCATTTGTTAGTTTTATATGCGCTTTATATTTACTTTGTAGGAAAACGAGAATCTAAGGACGTTAAGCTAGTTGCCCTTGCCATTTGTAGGCATGACTTTCAGTTCTTCAACTACACAGAGATTGAGTGAGTTGTATGAGAAGGAAGTGCGCTATCTCATGGTTGGTTAAGTGTTGGATTTCTATATTTTTTACATTGCTACTTTTTCGTATTTTTCTGGTTAGCGTATGTAGGTGCACGTAATGTTTTGGAATGACAAGTGGTCAATAGTTTTGGTGGATAGGTGCACGTAATGTTTTCGAGCATATAAGTAATCAATAGTTGAGCAAGTTGTTTACAGTTTAAGCTTTGTCAGCTTGTTTGCAATAGCCTATGTGCTTTAACATGTATAAGCTCAATACATGAAGTTCCACTATTTGCAATAGCCTTTTTTAGTGTTCTGTACCCCATATGGATTAGTGTGTCTACACATTCCTAGAAGAATTTTATCTCTTAATAATTCTATCGACATGTATAAATCTTTTCGATAGCTCTTTGCCTTACAAGATGGAACAACAGAGGTGATTTGTGGTAAGACTGATCGATTATTCACATTGTGTTATCATTTCATGTCGTGTTGTTTGTATTAAAGTGAACTTCAGTTAAATGTTTTGTCATGTATGACTTGTATATTTAGTCCAACAAACTGTGAACAGCCTTTGGTGTTTATATTTTTCATTCTGGATATGCTGCTTAGCTTGTGGAAACTGAAGTTGTAATTGACAGGATACACCTCTTCAAATAATTGATATATTAACATTAACAAGAAATAACATAGCTAATTGAAAGGAAATTAATACCATTAAAATATTCTGAATAACTAGAAAATAACAAATACATTAACAAGAATATAGTGCTTAAATAATTATGTAGTGTATATGAATTATATCGATATTGAAAAATATGTATAATCATGTAGCAAATTATATAAATAATTATATAATGTATCAATATTTATTTAACTATCATACATTATTACCTTAATAAATAAAGAAAATAATAAAATGATATAAATATTTTATCCACAAAAAATTAAAAAGAGCAAAAAAGAAATCTTAACAACGAAAAAGTTTCTTTAATACCATTATTTAGCCACACTTTTAACTCTAGCTAAATAGCAAAAAACCGTGACTAAATTACATTAAATATAACATTTTTATCCGAATTGTGTCATTTTGAATGATTTTATAAAGTAGAGGTAAACAAATGTTAATAGGTTGTCACTTTGATATAATAATTTCCGACAATAAACTTGTCTTGTCCAATGATTATCAAGGATATTGATGACTTTAGAAGTAATTTTTTTTAGAAAGGGTTCTAAATAATCGTAACACTTACTTCAACCTAACTACTATCTTGTCACGAATGATCCCAACAAGTAATTTTTCTATGACAATTCTAATATTTATTTCTATCAAAATACAAATAATCGATAAATTTTATTTGTACTAGCTAGTTGCTTTTACTTGTGAAAATAATATGGATAGTTGTACAAATCAATGTATGAACAAATATACAAAGTGAAATATTAATTGCATAATCGAATTGATTTAAATTTGTACTGAACACAGATTACACAATCAATAAGAAATTTAAAAATTGAAATTTAAAATTTGAAAGTGAAGTTGTAATCTAGTAGTGTAATTTATCAACTTACTTTTGAAATAAGTGTAATCATTATAAATTTGAAATTCGCAAGTTAAAACTTGATATTTATAATGTATCATTAATCAATTGAAATCGAGATAATTACAATATAGTGCAATTCATAAAATTACTTTACATATTTTAGTTAAGAGTTTTATTGTTTACCTACATTGACTCAAAGAAAGAGCTTGAGGACCACATTAGGCTGTCATGGGGCCAGAACCCCTCCTCACCATCAAAAAATTCAAACTTGGAGCCTAATGATAGATCTTAATGAGACAATAAAATCGTCTCAAGATCACATTTATAGCTCCAAAAATTATAAATTATACAGACGCAATTACTATAATGAAATATCAAGAAAAAAAGTGACAGTCATTTTTAAAATATAATTCAATCAAATTTTATTATGATTAATGATATCTCACCTATTTGAAATGATAGGACATCAGGAAATGTACCTATCAATAATTTCGTAAGAAAATTCCATCTTATCATTTGAGAAAAATCAACTAGCAAAATTGACAAAATTTCAATTTGTAAAATACCGTATAAAATTGCATATAAATTTATATATATGTGTGTGTAATTTTCAAACTCATTTAGAGTTGGAGCTTATAAAACCCAGCATAATTAAGCATTTGGTATCATCACCCAAAATCCAGTGTAATGGCACATGCTTGAACCACCAAGGCAAGTCACTCTAAATCCTAAACAGTCAAATATACGAAAGTAAAAGTGGAAGAAATAAAGTCTAATAAGTTAGGATAAGCACAAGGTAACCAAATCTATAAATTATTCCAGAACTGATGTCACATGTACAAGCATTTAATACAAATGTACTCAACAAATAAATACAAGTCTGATCGTCTCTGTTTCTCAAATAGAATAGATACTAATGTAATTCGATAGTTTGAGAGTAGGCTGGGACAGACTACTCATCTACCTCTCAACTACCACAGCACGGTCCAAGGCAGGAGTGAGAACATCAACTAAATCCGGGCTCATAACGTACAAGCATGTATAGAAGCAAGGGTGAGTACCAAAAACAATAAGCACTCGGCAAGGAGATCTAGATACAAGTAAATAATATTGAACAAAATACTCCTCCCACACCAATCACACATCGCCAAACAACAAAAAAAGTCCCAAGCACCTACACTCAGAAAAGTTGTCACAAGGTACATAACAGATATACATTTAATGTTTCAATACATAGCTCAGATATATCTATATAGCAAATGTCTCCAAGTAATCTTAGATACTCATCAGATATATGCCTCGAATACTCATCTTGTATTCAATCTCAAATAACCGAATAAAGTCGCAATCACAAAGTAAAATGATATAAAATATAATGAAATGATATAAAATGAAATAAACCAATGCAATTTAAAATAGTCGTGATGCATGTTTATTCTACGGTACACATCCGTTGATGTAATCATTTCAAAATCCATGGAGTACATATTTGTCCATGCACCTACCTCGGCTCGTGAGGCCCCTTTCCTGTATAATCAATGTCACATGCCACCGTTTGTGGTGGTCGTTCCTAGTATAATCAGTGTCACATGTTAAATCGAAAAAGGGTATTTTAGGAAAAATTAGTTTGAAACTTAATTAATTCAAGGAAAATCAATTTTTCAAAAAATAAGGGATTCCCCACTTAAATTTTGAAAGAACTTAAGAAAACTTGAAAAATCTTAAAGAATCTAACAGAAAAGTCTTAAAAAATTTAGAGAAAATGAACAAAGGTCCTAATTTCTCCTTTGAGAAGTCACTTAACACTCAAAATTGTCGCTGACGTGCGATTGACTGTCGATTAAACTTAATTAACTAACTATTCAAAAAATACTTAAATATAATACAAGTCAAAATCCTAGTTAAAATGAATTCTAACTTAAAATATCTCCAATAATTAAAAAGAAAAGCTTACTGACTCAAAACAAATTGCAAGAAGAATTTCCATCAATTTGAAATAAATTAACCCTAAATATTTTGTTTAAAAAAGGGTACCTTTCCATAAGAATTTGACTAAGTAAAGTTAAGAACATACAAAATCATTTCTTTGAGGAAAAGGTTCGAAATTATTTAAATGATCAAAGTTTGCAAACAAAAGCTAACTTTGAAAGAAAAAATTTGAGTAAGAACTTTGGATAATTTGAAAGAGTAATTTTCGAAGATTTAACTTTAAAGTGAGAAAAATATGACATATACATATATTTGGAGGGACTCAATCACTTATCTAATTTTAAAGGAATTGAGTGAGTTAATTTTGCCGAAAAACAAATAATTAAAACAAAAAAAATGAAATCATTTAAATATTAACTAATGCAAGATGGTTTGACTTTGGAGAATTTTATTAAGTTAAACTAAACGAATAAATATTAGTATACAAATAAACAAATAATACAATGTAAGAAGATAGAGTTAAAGTTTGGACTTTCACTCATTTGCCAAAAAAAAAAACAGAGAAAGCTGCTGCAGATCGTGGGCTTTTAAGACCCATCTTCAATCTATATATCAATATTAGATATACACTGTGATATACAATATTTTTCTAGCAATTTAATCTCCGCTCCTTGCAAATCCAGCATGGTGGTCCTCCTGGGCTGCTCCTGTTAAGATTTTGGGCCTTTGGCTCATTTAAAATGATGTAAACACCAACTTTATACTGGTGTATAACTAGTGTATACAGCTTATTTTTAGTATTTTTCCAGCTTTCATGCCTGTACAACTTCTTCCAGACTCCAAAAAAGATTTGTTGGGTTTAAACCCAACCCAAAATGTAAGAAATGAGTCCCATAGACTCGAATTGGAATTACACGTAGCAAATTAAAATAAAGTCAAATTAGTGTAAGGTCTATGTTAGAAATGATAACAGGAATAAGGAAGGAACTATGACGAGTAATTGTTAGATGACTAATAACCGGAACTGAAAGAGCGCAACGAACCCATTCATAAGCACTGGAAATTCCAAGCAAGCATAAGGTCTAGCAAGAAAGGATTTCATTTACATTTTTGTCCTCTTCTTTTTGCCCTTTTAATTAGTTTACATGTTTCCTCAACTTATCGGCAACTATGACCAGTGAGGATTGGAATACTCATAATCATAATACACCAACGCATCTAACCAATGTTAATTTCGACAAGCGCAACTGAGACACTATTCTAATGATAACGCTACTCATATGTTCACAAAAATACCAATTACAGACAATGAAAATAACATACATCGAGGAGAACGACAACTTATGAAAACTAAAATGACATTGGAAGAAGTAAGAAACAAACAGAAGGTTCAGTTGTTCAAACCAAAGGCTAAAACAAAGACTACAAATAGAAAGCATAGGCATGGAGATCCTTGGACAGCTATCTGTTGAGGTCCTAACCAACTGTACAGTCGTTCCCTAAGTTCATATATTCAGTTAGTACATGTAAATTAGATTAGTTAGTTAACAGCATGTGCAGTTTGTTAGAGTAGTTAGCTAACAGTGCTATATAAGCACCATCCCTGTACATTCAAATCTGATTTTGATGATGAATGAGAAACATTCTCCACAGATATCTTCTTCATTTTCTCAATTTCTTCTTTGATTAAACTGCATTTTATCATGGTATTAGAGCCTTGGTAGTGAAGTGTGATCTAGGGATTCTTCTTCCTTCCTATGAAGGAGAATGAGAGATCACAGAATTTCATCCACATTTTTGCATTTTCTTCTCTATTTTTCTTGTGTTTCGATGGCAAGTTCATCCACGGAGGGTGAGCAAAGTGCTTCTTCAGCACCCAGAATGGAATCCACGACTACAATTGACTACAGTCATCCACTATATCTGAGCCCTTCAGATGGACTAGGTTCTCTGCCAGTTGGAATTCAGCTCGTAGGATTGGAAAATTACATGTTATGGAGCCATGCAATGAGGATTAATCTCCTGGGAATAAACAAGTAAGGATTCGTTGATAGATCGATCACAAGAGAGACATACGGGCCTACATTGGGACATCTGTAACACGATTGTGGTTTCATGGTTAACAGAAAATGTCAGTCGCGAATTGTTGAGTGGAATCCTTTTTTGATCTGATGCACTTTTGATTTGGAAGGAACTCGAAGGGAGATTCAACAAAATAAATGGATTGAGGTTGTATGCACCTTCACAAAGAGATTTTCACAATGAATCAAGGGAAAAATTCAGCATCAGTGTTCTACTCGAAGCTCAAGGACTTGTAGGATGTATATGATTCAATGATGCCTCCTACCTCGGTAATTGTGAGAAGTCAAAGATATCAAGCTCAACTTTAATATCAAAAATTGTTACAATTTATTATGGGATTAAATGATAACTATAGCCAAGCTCGTAGCCAGATTCTCATGAAGTCAAAGATGCTAAGTGTTAATCAGGCATATGCATTGATTCTTCAGGATGAGAGCCAAAAAATGACAGCTTGTGGAAGTTACATGACTCATGAAGGAGATCTGCAGCCTTCTTCACTGCACATACTACAGGAATGGGAAGTAAGAAGAAAAATTGGAATTCTATATGTGATTTTTGTCATGTCAAAGGATATATCAGACCAGATTGTCAAAAATTACATAAATATGACCATTGTGGAAAGACAGGACACTTGATTGAGAAATGCGACCAGTTGATAGGGTATCCAGCAGACTTCAAGTTTAAGGGAAAAGGACACATTTAAGATAATTTTACTGATGCTACAAATACTGCAGAAAGACCTTAAATGTTCTTAAAAATCAATATGATGATTATCTCAAATGGAAGCAGATGAAGGAAACCACTAGAGCTAGTGCAAACATGGCAGGTAAGTACACTGAAAATCGAAATAGTCAAGTTAGTTGGATAGTAGACTCTGGAGCAACTAACCACATGACTGGAAATAAGGATCTGTTACTACATGGTGGAAGAGCAGGTAACAAAGGCAATATTCAGTTGCCAACGGGAGATTCTACTAAAGTTAGCCACATTGGAGATCACTCACTTTCAGGAGGTGATCTACTTAGAAATCTGTTGTGTGTACCTGCATTTAAGTTTAATTTTGTGTTTGTATCAAAAGTGACAAAGGATCTAAACTGCTATGCTAAGTTTTATTCTGAACAGTATATGTTCCAGGACCTTTGCACTGGAAAAGTGAAGGTGACTGGTAGAGTCCAAGATGATATTTACATATTGAATTCACAACATTCTAATAGTATAATATATGAAGAAAGGTGTATGAGTGTACATGACCCCTATGATCCTAAGGCTTGGCACAGAAGATTAGGTCATGTCCCTATGACAGTTCTAAAAAGAATTACAATTTTCAATAATCACAATGACTTTCACTTACAACATTGTGAAGTTTGTCCTCTAACTAGGCAAACTAGATTACCATTTCCTCTTAGTAGTAGTAGATCACTAGAATTCTTTCATCTAATCCATCTAGATGTATGAGGTCCCTATCATGTTGAACTCACAATGGAATAAAATACTTTCTTACTATAGTTGATGACTTCTCTAGGTGGACTTGAATTTTCTTGCTCAGACTGAAATCAGATGTAGGTGAGACACTTGAGAACTTTATAGTTATGGTCTCCACTCAATTTGATAAAAAGATCAAATGTTTTAGATCAGATAATGTTTAGAATTCTTTAGTAATTCTTGTGTTGTTTCATTCCAACAATATGGTACATGTCCCTATACTCCTCAATAAAATAGAGTTGTGGAAAAAAACATAAGCATATACTGGAAACAGCTAAGGCCATCAGATTTTAGAGTTGCTTACTACTTAAATTCTGGGGTCATTGCATTTAAGCAGCAGTATATACCATTAATAGAATACCCTCATCAGTTTTAAAACACAAGTCACCATTTGAGTTGTTATATGGTCACACTTAATATCTTTCACACATGAAGATAATTGACTGCCTATGTTATGCTACCACACTACTAAGACAGGACAAATTTGCCCCAAGAGCTATTAAATGTGCCTTGTTAGGTTATGGTACTCATCAAATGGGGTATAAGTTGTACAACCTAACCACTAAGTTTGTCTTTGTTAGTTGATGTTAGTAGAGATGTACAGTTCTATGAAGATATATTCCCTTTTCAATCATCAGGCTCCCCAAACAAAAGTTCCCTTCTTTTTCCCAATCCATCAGGAACCAGCAAGTTACTGATTTTATCTATGATCATTCTGATATTGTCACTCCAATAGAAGAAAATGTTTTGCCAAATATGTATCAGGACTCCACAACTGATATTGCACAACCAAAAATTAACAATGACATTGAGTCATTAACAGTTCAAAAAAAAGGTGAGGTAGCTACACCTACTATTGCTCCTAGAAGATCCACCTGAACCACCAAGCCTCCTCAATGTATACAAGACTATGTCAGCATCAAACCACCAGGAGCACATAATTGTGTATATCCTCTATCTGATGTGCTAGGATATAGTAATCTGAGTTCTAAGTATCAAGCTTACATTGCTCAACTTGCTACTAAGTGTGAGTCTAAGAGCTTCAAGGAGGCTGTCAAAGATCCTCGATGTATAGATGCTATGCAGTCAGAGATCAAAGCATTGGAGGAAAATTCTTCTTAGACTGTTGTGATTTGCCACTTGAAAAAAAGGTCATTGGTTATACGTGGGTATACGAAATTAAATACAAGGCTACAGGAAAAATGGAAAGGTTCAAGGCCAGGTTGGCTGCCAAAGGATACAACCAAAAGGAGAGTATTGAGTATTAGGAGACCTTTTCACCAGTGGTAAAAATGGTGACAGTTAGGACAGTGGTAGCTATTGCAGCCATGCAACATTGGAACATACATCAAATGGATGTATACAATATTTTTTACAAGTAGAGTTACATGAGAAAGTTTTATGGACTTGCCACTAGGATTTGCTGGAAATAAGGGACATCAAGTATGTAAATTGACAAAAAAAAGTCACTGTATGGCCTCAAACAAGCCTCTAGACAGTGGAACATCAAGTTGACTACTACATTATTAACTCATGATTTGTTCAAATTCATCTGGACTACTCTTTATACACAAAAAAGATTGAACAAAAACTTGTTATCATCCTAGTGTATGTGGATGATCTCATGATCACTAAAAATGATGACACTGTGATTCAGGTTACAAAAAATATTCTGCAAACATATTTCAAAATCAAGGATTTGAGAGACTTGAAGTTTTTTCTTGGGATTGAGTTTGCTAGGAATTTCTTTTTCTTTTCAAAAACTCTATTTTTCTCTGATGCATCAAAGGAAATATGCAGTGGAGCTCATATCTGATATGGGGTTCACTAGTGCCAAGCCCTTTCAGACACCTCTGGAAGTAAACAAAAAGCTCATCTTACTAGAGTTTGATCAACATGTGTAGGATAACACTAATCAACCTTTAAGTGACCCATCTAAATGTCAGAGTCTAATAGGCAGACACTTTTACTTGACCATCATTAGACCAAACATTGCCTTTGCTATACAGTGTCTTAGTCAATTCATGCATTCTCTAAAAGTGTCTCATATGATTGCAACTGCTAGGATAGTCATATATGTCAAACAATCTCCTGGTCTTGGTGTGTTTATGTCAGCTTCCGCCTCTCCTCATCTAACAACATATTGTGATGTTGATGTATTGTCACAAGGAGATTTGTCACTAGATACTTACTAAAGCTTGGTGACTCTATTATATCCTGGAAATCTAAGAAACAACAAACAATTTCTAGGAGCTCGGTTGAAGCTGAGTACAAGAGTATTGCCTCCACAGTGGCTGAAGTTGTTTGGCTAACAGGTCGTCTTGGTGAATGCGGGTATATCTTGATGGTCCAGTTGATTTGTTTTGTGATAGTAAATTTGTAATTCAAATTCCAGCCAACTCTATCTTTCACGAGAGAACTAAACACATAGACATCGACTGTCACTTCATTAGAGAGAAAGTTCAACTTGGCTTGGTCAAATTGCTACACATTGCTACAAGTGAACAACAAACAGATGTACTTACCAAGGGTCTTGGTATTGGTCAGCACACATACTTAGTATCCAAGCTAGGCATGAAGAACATCTTCATAGTACCTAGCTTGAGGGGGGGGAGGTGTTGAGGAACTAACTAATTGTACAGCTATTTCATAAGTTCATATATTCAGTTAGTAGATGTAAATTAGATTAGTTAGTTAACAGCATGTGCAAACATATGCAGTTTTTTAGAGTAGTTAGCTAATAGTGCTATATAAACACCATCCCTATACATACAAATTTGATTTTGATGATGAATGAGAAACATTCTTCACGTATATCTTCTTCATTTTCTCAATTTCTTCTTTGATTAAACTGCATTTTATCACTATCAACCTAGACATATACTTGCATAACTCGTGTTAAAAGTAACATCTTTTACAAACATGATTTGTAAGCAACAAAACTCAGCCAAAACAATTTCACACCTTCAAGTTACCAAATTTACCAAAGTATAATCAATGAATATACATAGACTGAAACACATAATACAAGCACACCATAATGTCGACTTAAGGAATGCCATAGAAAGAAAGGAATACAACATGTTTTTATTGTTCGAAATAGGAAAGAGAATTGTTAAAATTAAGTTGTTAAGAACTTAATTATGATACTGTCGATTAGGCCAACGAGTTTTGCTCTCTAATTTTCAAAATTTAAAACTTAAAAAAACTATCGATTAGAGAAAAAAGTTTGGTCTTCTTTCAAGTGGAGAGGCGACTGACCTTTTATGGTGGGCAAGATAATGAATTTATGGGAAAATTTAGGGTTGAAATTAGGGAGAAAACTGAGATAAGAATTGGGAAATATTCCAAACCTACAATCTATACTCAGAAAAGTCAACATATACATCATATAATTCAGGTAACACATTATTTCTAACTAAGTCACAATTACAAAGTTTAATCATTATAGATTTTTTTGCAAAGAAGATGCCCATGTTCGTAATATGTACATGAAGTGTGAGATGACGCAGTTCAATGTCAAGTAATCATGATGTATATCTATCCTGTGATAAACATCTTCTTTTAAACTCAGATCGAAATTCATTGGTGTTACACATGGATAATGTATTTGCCGGAATCATTTTTCATCGACATAATCATATCTAGCTGGAACTATTTTTCATCGTCTTTTCTTATCTTTTCGGAATTATTTTTCATCAATATTTATCAAATCTAAGCAGAACTATTTCTCATCGACTTTTATCAAATCTCATTGGAATCATTTTCTAACGTTTATCAAATCTAGCCAAAATCATTTTCCGTCAACTTTTTCATCAAATAGTGAAAGTCAATCAACTTTTCAAATCAAGGAAAATAAGCACTTTCAAGTAGTGCATGAATGTATGCATTGAGTCCACACGATATAAAAAATTTAAAATCTACTTGCCTCAAAGAAATTCAAGCAATTTCTCTCCACCACTTGAGCTTTTTCTTTTCTCAAATTCAACAAAATCTATTCAAATACGGATTCACTATAAGATTATAAGAACAACAAAGCGAGGTTCATCAAATTTGGAAATTGGATTCAAAATGAGTGAAAATTTCTTCTTGAAAAATTACGGATAAAATTGAGAATTGTTACAAAATTATGATATCCGAAGCATTTGAAAATTACCAGTAAAAATTATTTTTAAAATAGAGTTGAAAATTAATTCACAATTCTTTATTCATCATAAGTTCGTGTTTATGATAATATCTTCAAAACTTGAAGCTCAAAATCGAAAATTAGAGGTTGAAATTGCAAAAGAATCAATGAGTAATGAAGATTTCAAGTTAAAATCACTTACCCGATAAATAACAGTCGAAAAATTACTTCAAAATCACCACCCACGAGTTTTCAATGCTCAAAAAGGTCAAATAGGATTTAAATTTCAAAATCAATCCCTAAAATAATTCTCGTATGTCACAAAACTAGGACACTTAAGCAACACACAAGAAAGGGCGGGCATCGCTTTTGCGAATCACTAGTCGCTTTCGCGGCCATCCGCTTTTGTGGTTACTAGTTCACCTAAGCGAGCCCCTTCGAAGAAGGGCTCTTCTCTTTTAATGACCAGTTCCGGTTAAGGGTGGTTGCTTAATAGGCCAAGCTCTGGTTAAGCGAGATTTGAAGCACCAACCCAAGTCAATTCACAAGCAACAACAAAAGCTCGAAATCAATCCTCGGAATTCGTTCGAAACCCCCTATACAAGAATTATATGTAACCCTACTAAATTTAACATTTCAAACTCAATGAAAGCATCAAAAATTAAAATCTAAGGCCCTTTAATCCGGAATACGATTAGTTGTAATTAGAACGTTCTAAGGCTTTAAAATATCCAAATACTCTCGGGACTTCCAAAAATTATACCAAAACTCATCTTAGAGTTAGAATAACCTCTTGAATCCAGTAGAATCGATGAAAATCTTATTCGAGCATCTGAACTCAAAATATTGATCAAAGTCAAACATGGATTCACTTTAACTCAACTTCGAGCCTAAAACCTCAAACCCACAAAACAACTCCAAATCTAATTTCAACAACTCTCCTAGACCAATTTCGATATTCTAAAACTGATGGAATCGAAAGAATTCCATGTTGAGACTGAAAGCTTCAAAAATTAAAAAATTAAGCAACTAAGCCTCTAAGAACTCGCAATTTTCCTTTTTCCAAACTTTTCACTAATATTTCAAAACTAAGCCCAAAAATTGATCCAACGAAACTGAGGGGTAAAATAATAATTTCTCTAAAATTATCTAAAATAATCTTCGGAGTCATTACCATTAATGCCCCTACATGATGGTCCATCTCAGCTTTGAACTTACATCTTCCCATGGTATTATTGCTAGGGTCCTACTGTAGTTGCTACGTACCATTTGGATCTTCTGGGATTCTGCTCGTTTTCTATTCGTAGAGGATCATTTCTTTTTTTCTCTTTTTGCTAATTGTATTTACATGATAAAATTTGTCCAATGGTAGCTCCCGACCACCACATGTGGGAAACTATGTGTATAACATAGACAAGCAAGTACAAGTGAACCATTTGTGCAGTACTTTTATGTCTTTGAGACCAGTCAAATAATTCTCTTTCTCACACTCCATTCATGAATTAACCACTATTCCTATATAAATAAAATGCGAAAATAAATGTATACATCTTGATAGTGATGATCCTATTAGTCAAGCGCTTTATTTAGGTCGGAGTTTTGAGCTTTAGCTAGCTTTGAACCAGTGACGGAGTAAACATTTTCATCAAGGATATTCATATTTTCAGAATATGGGTGGATGATCTTTGTATCAAGGATATTCAACAATTGATATATATCAGAATATCTATATTTAACCTATATATTCAAAAAAAAATTTAACGAAGGGTGTTTATCTCACCACTCTTGGGTGTAGCTCCGCCCCTGCTTTGAGCATGTATATTTTTCATTTCTTAGCCTTAGCTCATTATTATTCTAAAATATAAAAATAATGTTGATAGTAATAAAGCATATTGAAGAAATTAAAACTCGTTTAATAGTGTTATGTAGGGTTGACAAAATTAAGTCCAACCCGTTGAAGTTTGGGCAGGTTAATAACCCGCCAAATTATTAGTTCAACTCATCTCAATTCAACCCATTTAAAATTGGGTTGATATGCAATCCAAATTGACTTAAGAGAGATCTTACTAAAATATTTTCAAAACATTTTTTTTAGTTTGATATGTTTTATATAGTCATAATAAAGAAAAATATAATTTAACTAAGTACTAAAGTATTGTAAAAGAACAAATAAAATAAGTAAACTTCGTAAAAGTTAGATCAGGTTGGGTTTTGACACGCTCTATAACCCGTTACTCAACCCGTTTTTACCCAACCCATTTTGACCCAAGCAAATTTGGATTGGGTTGGGTCTTGACCCATTATAATCCGTTCAAATTTGACCCAACCCGCTCAATTGTCACCCCAGTGTTATGGTAATATACTTCAATTGAGCAACAACATAGCGAAAATATAAACCTGAGATTCTTACATTTTATAGCACTTGGCCTAAGCTAATAACAAAATTAGCTCATATTTTCAGATTGTGCTACATGTAGTTCATTTTGTATATAATTTGAAATGCTTAGGAAAAAGGTAAGAGCAATAATTTCTTGATATGTGATTATGATATTTTTTTCTTTTTTTGATGTTTTGAAACTGATATTGGGAGTGATATTCATACTCATCATTATAGATTTGAACATTACCGGTTGAATTGAAGGGAAAATTTTTGAATTTCATTATTGAGAATTTTACAAGCTTGAAAACGCGACTTACATGTGATATTGCTGAATTTTTTGACAGATTAATAAGTGAAGATATCATTTTGAAGTTATTCTTAAAATCTAAAATCATTATAGGAGTAATGCTTTTTACCCATTTTTGTAACTTAAATTTTGCAGAAGATGAAATCCAATTTTTGTATAAGCAAATTAAAGACAGTGCTGACACTATCAAGGGCATCAGCTTTCTTGTTTCTATAAAAAATTTCCCAACAGTTTTGTAGAATAAACCAAGTGAAGTACACATATTAACATTTTCTTGTTTATCCTAATTTCTCTTAGATCACATGAGATTGGCATCAAGTTGGAGTCCTACTTTATTAATGGTCCAAATGAGCAGGTCGATTTGACTATAAGACAACTCATTTTTTTTTCATTCGGTGTCCGGTACCTGTTGAGATGCAAACTCCTCCCATATCGATTGTGGAGAGAACAAATAACCAAGATATAAGGTTAAACCCAACCCCATTAATATAAGGCTTTTTGGGAGGTGCCCCAAAATAAATCTGTGAGGGTTTGGCTCAAAGCGGACAATATCATTCTAATATGCGGGTTGGGGTGTGGATATGCGATGGACTAACGCGTTCGAACAAGAACGGGTCGTCGTCGAAATGGATAATCTCTAGATTAGAGGTCACGAGATTGTCGTCGGACGGCGAGTCTCGCAGGTTGTTGCGACAGTGCAAGATGGTGGTAGATCGGAAACGAATAATCACAAGAGGAGAGGTCACGAGATTATGTGGTCAGGTTGAACCCAACCCCATTAGTATGAGACCTTTTGGGAGGCGTCCAAAAACAAATATAGCGCCCCATTTGGGAGAAAGCACTCCATACTAGAGATTTTTTCATTTCAAAACTCGAACCTAAGATCTCTCACTAAGGAAGAAGCAACCTCATCTGTTGCACCACATCCTTTGGCGGTTATAATAAGGCAACTAATAAAGTAATGATTTTGGGGCTTTCATTTATATATATGAGTTACCTTATTTAACGTAGGAATTGTGTAAAAATTGAGAAATGAAATCCTCTATTTTTTAGGTAATCATAGCATTCTTTTAATTTCTTATGTGAATAACCATTTTGTTGCGGCGTTTATATCATAAAAACTAAAATGAACCCATGTTATTATTTATATATTTACCTTTTTTTCCCTTTTAGTATTTTTATTTTTTTATTATTGAATATTTTGAAGTTTTTTAAACTATCAAATATTCTGTATTTTACAAAATATATTGTTGTTGTTTACAAAAAGATCAAAATTTATTTTTTTGGTGTCTTCTGCAAAATTTCAGGCACCGCAACAAAGTATGATTATATTGAAATAACACAACATTATTTTGTTCTCATTATATTAACTTATCAAATTTAGCAATACGCTATTCGATATGGAGTATTAACTT
>JAPFFP010005481.1:0-40840 GCA_026153255.1 Solanum medicagineum
AGTGGTAAGGTCTGCGTACATTTTACCCTCCCCAGACCCCACTTGTGGGATTACACTGGGTATGTTGTTGTTGTTTCACTTCTTCATGGTCTATATCATGCTTTAGATGTAAGTGTAAGGCTTTTCTCCTAACCAGTGCTCTTTTCTCTACTATACCATGCCACTTCAAAGAGGAAGACTAAGGAGGGCTCGCTCACCTAAGGAGGGTCAAGTCCACCAAGCCCCTCTAAGGAAAGGGGCCACTCAAGTCGAGTTTCATAATGCCATCACTATATTGGCACATGCAATGAGCAACCAAATTCACCATGGGGCCAAAGCCCCTCATGCTCCCACTCCGGCTTCCAGGGTGAGGGATTTCACTAGAATAAACCCGCCGGACTTCCATGGGAAGATGGATGAGTACCCCAAGAGTTCATAGATGTGGTGTACAAGGTGCTATCCATCATGGGGTTCAATTTAGAGGAGAAGATAGAATTAGCGGCCTACCAACTAAAAGGTGTGACTCAAATTTGAATTGTGCAATGGAAGATGGAGAGGGGAAATCATGATGTTATTCATTAAGAGGAGTTCAAGGCCGCCTTCCTCAACCAGTTCTTCTTAATTGAGTCTAGAGAGGCTAAAATGGTGGAGTTCATAAATCTTAAGCAAGGTTCTATGAGTGTGAGGAAGTATGCTCTTAAGTTCAACAAGCTCTCCAAGTATGCCCCACAATTGTTTGCCGAACCTAGATCAAGGATGAACAAGTTTGTGACAGGGGTGTCCAACTTTGTAAATGAAGAGTATGGTACCACGATGCTTGTAAGTGATATGGGTTTGTCTCGGCTCATGACCTATGTCGAACAACTTGAGGGAGAGAAGCTTAGGAAGAAGAGAAGTTGGGAGTCCAAGAGGTCTCGGTTCTGTAATGACCCCAAAAAGTGCCCCAAACGTGCCTCAAAATTCCTAGAATTTTAATTTCCTTATATTTTAAAATCAGTTTGTGATATCAAAAATCCGACTTCGGATTCTTGTTCAAGGAGTCCAAATTAGTGAAAATAGCGTCTAACACTGATTTTAAGAGCAAAGATTTAACAATTACGAAATTTCAAAAATCAAATTCCAGAGGGGTTTTCGTGTCCCCCTCACGAAGCGCCCCTATATAATTTTGAACTCTATTTTTCAGCTTCAGTCCAAAACTTTAAGTCTTGGACCTAAAAGCTCCCAAACGTGTTTTTACCCATACTTAGTCATATTTCACTCTTGTATCATCCTAAACACGTCCGAATACTAACTTAAACACTTAGTCATATTTTCACTCACCAAACTCAAGTCCCAATCCCTCATCCCAAACTAAGGTTCTCCTTCAAGGTTCTTCTTCAAGCTTCAAGTCTCCATCTCCAATCTTCACCAAGTTCATCCAAAGCTAAGATATATGGTGTTGAACTATTGGGTCCTTCCACCCTTGGTGCCTAAGACTCTTTTTACTAATATTGCAAGATTTAAAGTTGATATTACATGTGGGTCTTGTATATTGAGAAATTTACTACACCGTGATTTTAGTTCATGAAATTAGGGTTGTTTTAGCACGTTTTGAGCTCTAAATCTTGGATCTAATGTTGGATTTTATGAGGGATTTTTATGTAAACGTCTTGGGATGTTCAAGGTGTTGATTGATGGTTTTACAACAAATTGCATGATTTTATCTCTAAATTGCATGGTCTTTTACCCTATTACACACCCCAAGGTGTTTGATAAAATATTTGATTATGGTTTCTTGAGGAAATGAAGGTCCAAAGCATGAATAATGTTATGAGGATGAAATGAGCTTAGATATATGATTATTCTGTATGAAGTATTGCACTAGAGCATACGATGAATCCTACATAAAGTGTAGAATCGACCATGCTCAATCCGGGGGGTTTGATCACCCAGATAACCTAGTGAGGGGTTTGTAGTATCCACCAGGCAATGGGACGACATCATCACTAACCTAGATGGGGTTTTGTACTCATCAACCTAGGGAAGGGTTTGTACTTCTCAACCATGGTGATGGGACGACATTATCACCAACCCAGATGAGGGTTAGTACTCATCCACCTAAATGGGGGTGGCAACATCACTAACCTACCAAGGGGTTAGTACTTTGGAAATTTAGCTTGGTCTCTTCTACACATATAATATCCTATATGAGCATGGGTTACTTAACCATGTTTTACTTATGCATTGATTATACATGTCATATTGCTATATCATGTCTATTACCTATTGTCATGCATTTCAATTATGAAACTTATCTCTTGTTGCATGGCATCCCACATACTTAGTACATTCAAATGTACTAACGTATACTCTTGCCTACATGATATCACCATGTAGGAACCGGTGCTCAAATTGATCATCCTCCCCCTTCCAGTTCCCTATTCGCGGTGTCACATCTAGGCCCTAGGCTTGGGTCATGAAAAACTTGGTATCAGAGTACTAGGTTGATAGATCCTCGAGTCCAATACACCAGCGTTGATTAGAGTCCTATTCATGATTGTGAAGCGCACCATGACTATGAATAGGAGGCTTTGAGGTGATTTAAGAAATGTTTCCCTTCTTCATGTTCTAAGTGTTGCTATAGAGTTGTGGTGATTTTCCCACCTAACGATTGTTCTTTGCTATGATAGATCATACCAAACACTAGAGGAAGACGTGCCCAAACTCCCAAGGAGCAATCTACCAATGGTGATCCCCGGGATGACCTACTATGCTTGCCGAAGTGGTAGCCAACCAAGTCCAACAAGGGGCCTAAGTCCCTCATGCTACTACCCCGGGAGCTAGGATAAGAGACTTCATGAGGATGAATCCTCCAATTTTCCATGGGTCAAAGGTAGATGAAGACCCACAAGAGTTCATTGATGAGGTCTACAAATCTTGAATATCATGGGTGTTGGGCCAAATGAAAAGGCGGAGTTGGTGGCATACCAACTCAAAAGGGTAGCACGAATTTGGTCAATGGAAGGGTGAGAAGGGGGTTGGTAATGTGGTACTTTAGGATGAGTTCAAATTGGCCTTCCTTAATCAGATTTTCCCTCTTGAACTTAGGGAGGCAAAATTGGTAGAGTTTATGAACTTTAAACATGGTGCTTTGAGTGTGAAGGAGTATGCCCTCAAATTTGATCAACATTCAAAGTATGCTCCTTATTTGGTGGCTGATCCTAGGTCAAGGATGAATAAGTTTATTATGGGGTCTCCGACTTGGTAAGTGAAGAATGTCGGTCTGCCATGCTTATTGGTGACATGGACTTGTCTCAATTGATGATCTATGCAGAGAAAATGGAGAAAGAAAAGATGAGAAAAATGAGGAGCTGTGAGGCCAAGAGAGCCCGTCATGGGGGTAAGTTCCATAGGGGTGGCTGATTCCCTCAAGGTCAAGGGCCTCCTCATGCTATAAATAAGGAGTTTGTCAATGCCTTCCCTAGATCTCAAGGTACTGGTGGTGTGGATCCTAATGATGTGTGTCCTAGATGTGGGAAGGGTCATGATGGCCCGTGTTTGAAGGGTTCTAAGGTATGCTTCGGTTGTGGGGAGCTTGGTCACAAGAAGGTAGATTGTCCAAGAAACTATGTCAAGGGCCAAGATGCAACTGTTCCATTTGGTAGAGATGGTCCTTAAGGTGGCGCCCCATGGAACAATCGATTCTGTGCTCTACATGAGAGGCAAGGGGTTGGTAAGGTCCCCAATGTTGTTACCGGTATGTTGAGAATCATTGACTTTGATGTGTATACTTTGATTGATCCAGGTGCCACTCTTTCTTTTGTTACCCCTCTTGTTGCTAAAAAGTTTCATTTGTCCCCGAGTTGCTGCATAAGTCCTATGAAGTGTCTGCTCCTTTTTGTGCCTCTATTGTTGCTAGGAAAGTTCATAGGAGTTCTCCTATTAGTATTTTGCATAAGTTGTTGCCTTGTGATCTTGTGATTTTGCATAAGTGGATTTTGATGCCATACATGGGATGGATTGGTTACATGCCTACTATGCGTCTATTGATTGTAGAACCTGTAGGGTCAAGTTTCAATTTCCTAATAAACCCATCCTTGAGTGGGAAAGACAAGATATAGTGGTCAAGAGTAGATTCATTTCATGCATTAAAGCCCATAAGTTGATTTCTAAGGGGTGTTTGTATCATCTTGTGAGGGTAAAAGATTTGGAGAATAAGGTCCCTTCCATTGAGTCGGTTCCCATTGTAAATGAGTTTCTTGATGTCTTCTCAAATGACCTTCCTGGTGACCTTCCCAAAAAGGAGATATATTTTGGCATAGATCTCCCTCTCGACACTCAACCTATCTCCATTCCCCCTTACCGTATGGCCTCGGCGGAGTTGAAGGAGTTAAAGGAACATTGAAATATTTGTTGGAAAAGGGATTTAGACCTAGTCAATCACCTTTGGGTGCACCGGTGGTGTCTATAAAGAAGAAAGATGGGTCACTTAGGATGTGCATTGACTACTGGAACTCAATAAGGTCACTATAAAGAACAGGTAAAAATCCTCTTACGAGAATTGATGACTTGTTTGACCAATTGCAAGGGGCTAGCCTTTTCTCTAAGATTTATATTCGGTCTGGGTACCATCAAGTGAGGGTGAGGGAGTGTGATATTCCCAAGATAGCCTTTCGGACTAGATATGGGCATTATGAATTTGTGGTGATGTCCTTTGGGTTGACTAATGCAATGGCCATCTTCATGGACCTAATGAATAGGGTCTTCAAAACCGACCTTGATTCCTTTGTCGTTTTCTTTATTGATGATATTGATCTATTCACATGGTAGGGAGGAGCATATGGGTCATTTGAGGGTGGTGTTGCAAAGATTAAGGGAGGAGAGATTGTATGCTAAGTATGACAAGTGTGAGTTTTGGTTGAAGAAGTTGGCATTCTTGGGTCATGTGGTGTCGGGGATGGCATCAAAGTGGATCCTAAGAAGACTGATATGATTAGGAATTGGCCTAGACCATTGACCCCGCTGGATATTAGGAGTTTCTTGGGCCTTGCGAGTTACTATAGAAGGTTTGTGAATGGGTTCTCCTCCATTGCTTCTCCTATGATAAAATTGACTCAAAAGAGGGTTAAGTTTGAATGGACCGATGAATGTGAGAAAAGCTTCCAAACATTGAAAGATAGACTTCTGTCCACTCCTATAGTGTCACTACCAGATAGGCTTGAGGGTTTTGTTGTGTATTGTGATGCATCTAGAGTTGGTTTGGGTTGTGTGCCAAAGCAAAATGTTAAGGTCATAGCCTATGCTTCTAGGCAACTCAAAGTTCATGAAAAGAACTACCCTACCCATGATCTTGAATTAGCCGTCGTGGTATTTGCATTAAATATTTGGTGTCATTATTTTTATGGGGTGCATGTGGATGTCTTCATCGATCATAAGAGCCTTCAATATGTCTTCACACAAAAAGATCTCAACTTGAGAAAAAGAAGGTGGCTAGAACTTCTCAAAGATTATGACATGAGTGTGCATTATCATCTGGGTAAGGCAAATGTGGTGGCGAATGCTTTGACTCGGGTGTCCATGGGTGGCCTAGCTCATGTGGATGGTGGTGATAAGGAGATGGCTAAGGAGGTGCATAGGTTGGCTAGATTGGGGGTTAGGTTGGAAGAGATTGGTAATGACGATGTTGTGGTTATTGATGGGTCTAAGGCTTCCTTGGTCGATGAGGTAATAGCCAAAGAAGATCTTGATTCCTTCTTGCCTGAATTGAAGGCCTTGGTGAAAGTGGGCAAAGTAGAGGTTTTCACCTAAGAGGGAGATGGTCCCCTTAGGTACCAAGGTAGGTTGTGTGTGTCATGTGTTGATGGTTTGAGGGAGAGAATCCTTAATGAGGCCTATAATTCTTCTTACTCTATCCACCCCCGTTCCACAAAAATGTATTAAGACTTGAGGGATGTGTATTGGTGGGGAAACATGAAGAGGGATATTGCTAAATTTGATTCCGGTTGCCATAGTTGTCAGCAATTCAAAGTCAAACATAAAAGGCCTGGAGGCCTAACCCAAGATACTTCTATTTAATAGAATATTCAATTCGAAGATAAAATCGCAAATCACAACTGGTTAGGATAGAGATTCCCACTTGCAAGTGGGAGGTAATTAATATGGATTTTGTGGTTGGGTTGCTCAAAACTAGAAAAGGTTTTGATTCCATATGTTTGGTGGTTGATAAGATGACGAAATTGGCTCACTTTCTACCGGTTAAGACTACATATGGGGATGAAGAATATTCAAGGTTGTACATCTATGAGTTAGTGAGTTTACATGGGGTTCCTTTATCCATTATATCAGATTGTGGTGCACAATTTACTTCACACTTTTGGTGGTCCTTTCAAAGGGGTCTTGGTACCAATGTTCACCTTAGTACATCCTTCCACCCTCAAACGGATGGCCAAGCCGAAACGACAATTCAAACACTTGAAGATATTCTTAGGGCTTGTGTCTTGGAGCTTAAAGGTCATTGGGATGACCATCTTCCATTGAATGAGTTTACCTCTAACAATAGCAATCACTCTAGTATCGGTATGGTTCCTTATCGGGCTCTTTATGGGAGACGTTGTAGATCACCGGTGGATAAGTTTGAGGTTTGAGAGGTAGCTCTGTTGGGGCTAGATCTTGTTATGGATTCTCTTGAGGAGGCTAAGATGATTAGGGAAAGGTTGAGGACGGACCAAAGTCGTCAAAAATCCTATGCCGATGTAAGGAGGAAAGACCTAGAGTTCCAAGTGAGTGATTAGGTCTATTTGAAGGTTTCTCCAATGAAAGGTATGGTCCATTTTGTTAAAAAGGGGAAGTTTACCCAAGGTATGTTGGTTCTTATGAGGTGATAGAGAGAATTGGAAAGGCAACTGATGAGTTAAAGTTTCCTAGTAAAATGAATTTGGTTCATCGGTGTTCCATGTCTCTGTGTTGAGAAAAAATGTGCTGGTGCTCATAATGCAATTGTGCCTCTTGATGTCGTGGCTATTGTAGGGGATAACTTGACCTATAGGAGGTTCCATTTCAAATCTTTTATAAGCAAGTAAAGAGATTGAGGAACAAAGAGGTGGCATCCGTTAAGGTTCTTTGTAGGAACCAATAAGTTGAAAGTGCTACATGGGAGGCCGAAGCGAACATACAAAAGTAGTATCCTCATCTTTTCAACTTCATTCAAGCTTAAGGTACAAATTCAAAGTCCATTATGTGATTTCAAATCTTACATTCCATCCTCTACGTCATTCATATGCATTAATGTTTAAGTGGATAAACTTATGATGATGATTTCATAGTTATGTTGAGATTTTTAAAATAGTGTTCTGCATGATATGTTGCGTCCTTGTTGGGGCTGATTTGTTCATTATTACCCTTGTCTTGTACATCTCTTTTACTTTCAGGGACGAATGTTCCCAAGGGGGAGATATTGTAACGACCCAAAAGAGCACCTCAAAACGTGCCTCGGAATGCCCACAATTTTAATTTCCTTATATCTTAAAATCCGTTTGTGATTTCAAAAATCCGACTTTGGATTCTTGTTTAGGGGGTCCAAATTAGGGGGAAAAAGGGTCTAACACAGATTTAAGAGCAAAGATTTAGCAATTACAAAATTTCAAAAATCAAATTCCAAAGGTTTTTGGTCCCCCTTGCGACGCACCCCTATGTAATTTTGAACTTTTATTTTTTAGCTTCGGTCCAAGACTTTAAGTCTTGGGCATTAAAGCTCCCATATGTGTTTTTACCCATACTTAGTCATATTTCACCCTTATACCATCCTAAACACTTCCCAATACTAACTCAAACACTTAGTCATATTTTCACTCTCCAAACACAAGTCCCAAACCCTCATCCCATGCTAAGGTTCTCCTTCAAGGTTCTTCTTCAAACTTGAAGTCTCCATCTTCAATATTCACCAAGTACATCCAAAGCTAAGGTATATGGTGTAGAACCATTGGGTCCTTCCACCCATGGTGCCTAAGCCTTTTTTTACTAATATTGCATGATTTAAAGTTGATGTTACATGTGGGTCTTGTATATCGAGAAATTTAGTACATAGTGATTTTAGTTCATGAAAGTATGGTTGTTTTAGCATGTTTTGAGCTCTGAATCTTTGATCTAATGTTGGATTTGATGAGGGGTTTTGATGTGAATCTCTTCGGGGTGTTACAAGGTGTTGATTGATGGTTTTATTACAGATTTTGTTGCATGATTTCATCTCTAAATTGCATGGTCTTTTACCCCTATTACACACCCCCAAGGTGTTTGATAAAATATCCGATTATGGTTTCTTGATGAAATGAATGTCCAAAGCACGAGATATGATATGAATGATGTTATGAGGATGAAATGAGCTTATATATATGATTATTCCTATATGAAGTTTTGCACTAGAGTATATGATGAATCCTACATAAAGTGTAGAATAGACCATGCCTAATCCAAGGGGTTTGAGCACCCAATAGCCTAGTGAAGGGTTTGTACTTCTCCACCTGGTGATGGGGCAGCATTATCACTAACCTAGATGGGGGTTTGTACTCGTCAACCTAGGGAAGGGTTTGGACTTCTCCACCATGGTGGTGAGGCGACATAATCACCAACCTATATGAGGGTTAGTACTCATCCACCTAATTGATGGGGTGGCAACATCACTAACCTACCAAGGGGTTCGTACTTTGGAAATTTAGCTTGGTCTCTTTTACACATATGATATCCTATATGTGCATGTGTTACTTAAGCATATTTTATTTATGCATTGATCATACATGTAATATTGCTATATTATGTTTACTACCTATTGTCATGCATTTTGATTATGAAACTTATCTCTTATCGCTTGGCATTCCACATACTTAGTACATTCAAATGTACTAGCGCATACTCTTGCCTACATGATATCATCATGTAGGAATCGATGCTCAAGTTGATCATCCTCCCAATCCACGTGGCTAGTGCTATTCCAAGCTTGTTGGTGAGTCCTCCATTTCGAGGACCTTTGTTTATGATTGTTATTATTTATTTATGTATTGACACATTTTCTTATGTTCTATTTTGACTATGAGGGTGAGCCCGGTTACTTTTTCTTGGCCCCTTCTCTATCTATGTATTTAGAGGTATAGTTGGACAAGATGTGTAATTATGCTATGAGCTATGGCTCCTCTTGACGTTGATGTTTTAGCGAACTATCCCTTATCCCCTTTGTTACTTTATGCTTGTTCATATCTTTTACATGCTTCCGCGACCAACGATGTGTAATGATAAGTTGAGAGGCTTGACTGGGGTTTCCTCGGGTTTCCCATTTGCTATGTCATGTCTAGGCCCTAGTCTTAGGTCGTGACAGGTTTAAGGGTGGTTAGTTTCAACAAGGTCTCAAGTTTGAAGGCCAAGGATCCTCTAGAGCTCCAAACAAAAGAGTTGCTAAGGATGGGATGCCTAACCCAAGGCCCCAAAAAGGTGATGATGGGGTGACCCATCCTAGATGCCCAAAATGTGGGAGGAAACATGGTGGCATATGTTGGAGGAACACGGGTCCATGCTTTGGGTGTGGCGAGATTGGCCACAAAACATCTTTCTCAACATAGATACATGAAAATCGGGTGAATAGAACTCAAATAGAAGGTAACTCCATCTTATATGCCACATTCACAATCCACTCAATAACAACATAAGGGCCTACATGCCGAGGAATTAGTTTTACCTTTTTGTCAAAACGCATCACCCCCTTAATAGGTGAGACTTTCACAAACTCCCAATCCCCAAGTTGAAATTCATGATCCCTCTTCGTAACATTCGAATAGGACTTTTGGTGACTTTGGGCGGTCTTCAACCTCTCTCTAATCAACTTCACTTTTTCAATAGCCTCCATTACCAAATCTGGGCCAATCAAAGTCATCTCCCCTAACTCAAACCACCCAATCGGAGACCTACACCATCTACCACACAAAGCCACAAACGGTGTCGTACCAATGCTAGCATGGAAGCTATTATTATAAGCGAAATCCATAGGAGGAAGATGGTCATCCCAATTTCCTTTGAAGTCCAACACACAAGCCCTCAACACCTCCTCCAAAGTTTGAATCATCCTCTCGGCTTGCCCATCGGTTTGGTGATGAAAGCCGGTGCTTAATTTGACCTTAGTACCCATTCCTTTTTGAAACAATCTCTAAATGTGAGAAGTAAATTGTGTACATCGATCCAATATGATAGACCTAGGAAACCATGCAACCTTATCAACTCTCAGATGTACAACCTTGCATAGTCTTTTGCACCAAAAGCAGTCTGAACCGTTAAGGAAATGAGCTGATTTAGACATCCGTTCATGATAACCCGAAGAGAGTCAAATTGTTTCTGAGTCCGAGGTAACCCAACCACAAACTCCATATTTATATCTTCCCACTTCCAAATAGGGATCTCAATGTCTTGAGCCAACCCTTCAGGTCTTTGATGCTCCACCTTTACTTGTTGACAATTTGGGCATTCAGATACAAACTTGGGTGTGTTGTTCTTCATACCATGCCACTATACACCTCCTTCAAATCCCGATACATTTTAGTGGACCCTGAGTGAATGGAATAATGAGTATTATGGGGTTTGCTCATGATCACCTTCTTAAGGCCATCCACATCCGAAATACATAACCAGTCTTGATACCAAAATACACCATCTCCTCCTTGGGAGAAAACCTCAATATTCTTATTGGCAACCAATTTCTTCAATTCAACCAAGGATGAATCTAAATCTTTCTTAGCCTTCACATCAACAACCACTAAGGATTCGACCCTATTTAGAACATGTACACCACCATCATTGGAATTGACCTCTCTAACTGCCAAACTAGCCAAACGGTGAACATCCCTTGCCAACTCCTTTTTCCCCTCCTCAACATGAGCCACACTTCCACTGGAGAGCCTACTAAGAGCATCGGCTACCACATTTGCCTTGCCAGGATGATATAGGACGCTTATGTCATAATCCTTTAGGAGTTCCAACTATCTCCTTTGCCTTAAGTTAAGGTCCCTTAGTGTGAACACATATTGCAAGACCTTATGATAGGCGAAATCATCAACATGCACATCGTACAAATAGTGTCTCCAAATTTTCAAAGCAAAAACCATCGTCGCTAGCTCAAGGTCATGAGTTAGGTAATTACGCTCATGTACCTTCAATTGCCTTGATGCATAAGCTATCACCTTACCATGTTGCATAAGTAAACAACCCAACCAAATTCAACAAGAATCACAACATACCATGAACCCATCCATGCCATTTGGTAGAGTAAGAACCGGAGCCGACGTAAGTCGGTCCTTCAAAGGTAGGAAAATCCTCTCACACTCATCCGACCACACAAACTTAGCCTTCTTTTGAGTCAACTTAGTCAATGGAGATGCAATGGATGAGAATCCCTCAATGAATCTTCTGTAGTAACTCGCTAACCCAAGAAAGCTTCAAATATCTGAAGGAGTCAATGGTCTAGAACAAATATTTACCTCCTCAGTCTTCTTCGGGTCCACCTTTATACTATCACCAGATACCACATGACCCAGAAAATCGACTTCACCCAACGAAAACTCACATTTTCCAAATTTGGCATACAACTTCTTCTGTCTAAAGGTTTGCAAAACCAACCCAATGATCCATATGCTCGCACTCACTCCGAGAATAAATGAGAATATCATTAATGAAGACAACCGCAAAACTATCAAGGAATGGCTTGAACACCCGATTCATAAGTTCTATAAACACAGCCAGAGCATTTGTTTGGCCGACCAACATCACCACAAACTCAAAGTGCCCATACCTTGTCGAAAGGCCGTCTAGGGAATATCACATTCTATAACCTTTAACTGATGATACCTGGAATGGAGATCAATTTTTAAAAAGTGAGTAGCCCCTTGAAGTTGGTCAAACAGTCATCGATTCTAGGAAACAAATACTAATTCTTAATGGTCACCTTATTTAATTACCTATAATCGATACACATACGAAGAGATCCAACTTTTTTCCTTACAAATAGCACCGGAGCACCCTATGGAGATATACTTGACCTGATGAATCCCTTTTCTAGCAAATCTTTCAACTGATCCTTCTACTCTTTCAACTAAGCCAGCGCCATACTATAGGGAGGAATAGAGATAGGTTGAGTATCCGTAAGAAGATATATGCCAAAGTCCACTTCCCTTTCGGGAGGAATACCGGGAAAGTCTTCAGGGAACACACCCAAAAACTCATTCACCACCGAAACCGATTCAAGAGTTGGTAATTTGGACTCCATATCCTTAACCCTCACAATGTGATATATGCATCCCTTGGAGAACATCTTTCGAGCTTTGAGGAAGGAAATAAATCGACCCTTAATAGTAGAGTCACCACCATTTTACTCAAGAACGGGATCCTTTGGAGGTTGGAACTTGACCTTTCGGGATTTACAATCTATACAGGCATATGATGCATGCAACAAATCCATCCCAAGAATAACAACAGAATCATACATTTCAAGTTCTACAAGATCACACGGAAAAACCTTATTCAATACAGAAACAGGACAACCACGATAGATCCTATGCGCAACAACAGATTCACCCACAGCAGTATAAACTGAGTAAGGGTCCCTCAAAATTTTTGGACTCAAACCAAAATTAACAACCAAAATAGGAGTCACAAAAGACAAGTTTGCACCCGAATCAACCAATGCATAAACATCAAAATCAAAGACTTTTAACATACCATTCACAACATCCCGAGCCTCCTCAACTTCCTGCCGTGCATGAAGGGCATAAAACCTGTTGTTCATCAGGGCAACACCTTGTGGACCTCTTTGTTAGCCTTGTCCACCACGAGGCATCTAGCCCTGAACCTTCCAAGGATCCCTAGGGCAGTTAACAACCTTGTGACCCTTACTAAGTATCTATGTAGTAGATGTGTTGCTGGGCATGATGTGTAACAATGCTATGAGCCTTGACTCTCTTGTCTCTTAATTTTTTTATTATGAAAGTTCTCCCTCAGTCCCCTTGCCCTTATATCTATTCTTTCAACGCTTTTTGATTGCTTTCATAACTAAGGATGTGTAACAATATACTAAGAGGCTTGTTTGGCGTTCCTCCGGGTTCCCCATTCTTCGATTATGACTAGGCCCTAGGTCCAGTCATGACATTACCATAAAGAACAAGTACCCTTTACCAAGAATTGATCACCTTTTTGATCAACTACAAGGGGTCATTCATTTTTCTAAGATTGATTTTGGTCCGGATACCACCAAGTGAAGGTGAGGGAGTGTGATATTCCAAGGACGACTTTTTGGACTAGGTATCGGCACTTTGATTTTGTGGTTATGTCCTTTGGGTTGACTAATGCACCAGCTATATTTATGGGTCTCATGAATAGGGTCTTTAAACCCTACCTTGACATGTTTGTGATGGTCTTTATTGATGATATATTGATTTATGCTCGGAGTGAGGAAGAGCATGTGAATCACTTGAGGGTGGTGTCGCAAATCTTGAGAAAGGAGAGGTTGTTTGCTAAATATGAAAAATGTAAATTTTGGTTGAAAGAGATTGCTTTTCTTGGACATGTGGTCTTGGGTGATTGGATTAGGGTGGATCCTAAGAAGATGGAGGTGATTAGGAATTGGCCTAGACCCTTGACTCTGTCAGATATTAGGTGATTTTTGGATTTGACGAGTTACTGCTAGAGGTTTGTGAATTGTCACGATGCAAGCCTAGGGCCTAGATGTGACCAGCAAATGGGGAACCCGAAAGAACCCCAAACAAGTCTCGTAGCATATCATTACACATCCTTGGTCGTGGAAGCAATTAAAATCACAATGAGCAATAAGTATAAACAATGGAATTGGGACTAAGGATAAACCTTCATATCATAACATCAAAAAGCAAGAGAGTCAAGACCCATAACATAGACACATATTATGTCCAATAACACCTCTACCACATAGATAAGAGTCGGGGCCAAGACAAGCCACCCGGCTCACCCTCGTAGTCAATACATAACGAAAAGAAAGGTAGTCTTAATACATAGCAGAGTTCCTAGTCAATGTCCCCGAAATGGTGGACTCACCAACAAGCTTGTAGGACAATCAAACTAGCCACGTGGAGGAGGAGGAAGATCAAGCGGTGCTCCGGTTCCTACATGGTGACATCATGCAGCCCTAGAGTATGTGTTAGTACATTTGAAGGTACTAAGTATGTAGGATGCAGTGCAATAAGAGATATGCAACATAGGCAAAATGCATAATCATAAGTAAGGAATAACATACTAAAAATATGAAATATGTGAATGAGACTTGAAGTAAAACATGCTTATATAAAACATAACACATATGTAAGAAGAGAGCATTACACTATTAGTGGATCTCATACCCTACCAACCTTGGTGATTGAGGTACAAACCCCATAAATAGGTTGGTGGATCATCGCACCCTACCACCTGTGGTGCCAGAGTAGAAACCCCCCGATAGGTGGATAGGTACAAATCACCAACAAGGTTGATGGATAGTCACACCCTACCAACCGTGGTACCGGAGTACAAACCTCCCGATAGGTTATCAAGGTACGAACCCCTTTTCAAGGTTACCTGGCGTGCAACCCCCGAGTAGGCCATGGTCACATTCCAAAACTATATAGAGATTACCATATACATACATCTACTTCATCATCATATAGTCCTCATATTCATACATTCATTTCATCATCATTTTATCACCATAGCATCGTCATATAGTCATTCAACTCATAAGACATGCAGTGGACGTTCAATTCCTCAAGAAGCCATAACCAGTCATTTTATCAAACACTTAGAGGGTGTGTAGGCTAGTGTAAACCATGCAATTCAAGAGTGAAATCATGCTAGAAAATTCAATGTTAAACCTTCAATAGATACTTGGTAACACCCTCAAGAAATATACATCAAAACCTTTCATCAAATCTTACAATAGACCTTGGTTTCATAGCTCATAACATAGCAAAACAGTCACAATTTTATAAACCCCAGCATAGTGTGCAGTGATTTTCATAATAAATAAGACCCATGAGTAAATCATCTTTGAATCATGCAAATTAGGGTAAAAGGAGGCTTGGGCATCATTGGTGAAAGGAACCCTTGAAAGGAACCCACATACCATAGCTTTAGAGATGAACTTGATGAAGATTGGAGATGGAGACTTGAAGCTTGAGTGCAATCCTTATGAATTCGGAAATGGTTTTGAGACTTGAGTTTAGGAGTAAAATATTTGGCTTGTTTGAATGAGTATTGGGAATGTTAAGAATGATATAAGGGTGAAAAATGGCTAAGTATAGGTATTTTCACGTTTGGGAACACTTAGGCCCAATACTTAAAAGTCTTGGACCGAAGGCAAAAATCTACACAAAAACATATACCAGTGTGCGTCGCGGCAGTGGCACGAAGACAACACTAGAAATTGAATTTTTGAGAATTTGGAATTTTGATACGGTTGCTCTTGAATCGAGGTTAGACCCATTTCCTACTCAATTTGACCCGCATAACAAGAATATGAAGTTGGATTTTTTGTATCATGCACAGATTTTTATATATATGGAAATTACGATTCTGGGCACTTTCGAGACATATTTTCAGGCACCTTTTGGGGTCGTTACAATATCTCCCCCTTGGGAACATTCGTCCCCGAATGTCAAAGAGATGCACAAACATGAAAATTTTAGCCCACATAGAGATGCAACAATGCACTTAAACATCATTTCAAAAATCTCATCATAAGTGTAAAATCATCATGAACTTGTCAATTTAAGCAGGAACATATGGAATGACATGAGGGCTGAACTTAAGACTTGAGATCATATAAAGGACTTATATCAATACCTTAGGCTTCAGTGGAGTGGAAAAGGTATGGATATCACTTTTGCATGTTCGCTTCGGCCTCCTAAGTAATACTTTCCACTTGTTGATTTCTCCAAAGGACCTTAATAGAAGCCACCTCTTTGTTTCTCAACCTCTTCAGTTGCCTATGCAAAATCTGAACTGGAACCTCTTGATATGTCAAATTGTCTTCAGCCACACCCACAACATCAAGAGGCACAATAGCATTCGGATCACGCACACATTTCCTCAACATAGACATATGAAACACCGGATGAACCAAATCCATTTCTCTAGGCAATTCCAACTCATAAGCTACCTTGCCAACCCTTTTCGTCACCCTATAAGGACCCACATTTCTTGGGCTCAACTTTACCTTCTTACCAAAATGGACCACACCCTTTATGGATGACATATTCAAATAAACCCAATCACCAACTTGGAATTCAAGATTCCTTTTCCTCACATTGACATAGGACTTTTGGCGACTTTGGGTAGTGTTCAACCTTTCTATAATCATCCTAACCTTTTAAAGAGCCTGCATAACTAGATCTTGTCCTAACAAGTCCACCTCATCAACCTAAAACCACCCCACCAGTGATCTACAATGCCTACCGTAGAGAGCCTCAAAAGAGCCATACCGATGCTAGAATGATACCTATTGTTGTAGGCAAACTCAATCAATGGAAGATGATCATTCCAACAACCTGTAAACTCTAACACACAAGATATAAGCATATCCTCAAAGGTTTGGATGGTCCTTTCGGCTTGATCATCCGTTTGAGGTTGGAAGGCCGTAGAAAGCTTAACTCTGGTACCAAGGCCCCTTTGGAAGGACGTCCAAAAATGTGAGGTGAATTGAGCACCATGATCTAATATGATGGACAAAGGAATCCCATGCAACCTAACCAAGTCATGGATATATAACCTTGCATAATCGTCAGCCCCATATGTGGTATTAAACCGATAGGAAATGAGTCGATTTTGTCATCTGATCAACCAAAACCCAAATGGAATCAAAACCTTTTCTAGTCATGGGAAACCCAACTAAAAAATCCATATTAATCACCTCCCACTTCCAAGTAGGAATCTCTATATCTTGAGTTAGGCTACCCGGCCTTTGATGCTCGTCTTTGACTTGTTGGCAACTATGACAACCGAAAACGAATTTGGCAATGTCCCTTTTTAAATACACCTCTCTCAAGTCTCTATACAGTTTGGTGGAATCGGGGTGGATAGAATAGGAAGAGTTATGGGCCTCATCAAGGATCTTTTCTATCAAGCCATCAACACACAGTACACACAACCTACCTTGGTATCTAAGGGCACCATCTCCCCCCTTGGGAGAAATCCTCTACCTTGCCCTCTTTCACCAAGGCTTTCAATTCTAACAAGGAGGGATCAAGATCTTGTTTTTCTATCACCTCATCAACCAAAGAAGACCTAGAACAATCTACAACAACAACATCATCACTACCAACCTCCTCCAATCTAACCCCCAATCTAGCTGATCGATGCACTTCCCTAGCCATCCCCTTCTCACCACCATCAAGATGAGCTAGCCATCGACACCCTACTCAAGGCGTCTGCCACCTAATTTGCCTTATCCAGAAGATAATGCACACTCATATCATATTCCTTAAGAAGTTCTAGCCACCTTCGTTGCCTCAAGTTGAGATCTTTTTGAGTGAAGACATATAGAAGGCTCTTATGAGCGGTGAACACATCAACATGCACCCATAAAAATAATGTCGCCAAATTTTCATAGCAAATACTATGGCGGCCAATTCAAGATCATGAGTAAGGTAGTTTGTTTCATGAACTTTGAGTTGCCTAGAAGCATAGGCTTTCACCTTACCATTTTGCATTAGCACACAACCCAAACTAACTCTAGAAGCATAACAATACATTACAAATCCCTCAAGCCCATCTAGCAGTGACAATATAGGAGCGGACACAAGCTTGTCTTTCAATGTTTGGAAGCTCCTCTCACATTCATCGGTCCTCAAAAACTTAGCCTTCTTTTGAGTCAATTTTTTCATAGGGGAAGCAATAGAAATGAACCCATTCATAAACCTCTGATAATAGCCCGCTAAGCCCATGAAGCTCCGAATATTCGATAGGGTCAATGGTAAAGGCTAATTTCTAATCACATCGGTCTTTTTAGGATCCACCTTAGTACCATCCTCCGACACCACATGTCCTAGGAAGGCAACCTTCCTCAAACTAAATTCACACTTTTCATATTTAATAATTTCTCCTCTCTCAATCATTGCAACACAACCCTCAAATGAGCCTTATGCTCTTCCTCACCACAAGAATAGATCAAAATATCATCAATGAACACCACAATAAAAGAATCAAGGTAGGGTTTGAAGACTTTACTAATAAGGTCTATGAAGATGGCCGGTGCATGTTCAACCCAAAAGACATCACAGTAAACTCATAATGTCCATATCTAGTTCGAAAGGCCATCTTGGGAATATCACACTCCCTGATTATCACTTGATGATACCTGAATCAAAGATCAATCTTACAGAAATCGCTAGGCCTTTACAATTGGTCAAACAAATCATCAATTCTCGGAAGAGAATATCTATTCTTGATGGTAACCCTATTGTGTTGCCGGTAGTCAATACACATCCTAAAGGACCCATCCTTCTTTTCAAAAACAACACCGGTGCACTCCAATTTGATTGGCTTGACCTAATGAACCCCTTGTCTAACAAGTCCCTCAATTGCTCCTTCAACTTCGTCGAGGCATACGACAAGGGGGAATAGAAATGGGTAGAGTATTAGGGGGACTACTATGCCAAAGTCTATTTCCCTTTTGGGAGGAACACCGGGAAGGTTATTTGGGAAGACATCAAGAAACTCATTAACAACTGAAACCGACTCTATAGGAAGGGCTTTACACTCCACGTCCCCAACCCTCACAAGATAGTAAAGACACCCCTTAGAGATCAACTTAGGGGCTTTAATGCAAGAGATGAATCTACCCTTGACCACCACATCTTGACTCTCCCACTCAAGGACGGGTTCATCTGGGAATTGGAATTTGACTCTATGGGTTCTATAATCAATAAAAGCATAGTATGCGTGCAACCAATCCATCCCAAGAATACTATAAAAATCAATCATGTCTAGCTCAACAAGATCACAAGGCAATATTTTATGCAAGATGCAAATAGGAAAACTTCTATAAACTTTTCTAGCAACAATAGATACACCAATAAGAGTTAACACCTCATATGACTCATGCAAGAACTCGGGTTCAACATGAAACTTTTTGCAACAAAGGGGGTAACAAAAGAAAGAGTGGCACCCAGATCAATCAAGGCATACACATCAAAGTCAAAGATTTTCAACATACTAGTAACGACATTGGGGATCTCATGTACCCCTTACCACCCATACAACGCATAAAATCGATTGTGCCATAGGGAACCATCTTATTGGCCACCTCTCCCCAAAGGAACCGTATTACCACCTTGTGGACGAACCTCTTTGCCCTTGTTGCAATTTCGAGGGAAATCCACCTCTTTGTGACCCACTTCCCCACAACCAAAGCATGCATTAGTATCTCTCAAGCATGGGCCCTTATGACCCTTACCACACCCAGGACACACCTCATTAGGAATCACAACACCAACACCTTGGGTCCTTGGGAAGTCATTGGCAAATCCCCTATTAGAAGCATGAGAGGACCCTTGGCCTTGGTGGATTCGGCGACCCTTTTGGAAGTTACCCTCGAAATGGGCTCTCTTAGCCTCATGACCCCTCCTCTTCCACAATTTATCCCCTTCCATTTGTTTGGCATAGGTAGACTGGCATTCTTCATTGACCAAGTCGGACAAACCCATCACAAATTTTTTCATCCTATATCTTGAGTCAACCTCCAAATGTGGAGCATATTCCAAATTTGGTTGAACTTGAGGGCATACCCCTCACACTTATGGACCCTTGTGTCAAGTTAAGTTCCACCAACTTAGCTTTCCTAAGTTCAAGAGGGAAGAATCGATTAAGGAAGGGCACCTTGAACTCCTTCCAAAGCACCACATAGTTGACTCCCTTTTCCTCCTTCCATTGGTTATACCATATTTGTGCTACCCTTTAAGTTGGTAAGCCACCAACTCTACCTTATCATCCAGCCTCACACCCATAATAGACAATATCTTGTAAACCTCATCAATGAATTCTTGAGGGTCCTCACTGACCTTTGACCCATGGAATTCTGGGGGATTCATTCTCATGAAGTCTCTCACCCGAGAGGCTGGAGTAGGAGCATTAGAGGCTTGGGCCCCTTGATTGGCTTGATTAGCCACCACTTGTGAAAGCAAGGTGAGAGCATTCCTAAGCTCTCCATTGGCCGGTTGCTCCTCGAGTATGCGGGCTTGTCTCCCTCTCATGTTAGGCATGATCTAGCATAGCAAAGAACAAGTGTTTAGGGAGGAAAGCTTACTTCAACTCTATAGCATGACTTGGACCATAAAGAAGGGAAAAAAATTCCTAAAACGTCTTATAGCCTCATACTCATAGTTGTGGTGCACAACACAACGATGAATAGGACTCTAATCAACGTGGTGTGTTGGACTCCGAGGATCTAACAACCTAGTGCTTTGATACCATCTTTGTCAATACCCATGCCTAGGGCCTAGATGTGATTGACGAATGCGGAACCCGAAGGAACCCCAAACAAGCCTCGTAGCATATCACTATACATCCTTGGTCGCGGAAGCAATTAAAATGACAATGAGAAATAAGCATAAACAAGTGAATTGAGACTAAGGATAAACATTCATATTATAACATCAAGAAACAAGAGAGTCAAGACTCATAACATAGATATGTATTATGTCCAACAAAACCCCTAATATGTAGATAATAGTGGGGGCCAAGACAAGCAACAGGCCTCACCGTCATAGTCAATACATAACCAAAAGAAAGGTAGTCTTAATACATATCCAGAGTTTATAGTCAATATCTCCAAAATAGAGGATGCAACAAAAAGCTTGTAGGATAATCGAACTAGCCACGTGGAGGAGGAGGATGGTCAAGCGGTGCTCTGGTCCTTACATGATGACATCATGTAGCCATAGAGTATGCGTTAGTACATTTGAATGTACTAAGTATGTAGGATACAATGCAACAAGAGATATTCAACATAAGTAAAATGCATAATCATAAGCAATGAATAACTTACTAACAATATGACATGTATGAATGAGACTTGAAGTAAAACTTGCTTATAGAGAACATAACATATGTGTAAGAAGAGACTATTAAACTATTGGTGGATCGTCACACCCTATAACCATTGGTGATTGAGGTATAAACCCCATCAATAGATTAGTGGATAGTTGCACCCTACCACCCGTGGTGTCGGAGTACAAACCCCTCGATAGGTTAGTGGATCATCGCATGCTACCACCCATGGTGCGGGAGTACAAAACCCCCAATAGGTTAATTGGTACAAACCCCCAACAAGTTTCATGGATAGTCACACCCTACAACCCATGTTGAAGGAGTATAAACCCCTCGATAGGTTATCAAGGTATGAAACCCTTGACAAGGTTCCTCGGTGTGCAACCCCCGAGTAGGACATGGTCACACTCTAACACTATATAGAGATTACCATATACATAAATTTACTTCATCATCATATAGTACTCATATATATACATTCCTTTTGTTATCATTTCTTCATCATAGCATCATCATATAGTCATTCAACTCATGAACATGCATTGGACCTTCAATTCCTCAAGAAGTCATAAACGGACATTTTATCAAACACTTAGAGGATATGTAGTGCTAGTGTAAAACTATGAAATTCAAGAGTAAAATCATGGCATAAAATTCAATGTAAAACCTTCAATAGATACTTGGTAACATCCTCAAGTAATATACATCAAAACCCTTCATCAAACCATACAATAGACCTTGGTTTCATAGATCAAAACATAGCAAAAATAGTCACAATTTCATAAACCCCAACATAGTGTATAGTGACTTTCATAATAAGTAAGACCCATGAGTAAATCATCTTTAAATCATGCAAATTAGGGTAAAAAGAGGCTTGGGCATCATGGGTGAAAGGAAACCATGAAAGAAACCCATATACCTTAGCTTTGGAGATGAACTTGATGAAGACTGAAGATGGAGACTTGAAGCTTGAGTGCAATCCTTAAGCATCCGAAAATGGTTTTGAGACTTGAGTTTTGGAGTAAACTATTTGGCTAAATATTTTAATAAGTATTGGGGAATGTTTAGAATGATATAAGGGTGAAAAATAGCTAAGTATAGGTATTTTCACATTTGCAAAAACTTAGGCCCAAGACTTCAAATTCTTGGATTGAAGTCAAAAATCCACACAAAAAAATATACTAGTGAGCATCGCGGAATCAGCAAAGAAACAACACTGAAAATTACATTTTTTGGAACTTTGAGTTTTTATACGTTTGCTCTAAAATCGGGGTTAGACCCATACCCCACTCAATTTGATATCCTGAAAAAGAATATGAAGTTGGATTTTCGACATCACACACAGATTTTTAGATATATGGAAATTACGATTCCAGGCACTTCCTAGGCATATTTTTGGCACTTTTTGGGGGTCCTTACACGAATGGTTTTTCTTATATTGCTTCTCCTATGACTAAGTTGACCCAAAAAAAGGCAAAATTCATATGGACCGATGAATGTGAAAAGAGTTTCCAAACTTTGAAAGATAAGATTGTTTCTGCTCCTATCTTGGCTCTATCGGAAGGGTTGGAAGGGTTTGTGGTATACTGTGACGCATCAAAAATTGGTTTGGGATGTGTTTTACTGTAAAATGGCAAGGTGATAGTATATGCCTCTAGAAAACTTAAGGTGGATGAGAAAAATTATACCACCTATGATCATCTTGAATTGGCAGCTATGATTTTTGCTTTGAAGATTTGGTGTCATTACTTCTATGGGTTAATGTTGATGTGTTTACCGACCACAAGATTCTTCAATATGTGTTCACCCAAAAAGATCTTAAATTGAGACCAAGAAGGTGGTTAGAGCTCCTTAAAGATTATGATATGAATGTGGATTATCACATTGGCAAAGATAATGTTGTGGTCGATGCTTTAATTAGAGTTTCCATGGGTAATCTAACTCATATTAATGATGGTGGAAAAGAGGTGGGTAGAGAAGTTCACCGTTTGGCTAGATTGGGGCTTAGGTAGGATGAAGTGGAAAATAGTGGTGTAGTGGTTGTTGATGGTTCTAAATCTTCTTTGATTGAGGAGGAAAAGTCAAAACAATATCTTGGCACCGCCTTGTTAGAGTTGAAGGCCTTAGTGAAAGATGGTACAGTTGAGATTTTCTCCCAAGGGGGAGATGGTGCCCTTACGTACCAAGGTAGGTTGTTTGTGCCTAATGTTGATGACTTAACAGAGTTGATCTTGAAGAAGGCCCATAATTCATCCTATTCTATTCACCCAGGTTCTACAAAGATGTATAGAGACTTGAGGGAGGTGTATTGGTGGGGTGTTATGAAAAGAGATATTGCAAAGTTTATATCCGGATGTCACAATTGCAAACAAGTGAAAGCCGAACATCAAAGTCCGGGTGCCCTAGCCCAAGACATAGAAATTCCTACTTGAAAGTGGGAAGAGATCAACATGGATTTTGTGGTTGGGTTGCCTAAGACTAAGAAACATTTTGACTCTATTTGGCTTGTTGTGGATAGAATGACAAAGTCAGCTCACTTTATACCGGTCAAAACCACTTACAATTCCAAAGATCATGCCAAGTTGTACATCCATTAGTTGGTTAGATTGCATGGGTTGCCCTTGTCTATCATTTCGGATCGTGGTGCTCAATTCACTTCTCACTTTTGGAGGTCATTCCAAAGGGGTCTAGGTACCAAGTTTATGCTTAGCACGACTTTTCATCCGCAAGCGGATGGTCAATCCAAGAAGACTATCCAAACTCTTCGGGATATGCTTAGATCTTGTGTGTTGGAGTTTAAGGGTAGTTGGGATGACCATCTTCCACTCATTGAGTTTTCTTACAACAATAGCTACCACTCAAGCATTGGTATTGCTCCTTTTCAAGCTTTATATGGTAGGCGTTGTAGATCCCTTGTTGGGTGGTTTGAAGTGGGGGAGTGATTTGCTAGGTCCAGATTTTGTCATGGAAGCCTTGGAGAAGGTGAGGTTGATAAGGGAGAGATTGAAAATAGCCCAAAATAGACAAAAGTCCTACACCGATGTGAGGAGAAGAGATATTTAGTTTAAGGTTAGTGGTTGGGTTTACTTGAAAGTCTCACCCATGAAGGGTGTGCTCCGGTTTGACAAGAAAAGGAAATTAAGCCCAAGGTCTATGGGTCCTTATAATGGTTTTAGGAGAGTGGGTAAGGTTGCATATGAGTTGGAGTTGCCTATGGAGATGAATATGGTTCATCAAGTTTTCCATGTATCCATGTTGAGAAAGTGTATGGCTAACCCAAGTGCTATAGTGCCCTTGGATGTTATGGGTGTTGTAGAAGGTAATTTGACCTATGAAGAGGTCTTGGTGGTGATTTTGGATAGACAAGTGAAGAGGTTGAGAAACAAAGATGTAGCTTCTATCAAGGTCCTTTGGAGAAATCAACAAGTTGAAAGTGCCACATGGAAAGCCGAGAAGGACATACAAAAGCGATACCCATATCTCTTCCTCTCTACTCAAGCCAAAGATAATAATTTAAGTCCCTTATATGATTTCAAGTCTTAAGTTTCAACCCTTATGTCATTTTGCATGCATTCATGTTCATAGTAGCAGGTTTATGGTGATTTTTGACATTCATGTTGAGATTTTCGAAAAATGATGTTTAAATGCATTTGTTGCATCATGTCAAGCTGAAATCTTCATGATTACTTCCCTTATGCATGTTTCTTTGACATTTGGGGATGTATGTTTCCAAGGGGGAGATATTGAAATGCCCCAAAATGTCCTCAGAAAGGGGGAGATATTGAAATGCCCCAAAATGTCCTCAGAAATGCCCATAATCGTAATTTTCATATATCTTAAAATTCGTGCAAGATATCAAAATTCCAACTTTATAATCTCGATCAGGGGGTAAAATTGAGTGGGAAATGGGTATAACCTGGATTTCGGAAGACCCGTAGTGAAAAATAATTATCGCTAATTTTTTATTTCCAATGAGCATCCGTGCCCCTGGCGCGACGCTGCCTAGGCACAGAGCAGTGTCAGTTCTCTTGGGCGTTTGTTCTATGTCGCTAAATGGACGCAGACTAGTACAAAATTTGCCTTAATTTTTTTGTTGCGACCAAGGGCATTGGGGTCATAGCCCTATGCCCACTTAAGCGTGAAATCACCCATACTTAGCTATTTTTCAACTCTATGTCTTACAAAACCCTCTCTCAAACCCATCTAAGACTATCAATTTTCTCATTCAAATCTAATGATCTCAAGCTCAACTTTCGAACTGAAGGATTCATTTCAATCTCTAAGACTACTGCAATTTCACCTCAAAGAAATCAAGGTTTAAGGTATGTGTGTTTCATCCATTGGCTCCCTTTCACCCATGGAGCCCAACCTCCCCTTTTCATGAAAATTGCGTGTTTTCAAGTTGTATTACCTATAGTTATCTTTTATTATGAATTATGAGCATAAATTATGTTGGGGTTTTATGAAATATTGATTGACTATTCATGACTATCTATTTCAAGCTTATACCATGAATTGATCTTGTCTATTGAGACTATGCATGTTTTGAGCTATGAAACTATGAACTATTATGAGCTTTTGTAATGGACTTCAAGGTACCCTACCTGAGAGTTATTACATGTTGGTGGGTTATTTTGCATTAAGTTTACTCATCTTATTTCACTCTTGAATTGCATGATTTCGAACAAGTATTATGAACCCACCAAGTGTTTGATAAAATGTCAAGTCAAGAATTCTGAAGTTATTGATGATCTATTACGTGATTTACAAGTCAAGTGGCTTTATAATGATTAAGGGTTTCCAAGCATGTATTGAATTCATGAAAAGTATCCATGATTTTACAAGTAACAAGTTAAGCCTTATTTCAAGATTTTTACCTCTTATGAGCTATTCATGTTAAAGCAAGGGTCCATGTATGATTATGATCTACTCCAATGTTCAAGTTAGGCTGACTACTAGCGGTCAAGGATCTTTCAAGAGCTACTCATTTCATGTTTCCATGTTTCTGACAAGTTATAGATGTTATGATTATTTCCAGTATTTCGTGGGATTTGGCTTAGCACCTATTGAGGCTTAAGATGGGGGCTCAACTCAAGGGGTTCTTACATAAAGTCTTTAGTCTCTAAACTAGTGCCACCATAGGATTATGATTATTACCCTTGCTATACTAATGGATCCACCTAGTTCATGTTATCATGTTTGGTTGCCTTGACAAGTATACAACACTTTGCCGGAGGGTATCATGCTCCGTCACCTGAACCAAGGGGATATCAGGCCTCAGAGTCCAAGTTGTAGTTGCTTGGTCTATGTCCGTTGAGGTCACCTGAACCGAGGGGATGTCAGGCCTCAGAGTCCAAGTTGTAGGCTATATATATTGTGCAAGATGAATGATTTAAAAGAATGTTTTATTATGCGCATTGATTATGCATGCCATTTTGAGATTATGTATCCAATGTTATGGTTATGCATTTTGGCTATATTGGCTTATGTTTCATTGCATTGCATCCCTCATACTTACTACATTCAAACATACTAATGCATACTCTATTCCTACATGATATAACCAAGTAGGGACTGGAGCTCCTTTTGATCATCCTCCACGTGGCTATTTTGATACTTCAGAGATAAGCTTAGGTGAGTCCTCAAATCCGAGGATACTATCTACATTACTCTTGCTATTTTGAGACTTCATTATGTTGGACACTTGTTATTATGAGGGTGAGCTCGTAAAGTGTCTGGGTCACCGCTCCTTTCTATGTTGGAGGTGTTGTTGGATATTATGATGTACTTATTCAATGACCTTGACTCTTCTATGCTTTTAGGAATATCAAGATTTCCCTTAGTCCCATTTCCTATTTTTCTATACCTCTTATTGTTGTTTACTTTGCTTCTGTGACCAAGGATGTGTGATTGATATGCTAAGAGGCTTGCTGAGGGTCCCTTCGGGTTGCCATTTATCGTGTCACATTTGGGCCCTAGGCTTAGGTCGTGACAATACAAGTTCTTTGAACATGGTGAAAAACCCAGTTCATCACAAAAGTACAAAGCACATTGATGTGCGACATCATTTCCTCAAGGACCAGGTTGAGAAGGGAAACATATGCATGAAACATTATAGTACTGAGGATCAAATTGCAGATATTTTCACTAAATTTCTTTGCAAGGACCAGTTTGAACGTAATAGGCTGAGATTGGGACTGATCAAGTAGAAGCACTCAGTGTCTCAATGATAGTGATTTTCTCTTTAAATTTTGGCTGGAATTCTTAGATAGGTATCTGAGTAATCATTCACTATAAGTTAAATTCCTACATGTTTATTGCAGGTTTGCAAAAATTTCCATTTCCATAGGAGTTGAATAACTGAACTTGAAGAGTTTCATTCAAGTATCTACTCATCAGGGACCTAATTCCCTACCAGGTTACTATTGTTCTCATAGCCTTATAACAATAATGTGACAGCTCAGGACCAGTCGTGTTGATTCAACTTTTCTGAACCGACGTCATGTCGTCCCCATACTCAAAGTGTCGTGACTAATCAGGGACCAAGCACCTCTTTACCCTCATTATTAAATAGCATTCATCCTCTATTTTGTTCTCATCTTTCTCTAATAATCTAAAAATATTCTTCTTTCCTTTTCATCAAATCCTTTGTGTTTTCGTCAGTTTAGCACTCTACCATGTCTGCAAGTTTTGCTCTCTCTGATTCACAAATGGCAAACAGTAATTAGTCACCCCTTCCCAAACATTCGTACACCTCCAACAGTTCCTATTCATACTCCTAGTAAACTTGAGGAGTTATACCCCTTGCCCAGAACACTACACCTTCTTCTCCGTCTCTTCCATCTCTCCCAGAGTCTGCTCCTTTAGGCCAAAATATGAGCAAGGATTGTCCTCCTGACTAGCCTATAAGAGCACCAGGTTTCTCCTCTGAAGGTATTCATCCTAGTGCTGAGGGCACTAATTTTTCTGAGGAACCAGCTAAATCCTCTCAGCCAGGTCCTACTTCCTCCTCCATGTCTGTGAAGCACATTGAACAAGACATGACTGTAGAAAAGATCACATAATGAAATATTCTTGTAGAGGGACCAGAATGGGTTGCCAAGCGATTGTTAGATCTCAAAGAGCACGAACTATTTCTAAGGGATAAACTTGCATCCTCTAATCCTTAACTTGCTCTGGGTGCTCCTAGATTTTACAAAACTCCTGCAAATGAAATCAGGCTGATGAATATTATTGAAAATGTGGATAACGATGGAAGATGATGAAGACAATTGTCCCTTGACTTGGAAAATCAAGAAACCTGCTGCCCCTCCTGCTTCTGCTTCTACTCCTATGAGGGACCAGGTTAGCAGACAGGCAAAGGGAAAGAAAAGGTGACTGAGGAAATTTCTGCCGTAAAAAGGGCCTATTCTATGAGAGGAACTCACAAAAAATTACTAAGTGATGCTATGGAAGCCAGTAAATCAAAAGTTGCAAAGCAAAGGAAGTTGAGAAGTAGTACGGTGCTGGATGATGAAGAGGTACCTGAAGATTAGGTTGTTCATGTGGATGATTAAAGGGATCATAGTGACACTGTGTTTGATAAGTACTTCGTTAGTCTCCGGCTACAAACCAACATAACCAAATCTTCTGCTTAGGGACGTGACAGCACTGACACAAAGGCTTAGAAGAAGGATGTGGGAAAGTCCAAAAGAGGTGACCCTGCTCCCACTCGGGGACTAGGATAACATGTAAAAAAAGGCAGAGGGTAGAGAAGGTAGTGACTAGAGATGAGAGGATCAAGTTGCTAAGAAAACAAAAGGTGTTAAGTGGGCGTGTACTCGAGCCCGATGCCAAAGAGAGCCAACAATGAGAGAACTAGTGGATGTTGTGGACCTCCAAGGTTGGACCCGCTTGTTTGAGTGGCCTGCTCTATACCTTAATGAGTGGGAGGCCCATGAATTTTGTGTAAATGTGGAAATTTAGGAAGATGGAGGGTTTGTGACTTCTGTGGGAGACATTTTCTTTCGAGTTGATGAAGAGGTCCTAGGGACCACACTGAAGGTTGATAGGAAAGGGATCAATACTGTGATTGGCAGGTCCCCTACCAAGAATTTCATACAAGTGGCCTACAAGGTGCAAAATCTGAACACCTCTACTATTGCAAAGAAGCTTCTGAAGGGCCAGTACCAATCGTACTTCGAGTTTGTTAATAAGGTCCTCCTACAAGGGACTGAGAAGAGAACAATTGCCACTATGGCAGATCTCTATCTCATGTAAGCTATAAGCATATTAGAGACATCAACTTATTAGTCTTGATGATGGAACACATGACCAAGGTGCTAACTATGAGGGAAGGAAGGCATGGCCTAGTTTATGGGTACCTCCTAAACAATGTCTTCGAATATTTTTGTGTGAAGATGGGAAGGGGAGTAACTGGTACCATCAATCAGGCTTTTTCTCAAACAACTCTGGTGGAATGTGAGTGCAGCAAGGTCTGGGCAGGGACAAGAAAGTCTCAAATTTCAGAATTGCTGGATCAGAAGGAGGCCTTAAAGAGGCAAGTGGAGGAGCTGACCATTGCCCTGGCAGGAAAGGATGTTGAGTTGGTTGTGCTAAAGGCTAAGGCATTACTGAGGGACCAGGTTCTGAAGAATTTTTTAAGCTGAAGGAAGAAAACGATAAGCCGGCCCTGGAGATTAAATCTCTCACTCAGCAGCTTCGTCAAGCGCACTAGGACTCCAATGCGCGTATGCCCTTGCTTCTATAGTCCATTGCTCCTAAGCCCTCTGGTTCCTAGGTTGTCAATGTTATGTCTATCTGTACCATGTTATTTTCCTCCTATTCAACCCTTGTGCTTTGGACTTGTGTCAGTCTCGTTATGTTTTTTGCTATATTAAAGATGCTCATTTGAAATAAAAAGACAACTTGTTTTGACTCTCTTAACTTGTTCTTGTTCTTTAATTTCTATGTTTTTCTCAAATATGCTATCTCATGTACCTGGTATTTCTTCATTGTGGCTATTATCTCAGTTTATTGTTTAGGTTTTTAATGATGCCAAAAAGGGAAAGATAGCATAAATGAGTAGACTAGGGGGAAATGGGTGCATATATTCAGGGGGAACAGGTCTGGGTTCATATGTTTACATTCAGGACATTCAAGGGGAACTTATGTAAAAGGGAGTCAGAGTTCAGTGAATGTTTTGATGATTCAGGGGGAAGAGGTCTGGGTTCATATGTCATCATCAAAAAGGAGTACAATGTTAAGTGAATGTTTTGATGATTAACCAACTGACTCGAGGACCAGGTAGCCTATCAAATAAACGTGAAGTGCTTGCATATTAGATACAACTGTTAAAGCTGATGTGGTGATTTGTACTGAAAGATCGGTGGTTCATGCGATGCATATATTATGTAGTATAAAGGAGCTTGTCTAAGGAACAAAAAACAACTTTTGGAAAAAAAATTAACAGTCTTGTTGCTCCAAAAGCTTTCTCCTAGTGTGAAGATACAACTGATGCGTTCATGGGACCTGATAGAAGACTTCTATAGTTTCCTTCTATGTTAGAAGCTGTGTTGTGTTGCAAATTATAAGATTACTCCTAATCTATTAAGAAATGTAGTAATCATTTTTATTACAATCCTAAGAGTAGTTAAACCTCATTGGCTAGGTGTATCCTTAAGGTGTGGTGGTGTTGTAGTCTAACTTCATCTTGGAGGCGAGAGTGTAGACTAGTTGCTGTTGTGGCTACTCATAGCTTCTAACTGGGGCTGTAAGTAGGAATGGTGAGGAAGTGAGGAAAATAAACCATGTGTGTTGTATTGCTTAGTTTCCTCATTTATAAGTGGATTTTCGATTTTGGAAAATTCTATTGGATAAGTCGTGGTTGTTCCTCCCTTGAGCAAGGAGTCTTTCCATGTTAAAACTCTATGTTTTGTTCCTTGATATTTGTCTTCTTTTAGTTTCTATTCATACCATTTCGAGGGACCTGATCCCTTACTGTGGTAAACACATATTTACTCAACAAGACCTAATAACAAGTAATAAGCGAACAGTTTTGACTAATAAAAGCAGCTCCCTCGTTGTTTAGGCGAACCTTGTGATTTAGGTGATCTTTAGGTTGTGAAAATTGAGACAACTTATGTATTGAGATAAGAGCAATGTTTTTCAAATATTGTGAAAGTTGGGTTCTACTCTTTGTTAAGTGATTCTTATCAATGAGAGAGGGAAAAAGGTCCAACACCTTAGCGTTTTCTCATTGGTCAAGGTGTACAAGGACAATATTGTAGAGAAATATAGTAGGAGAAATACATAATCATGAGATCTTCTGTAAGCCCAAGATCGTTAATAAGATCAGACGATTCAACTGAAGAAGAGAAAATTAGAAAGAAGAAGAGCTATTTTTGAAAGAACAACTTGGTTATGGAAGAAGATAACAAAATTGCTTTCAATTATTTGATTGATTACAAATTCCTAATGCAACCCCAATTTATGGTGATGTAGGGATGATTCTAGATCCTAAGAATCCAGATTTTTTCTTAACCTCTTCTATAAATATCTTCCTCAAATATCTACTATCTAGATTTTTCTAAGTACAAATATCAATGATATTATTCTATAAAATTCTATAGAGTTCTACTAAATATCTAAGATCTTTTGTTTTACCAAAAAATCATTTTGTCACACTTTCCCATAAAGTGATTTTTTGAAAACTACCATGTACTTATAATGGAAGAACTCAAACAAATCTTTGAGCCATGTCCTAGTGAAATTCTCAGCAATTTCTTTCGAACTCTTGTTGCTTCTTTAAATGATGAAGATTCTGCATTGTCAATCAATCCATATGAATTATGTCCTTGTTGAGTTCTCAGACTCTCCCTATATCTCAGCTCATTTATAATAGTGCTATCTGGATAAATGTCTGTGATGAGCAAGTTTGGAGCTCATGGGTTCAAGAATCTAGAACTTGCTCCTGCTAACACAACTCGTGATAGAAGGGGATTGTAGTTGTATGAACATCCTCATTTGAGTTGGTGACTATTTGATCATCAATTTCTTGTGAAGTATTTGTATCATAATAGGATTCTCCTTTTATCTCTTCAGTAATCAATTTATTAGCTTTAGATCTTCCAATAATTATGTCATCTGTCTCTCCACTTGAAATTTAGCCTTGAAGGTCAACTTCTTCATTTGTTGGATCCTCATCTTCTCAATTGATTTGCTTCCAATGTTTGATTTAAGTCAACAATTAACCTTGACATAATTGAAGATTGACTAGAGACTTCAACTTTCAGTATATCTTCTTTTTAAAATCTTTGATGTGTGTTACTCAAGTTGAGCATCTTTCAAAGTTAACCTTTTTTTCTCCACGAGATAGGAATAAGATCTTAGTACACTCTATCTTTCTTAGACCTTGCTTATGGGACTACACTAGTATAATTAGGATAAATACAAATATGATGCATCAGTTCATATATATTTAATGTTTTGTCACATTATTTGACAGAGAAGGAATTCCAAAATGTCACGACCCAAGCCTAGGGCCTAGACGTGGCACGGCGAATGGGAAGTTCGAAGCCAACCCAAACAAGCCTCTTAGTGTATCATGTACATATCCTTGGTTGTGGTAGTAGAATAAGACCATAACAAGAGTCAATTATGAAAAGCGAAGCAGGACTAAGGAAAATCTTTATATTTATGAAAACATAAGAAGTGTCGAGCTCATAGGCATTACAAACATAGTATCCAACAACACTTCTACTTAAGAATAGAGCGGGGGCCAAGATACTTCCCGCATTCATCCTCATGATAACAAGTATCCAACATAAGGAACAAGTCTCAACATAACATGAATAAAATAGATATTATCCTCGGAGTTGAGAACTCACCAAAAGCTTTCTTCAAATGAACCAAACTAGCCACGTGGAGGAGGATGATCGATAGGACCTCCGGTCCTTACATGGTGATATCCTGTAGGCATAGAGTATGCGTTAGTACTTGGAATGTACTAAGTATGCAAGGTACAATGCGACAAAGAAAAAATCCATAATATTCAAAATGCATACATATATGCGATGGATATTATCTCAGTCTGACATGTATGATCATTACTTGTAAGAAAGCATGCATCTAAAACATTTAACTTGCATAACGTGTCATGTATATATGGGTGGAGACCTTAACTAACATAGATAAAGCGAGCTACTACTTGGAATCCAAGGCGTGACACCCCCCCGGAAAGGTGACGAGGCATGACACCCCCTCGATAAGGTGACGAGGCATGACATCCCCTCAATAAGGTGTGGTCTACTTGCTAAGGTAAAAAAACATGATAATATGAACTAGATGGATCCACTAGTAAAGCCCATTTAGGTGAATAATATCATCTTATTATGGCACATAGTTTAAAGAGTAAAGACTTTATATAAGGACCCTTTGAGTCGAGCCCTCATCTTAAGCCGCAATCCGTGCTAAGCCTAATCCCACAGAATACTTAAAATAATTATAACTTTAATAATAATATGAGTAACTTGTAAGAGATATGATAACATGACATGAGTATCTCATTCACATGCTTAACCTTTACTAGTGAGCTTACTTGAACTTGAGCATGAGGGTAAAATAGTAATCATGCTTGATCCCTCAACTTGACATGAATGGCTCACTAGAGGGTAGAATCTTGAAATAGGACTCATCTTGTCACTTGTAAAAATCATAGATACTTTTTATGAATTAAATACATGCTTGGGAGCCCATAATTATCTTGAAACACTTGAATTGTAAATCATGTAATAGTTCATCAACAACTTAGGAATTCTTGTCATGTTATTTAATCAAACACATGGTGGGTTCATAACGTTTGTTCAAAATCATGTAACTCAAGAGTATAACAAGAAGAGGTAAAATCAATTCATATCAACCCACCAATATTGTAGTAAAACCCTCATTTTGGGTATCTTGAAATTCATCTCAAAATTCACAATGGTTCATAGTTTTCATAGTTCACATCATGCATAACTTCAATAGATATAAATCAACTCATGGTATGAGATTAAAATGGGTATTCATGCAAAATCAATCAATACTTGATAAAACCCAACATAATTTATGTTCATAATTCATAAAAAGAGATATCCATAAGTAATACAACCTAAAATGATGCAAATTTTCATGAAATGAGAAGGCTGGGCTCCATGGGTGAAAGGACCCATGGGTGAAGACCCACATACCTCAAACTTGGATTTTCTTGAAATTGGGTTGGGGGAAATTTGAAACTTGAGATGGGTTCTTGAGTTTCAAGATTGAGCTTGAAATCCTTGAGTTTGAATGAGATATTTGATGATATCTTTGAAGAGATTTAGAGAGGGTTTTATGCATTCTAGAGTTGAAAAAATGACTAAGTATGGAGGATTTCACGTTTAAATAGGCATTGGGTTATTACCACAATGCTCTTGCACGAAATATGAAGAATAGGGGAAAAATTACACTGGTCCACGTCCAGTCCGCAACGCGGACCAAACGCGAAGGACCAGTTGTGCTAGTCCGCGCCTAGGGCGTAGATGCACACTGGAAATCGTTAATTAGCGAAAATTATTTTTCATTATAGATCTTCTAAAATTTGACTTTTTACGCATTTCACACTCAATTTTTCCCCCTAATCAAGAATATGAAGTTGGATTTCTGAAATCACGCACAATCTCTGAGATATTAGGAAAATACGATTATGGGTCATCTAATGCCCTTGAAGGGCATCTCAATATCCCCCACTTGGGAACATTCGTCCTCGAATGTCAAAGAAACATGAGTAAGAGAAGTGATTATGAAGCTTTCAGCTCGACATGAATGCAACAAATGCACTTAAATATCATTTTCAAAAAGTCTCAACATGAAAGTCAAAAACCACCATAAACTTGTTACCATGAACATGAATGCATACAAAAATGACATGAGAGCTGAAACTTAAGACTTGAAATCATAGATAGGACTTAATTTATTACCTTCGTCTTGATTAGAGTGGAAGAGGTATGGATATAGTTTCTTTATGTCTTCCTCGGCTTCCCATATGGCACTCTTAACTTGTTGATTCCACCAAAGGACCTTGACGGATGCTATATCTTTATTGCTACCTCCTCACAGGTCAAGTTGTGTTCCACAACACCCACTGCTTCTAGAGGCACTATAGCACTTGGTTCACCATCACATTTCCTCAACATAGACATATGGAACACCGGATGAACCATATTCATATCCATAGGCAACTCCAATTCATAGGCAAGCTTACCAATTCTCCTCAAAATTGTATAAGGCCCCACAAGCCTTGGGCTCAATTCCCCTTTCTTTCCAAATTGGAACACACCCTTCATGGGTGAGACCTTCAACTATACCCAATTATCAACATTAAACTCAAGATCTCTTCTTCTCACATCGGAGTAGGACTTTTGTCAACTTTGAGCTATCTTCAATCTCTCCCTTATCAACCTCACCTTCTCCAAAGTTTCCATAACAAATTTGGGCCTAACAAAGCCATCTCCCCCAAATTAAACCACCTAACCAGGGATCTACAACCCCTACCATTTAAAGCTTCAAAGGGAGCTATGTCAATGCTAGAGTGGTAACTATTGTTGTAAGCAAACTCAATATGTGGAAGATGTTCATCCCAACTACCCTTAAACTCCAAAACACAAGCCCTAGGCATATCCTCAAGTGTTTGGATAGTTCTTTTGGCTTGACCATCCATTTGAGGATGAAAAGTCAGGCTAAGCTTGACCTTGGTACCAATACCCATTGGAAGGACCTCTAAAAATGAGAAGTGAATTGAGCACCATGATCCAAAATGATAGACAAGGGTACCCCATGCTAAACAACTCATGAATATACAACTTCGCATAATCTTTGGCACCGTAAGTTATTTTGACCGGTAGAAAGTGAGCCGACATCCTATCCACAATAGCCCAAATGGAATCAAAGTATTTCCTAGTCTTTGGCAACCCAATCACAAAATCCATGTCTATTTGTTTCCACTTCCAAGTAGGAATTTATATGTCTTGGGCTAGGCTACCCGACCTTTCATGTTCGGCTTTCACTTGTTGGCAATCGTGACATCCGGCCAGAAATTTGGCAATATCTCTCTTCATACCGCCCCACCAATACACCTCCCTCAAGTCTCTATATATTTCTGTGGAACCACGATGAATAAAATAGAATGAATTATGGGCCTTCTTCAAAATCAACTCCCTCAAGTCATCAATATTAGGCACAAATAACCTACCTTGGTACCTAAGGGCACCATCTTTCCATTGGGAAAAAACAAAGCCTTCAACTCTACCAAGGCGGGGTGAAGTTCTTGTTTTGACTTGACAACCTCAATCAAAGAAGATTTGGAACTATTAACAACCACTACACCACAATTTTCAACTTCATTCAACTAAACCCCCAACCTAGCTAACCGATGAACTTCTCTAGTCACCTCCTTACTACCAACATCAATATGAGCTACACTACCTATAGACACTATACTTAGAGAATCGACCAAAACATTAGCTTTGCCGGGATGATAGGCACTCATGTTATAATTCTTATGTAACAACCGCAAAAAGTACCCCAAAATGTGTCTCCGAATGCCTGAAATTTTAATTTCCTTATATATCAAAATCTATTTGTGATTTCGAAAATCCGAATATAGATTCTTGTTCAGGGGGTCCAAATTAGGGGGAAAAGGGTCTAACCCCTATTTAAAAGCAAAGATTTAGCAATTATGAAATTTCAAAAATGAAATTCTAGAGTGGTTTTTGCATCCCACTTGAGACGCGCCCCTATGTAATTCTGAACTCTGTTTTTCAGCTTCGGTCCAAGACTTTAAGTTTTGGGAGTAAAAGCTTCCATACATGTTTTTACCCATACTTAGTCATATTTCACCCTTATATCATCCTAAACACTTCCCAATACTAACTCAAACACTTAGTCATATTTTCACCCTCCAAACTGAAGTCCCAAACCCTCATCCCAAGATAAGGTTCTCCTTCAAGGTTCTTCTTCAAGCTTCAAGTCTCTATCTCCAATCTTCACAAGTTCATCCAAATCTAAGGTATGTGGTGTTAAACCGTTGGATACTTTCACCCATGGTGCCTAAGCCTCCTTTTTACTAATATTGCATGATTTAAAGTTGATTTTACATGTGGTTCTTGTATATTGAGAAATTTATTGCACAGTGATTTTAGTTCATGAAAGTATGGTTGCTTTAGCATGTTTTGAGCTTTAAATCTTGGATTTAATATTGGATTTGATAAGGTGTTTTGATGTTAATGTCTTGGGGGTGTTGCAAGGTGTTAATTGATGATTTTACTACGAATTTTCTTGCATGATTTCATCTCCAAATTGCATGGTATTTTACCCCTATTATACAACCCCAAGGTGTTTGATAAAATGTTTGGTTATAGTTTCTTGAGGAAATGAAGGTCCAAAGCATGAGATATAATATAAATGATGTTATATTGATGAAATGAGCTTATGTATAAATATTCCTATAAGAAGTGTTGCACTAGAGCATATGATGAATCCTATATAAAGTGTAGAATCGACCATGCCCAATCGGGGGGGTTCGAGCACCCGGATAACCTAGTGAAGGGTTTGTACTTCTCTACCTGGTGATGGGACGGCATCATCACTAACCTAGATAGGGGTTTGTACCTGTCAACCTAGGGAAGGGTTTGTACTTCTCCACCATGGTGATGGGGCGGCATTATCACCAACCTAGATGAGGGTTAGTACTCATCCACCTAAGTGATGGGGTGGCAACATCACTAACCTACCAAGTGGTTCATAATTTGAAAATTTAGCTTGGTCTTTTCTACACATATGATATCCTATATGACCATGGGTTACTTAAGCATGTTTTACTTTTGTATTGATCATACATGTCATGTTGCTATATCATATATATTGCCTATTGCTATGCATTTTGATCATGATGCTTATTTATTGTTGCAATGCATCCACACACTTAGTACATTCAAATGTACTAACGCATACTCTTGCCTACATGATATCACAATGTAGGAACCGGTGCTCAAGTTGATCATTCTCTCCCTCCACGTGGCTAGTCGGTGCTATTCCAAGCTTGTTGGTGAGTCCTCCATTTCGAGGATCTTAGTCTATGATTGTTATTATCTATGTATTGAGACACTTTCTTATGTTCTATTTTGACTATGAGGCTGATTCAGGTTACTTTGTCTTGGCCCCTGCTCTATCTATGTATTTAGAGGTGTTGTTGGAGAAGATGTGTAATTATGATATGAGCTATGACTCCTTGTCTTGATGTTGATGTTTTCATAAGCTATCTCTTAGCCCCTTTGTCCCTTTATGCTTGTTTTATGTCTTTAACATGCTTCCGTTACCACTAATGTGTAATGATAAGTTAAGAGGCTTGACTGGGGTCCCCTCGGGTTCCCTATTCGCCGTGGCACGTCCAGGCCCTAGGCTTGGGTCGTCACAAACATGGTATCAGAGCACTAGGTTGATAGATCTTTGGAGTCCAACATACTGCGTCGATTAGAGTCCTATTCATGGTTGTGAAGCACACCATGACTATGAATAGGAGGCTGTGAGGCGTTTTAGGAAGTGTTTCCCTTATTCATGTTCTAGGTCGTGCTATAGAGTTATGGTGAGTTTTTCCCCCTAACGATTGTTCTTTGCTATGCTAGATCATGCCAAAATTTAGAGGAAGATGTGCCCAAATTTCAGAGGAGCAACCTACTAATGGTGAGCTGCAGGATGCCCTTACTATGCTCACTGATGTGCTGACAAATTACACCACATTTGATGCCTAAAACAAGGATTTTGTGATATGTTTTTGTGTTAATCTTGCAGAAAAGTTAGGTTGGCATGATTTTGAAGAACAGTTGCAGATTTTGCTTAATCATAGGCCGTACGAGCCCTCCTACGAGTCGTACTTCACGCTACGAGTCATAAGTTGTGTCATAGCAGGAATTAGAGACGGAAAATCAGAAATCAGCCAAGTGAAGGTCACCCCTATGATCCCAGCCTATGAGTCATAACATACACTACAACTCGTATAGGTGGACTTGTAGCAAGAATCAGAGAGTCAAAATGTTGGTCCAAAAAGCTGAAGACCAAGACTATGAGACCAACATACGAGTCGTAGCTCGAGTAATGACTTATGCCTGTGGATCATTCCAGTTCAATCCAAGATGCCAAGAACCTGATACGAGACCCTGACTACAACTCATAGGCCAACATACGAGTCGTAACTGCCAAATTTATCAGATGCCAACTGTCTTTTCTGCATAATTCCTAGGATTATTTTGTAAATACTATAAATAGTTTAAGTTAGGTTTTCTAGAGGGATTTCGAACAGTCGACATTTCTCCATTACATTATGAAGATTCTCTTAGGTTTTTAGAGTGGATTGTTGTTCTCTTTGAGAAACCCATTTTGGGGATTGCAAATCTTGCTTTGTACTCATTATTGATCAATTAAGCTTGTGAGTTTGCAACTTGTGGTGCCTATATCCTTCATTGTTATTGGTGAAACTCTCAACTATGTCTATAATGTGCATTTTTGTGTGTTTTATCTTATCTATGAGTAGCTAAACACCCACAACTTAAGGTTGTGGGAACCATGGGTAGTTGATTGGAGATGACCTAGTTTTGTGCATATCTATGATTGGGGTTTGCATGTATTGTTTATTTCCCTTCATGACTAATGTTGTTTGGTGGTGGCCAACACCAAATCCCACCTACTATCATAATCCCGACCAAAGTAGTGACGAATAAGAAAAGGGAAGTAGATGATAGGATTTGGTTGATGTTTTCCTGTCTAATTGACCAAACCTGACCAAAGGGAGGTTGATTAGGACAATAGGTAACGATTAGTTGGCACACCATGGTAGCCAACCAAGCGTCATGGTGAAATTCAACCTTCACCTTCACAAGAAAGCTTGAAGAACCTAAGTTACCGTCCTGCATGCGATTCAGTGATCATAGTTATGTTATCTAGGGTAATTCAGTCAACGAACCATGGGGAACACAATTCCCAAGTTGTCCCCAGAATTGAGTGTTTACCCTTTAATTAGTGTTTATTTTTGTTGTTTTTGAATCACAACCCCCGCCCCCCGCCCCCAATCTAGAGATTGTAGTCATAGATACTAGGAATGATTAGTAGTGAAATCTTATAGTCAAGCCCTGTATTCCCTATGGATTCGACCCTATCCTCGGTTAGGTTAATTACAGATAGCGACCGCTTTCTTATTGGAGTGTGACCATCAACAAAATTATGACGCTGTTGTCGGGGAATACAGCTAGGGTTTGACTTAAATTCACTATTAGTTAGCTCTAGTGTTGATTTCTAGAGTCACTTGTACTTTACTTTTGTTTTGTTTTTGTTGTTTGATTTCTTTTGAAGGGTGTACTAGGTTATATGCCCAACACAAGGAGCTAGGGCAATCCCTTAGCTCTACTAAATTTGGAGATCTATCGACTACCAAGAAGAATGGCTTGGGTGAATGATAATATTGAGGTTGAGGAGGATATGCATGCGAATAAGGAAGACTTAAGAAGAGAGGAGAATCCACCACCAAGGGTTAAGCCGCCACAGCTTAGAGATTTCAATGCAAATTCTTACAGCTAGAATCAGTACCAATTAAACCCTACGGCTGTCACACCCAAGTCCCATTAGGGCGGACTGGCATCCACTATCGATAAGGCCCGGGAGAACCAACCTATATCTATACACTTTCTATACACACTATAATGGATTTCCACATTTGACATGCCTTTAAGGAAATAAACTGTGATAATAAGCCAAAAGAAAA
>JAPFFP010005502.1:0-17687 GCA_026153255.1 Solanum medicagineum
ATGATATTATCTCTATAGTGTTGGGGATGACCAAGCCTCACTCTAAAGGTTGTAGGCCCGGGTAACCTTGTTGAGGGGTTTATACCTCGATCGCCTTGCTCGAAAGGTGGCAGGCCCGTGCAACCATGTCGAGCGGCTTGCACCTTGATAACACTGTCAGAGGGTTTGTACCTCATCAACCATGTTTGGGGGTTTGTACCTTATCAACCATGTTGGGGGATTTATACCTCACCAACTACATGAAGGGGTTTGTATCTCATGCGCCTCTCGAAGGAGGTGGTAGGCCTTGGATTGCACTAATAATGGTCACTCGTTATACTCATATTATGTTCTATCTAAGCATGGTTTTACTTCAAGCATCATTCATACATGCCATATTGCTATATGCTTATTCATTACCTATGTTATGCATTTTGATTATTGTGCTTATCGCTTGTTGCATTGCATCCTACGTACTTAGTATATTCAAATGTATTAATGTATACTCTATGCCTACATGATGTCACCATGCAGGAACCCGAGCCTCGCTTGAGCATCCCCATCCACGTGGCTGGTATGATTCCATTCAAGCTTGTTGGTGAATGCTCTATTCCGGGGACGTTGCTTATTGCCTCATGCTATGTTCTAAGACTACTTTTCTTTCATGTAAATTTTGACAATGAGGGTAAGCCCGGTTGCTTGTCTTGGCCCCCACTCTTATCTATGTAATAGAGGTGTTATTGGACATGTCATATGTAATGTTATGAGCTTTGGCTCTCTATTGACTTTTGATGTTTATGAGATGGAAGTTGTCCCTTTGCCCCGTTTTCCTTTTTTACTCTATTGTTGTCACAACCAAGGATGTGTAATGATATGTTAAGAGGCTTGTTTAGGGTCCCTTCGGGTTTCCCTTGCTCCATGTCACGTCCATGCCCTAGGCTTGGGTCGTGACAAACTTGGTATCAAAGCACTAGGTTGTTAGATCCTCGGAGTTCAACACACCGCGTCAATTAGAGTCTTGTTCATGGTTGTGTTGTGCACCATAACTATGAGCTAGAGGCTATGAGGCATTAGGAAATTTTTCCCTTCTTCTTACTCTATGTCGTGCTATAGAAGTTGAGGTAAGGTTTTTACCCCTAAGGATTATCCTTTGTTATTCTAGATCAGGCCTAACACGAGAGGGAGAAGAGCTGGCACACCCGAGGGGCAACCGGCTAACAGGGAACTTCGAGATGCTCTCACTTTGCTTGCACAAGTTTGGCTAACCAAGCCAACCAAGGGGTCCAAGCCCCTCATGCTCCTACACTAGCATTTCAAGTTAGAGATTTCATGAGGATGAATTCCCTGGAATTCCATGAGTCAAAGGTCAGTGAGGACCCTTAGAGTTCATTGATGAGGTCTACAAGATTTTGGTTGTCATAGGTGTGAGGCCGGAGGATGAGCCGTAGTTGGCAGCCTACCAACTCAAAGGGGTATCATAAATATGGTATAATCAATAAAAGGAGGAGAAGGGAGTCAACAATGTGGTTATATGGGAAGAGTTCAAGGAGGCCCTTCTTAATCGGTTCTTCCCTCTTGAGCTTAGGGAAGCTAAGTTGGTGGAGTTTATGAATTTGAGACAAGGGTCTAAGAGTGTGAGGGAGTATGCCCTTAAGTTCAACCAACTTGCATAGTATGCTACATACTTGGTGGCTGACTCAACATCTCGGATGAACAAATTTGTGATGGGTGTTTCCAACTTGGTGAGTGAGGAGTGCCGGTCCACCATGTTGGTTGGTTACATGGACTTGTCACATTTGATGACCTATGCCGAGCAAATGGAGGAGCAAAAGTTGAGGAAGACAAGGGGTCATGTGTCTAAGAAGGCCCATTTTGAGAGAAAGTTCCAAAGCCGAGGGGATGGACGGTTCCATCATGGCCAAGGGTCTTCTCATGCATTTTAAAAGAGGGTTGCCAATGATTTTCCAAGGGCTCAAGATGTTGGAGGTGTGGTTCCTAATGGTGGGTGTCTGAAATGTGGTAGGGGTCATAGTGGCCCATGCTTGAGGGATACTAATGCTTGTTATAGTTGTGGGGAAGTTCGACATATGGTGATAAATTGCCCCCGAAATCACAACAAGTATAAGGAGGTTCGTCCACAAGGTGTTAATGCGGTTCCTTTGGGAAAAGGTGGCCAATAAGATAGTGCCCCAATGCATATCCGATTTTATGCTTTGCACAGGAGGCAAGGGGTTGATGAGGTGCCTGACGTTGTTACTGGTATGTTGAAAATAATTGATTTTGATGTGTATGCATTGATTGATCCAGGTGCCACTATTGCTTTTGTTACCCCTTTTGTTGCCAAAAAGCTCCATGTTGAACCCGAATTGTTGTGTGAGTCATATGAGGTGTCTACTCCTATGTGTGCATCTATTATTGCTAAGAAGGTTTATAGAGATTGTCCCATACGCATTTTGCATAGAGTATTGCCTTATGATCTTTTTGAGTTGGACATGGTTGATTTTGACGTCATTCTTGGGATGGATTGGTTGCATTCTCACTATCCTTGTAGTAATTGTAGAACTGGTAGGTTCAAATTCCAATTCCCAAATGAACCCGTCCTTGAGTGGGAGACTCATGATATGGTGGTCAAGGGTTGGTTCATCTCTTGCATTGTAGCCTGTAAGTTGATCTCTAAGGGGCGTCTTTATCATCTTGTGAGGGTTAGGGATATGGAGTCCAAAGTCCTTCCCATAGAGTCAATTTCGGTTGTAAATGAGTTTCTTAATGTCTTTCCAAATGATGTTTCGGTGTTCCTCCTGGAAGGGAAATAGATTTTGGTATAGACCTCCTCTCCGATACTCAACCCATTTCAATTCCCCCTTACCGCTTGGCCCTGACGGAGTTAAAGGAATTGAAGGAAAAATTGAGGGACTTGTTGGAGAAGGGTTTTATTAGGCCTAGCCAATCCCCTTGGGGTGCACCGGTGTTATTTGTGAAGAAGTAGGATGGGACTCTTAGGATGTGTATTGACTACTGGCAACTTAATAGGGTCACCATCAAGAATAGGTATCCTCTTCCAAAGATTGATGATTTGTTTGACCAATTTCAAGGGGCTAGCCACTTCTCTAAGATTGATCTTCTGTTCGGGTATCATCAAGTGAAGGTGAGGAAGTGTGATATTCCGAAGACGGCCTTCTGGACTAGGTATGGGCATTATGAGTTTGTTGTGATGTCATTTGGGTTGACCAATGCATTGGCCATCTTTATGGATTTAATGAATAGTGTCTTGAAACCCTACGTTGATTCATTTGCTATGGTATTCATTGATGACATTTTGATCTATTCAACTAATGAGGAGGAGCTTATGGGTCATTTGAGGGAAGTGTTGCAAAGATTGAGGGAAGAGAATTATATGCTAAATATGAAAAATGTGAATTTTGGTTGAAGAAAGTTGCCTTTCTAGGTCATATGGCGTTGGGGGATGGTATTTATAAGGTGGATCCTAAGAAGACAGATGTGATTAGAAATTGGCTAAGACCATTGACCCCATCAGATATTAGGATCTTCTTGGGCCTAGCAGGTTACTACTAGAGATTTGATGGAAATGAAAGCATTGGTAAAATATGGTGAGGTGGAGGTTTTCTCCCAAGGGGGAGATGGTGCCCTTAGGTACCAGGGTAGATTATGTGTTCCCTGTGTTGATAGCTTGAAGGAAAAGATTCTTGATGAGGCTCATGGTTCTTTATATTCAATTCACCCCTGGTCTAGTAAAATGTATAGAGATCTGAGAGAGGTGTATTGGTGGAAAGGCATGAAAAATGACATTGCAAAATTTGTTTCTGGTTGCCATAGTTGCGAACAAGTCAAAGCTAAGCATCAAAGGCCGGGTGGCCTAACCCAAGACATAGAGATTCCTACTTGAAAGTGGGAAGAGAATAATATGGATTTTGTGGTTGGGTTGCCCAAGACTAGAAAGGGTTTTGATTCCATGTGGGTTGTGGTTGATAGGATGACAAAATTGGCTCACTTTTTGCCAGTTAAGACTATATATGGGGTTGAAGATTATGCTAGTTTGTACACTCATGAGTTGGTGAGGTATGGAGTTCCTTTATCCATTATATCGAACCATGGTGCACAATTCACTTCTCACTTTTGGAGGTCTTTCCAAAGAGGTCTTGGAACCAAAATAAAGCTTAGTACGGCCTTTCACCCTCAAATGGATGGCCAAGCTAAAAGGACTATCCAAACACTTGAGGACATGATTAGGGCTCGTGTATTGGAGCTTAAGGATAGTTTGGATGATCATCTTCCATTGATTGAGTTTGCATATAACAATAGCTGTCATTCTAGTATCGATATGATTCCTTTTGAGGCTCTCTATGGAAGATGTTGTAGATCACCGGTTGGGTGGTTTGAGGTTGGTGAGGCAGCTTTATTGGGAAAGGATCTAGTTATGGATGTTATGGAGAAGGTAAGGATGATTAGAGAAAGGTTGAAAACAGTCCAAAGTCGCCAAAAGTCTTATGACGATGTGAGGAGAAGGGATCTTGAATTCAAGGTTGGTGATTGGGTTTATTTGAAGGTGTCACCCATGAAGGATGTGGTTTGTTTTGGTAAAAAGCACAAGTTGAGCCCGAGATATGTGGTTCCTTATAGGGTGATGAGAAGGATTGGTATGGTGGCCTACGAGTTCAATTTGCCTAGAGAAATGGAATTGGTTCATCCGGTCATTCAAGTGTCTATGTTGAGGAAGTGTGTGGGTGATCCCAACGCTATTGTGCCTCTTGATGATGTGGGGTTAGTTGAAGACAACTTGACATATGAAGAGGTTTCATTAAAGATCTTGGATAGGCAAGTGAAGAGGTTAAGGAACAAGGAAGTTTCTTCCGTTAAGGTCTTTTAGAGGAACCAACAAGTCGAAAGTGCTACTTGAGAGGCCGAAGCGGATATGCAAAAGTTATACCCTTATCTCTTTCACTCCGCTCAAGCCTAAGGTATTGATCAAAGTCCTTTATATGATCTCAAATCTTAAGTTTAGCCCTCATGTCGTTGCATATTCATGTTTAAATTGACAAGTTCATGATGATTTTACACTTAAGTTGAGATTTTTGAAATGCTATTTAAGTGCATTGTTGCATCTTTATGTGGGCTGGAAGTGTCATGGTTGCATCTCTCATATATGTTTCTTTGATATTCAGCGACAAATGTTCCCAAGGGGGAGATATTGAAACGACCCCAAAAAGCGCCCGAAAATGTGCCTCAGAAGTGCCCGAAATCGTAATTTCTATATATCTCAAAATATCTGCATGATATCGAAAATGTGACTTAATATTCTTGTTCAAGAGGTCAAATTGAGTGGAAAGTGGGTCTAACCCCGATTTAAGAGCAACCGTATCAAAATTTGAAAATCATAAAAATTGATTTCCAGTGAGGTTTTAGCGTCCCTGGCGCAACGCGCCAAGGGCGTGCCTAAGTTCATTTTTGTGGCCAGTTTTATATCTTGGTCCAAGACTTCTGTGTCATGCGACTAAGTTTTTCCATGCGTGAAAATGCCTATACTTAGCCTTCTTTCACCCTCATATTATTCAAGACATTCCCAAATACCCTCTCAAACACTTCGCAAATATTTCATCTCCTAAATTGATGTCTCAAACTCATCCGGATATGAAGGTTCTTACTCAAGCTTCAAGTCTCCATCTCCAATCTTCATCATGCTATTATCCAAAGCTAAGGTATGTGGGTTTCTTTTGTGGGTTCCTTTCACCCATGATGGCCAAGCTTCCTTTTATCTAACGTTTCATGGTTTAAAGTTGGTTTACTCATGGGTCCTATCTATTATGAATTTCACTGCATATTATGTCAGGGTTTCATGAAATTGTGACTGTTTTAGCATGTTTGAAGTTATGAATCTAAGATCTAATGTGAGATTTGATGAAGGGTTTTGATGTATATTTCTTGAGGGTGTTACCAAGTGCCTATTGATGGTTTTACATTAAATTTTCTAGAATGATTACACTCTTGAAATGCATGATTTTACACTAGCACTAAACGCCGCCAAGCATTTGATAAAATGCCCGGTTATGATTTCTTAGGAATTGAAGGTGCAATACATGTCTTATGGGATAAATTAGTTTATGATGATGAAAGGAACGTATGTATATGATGATGAAAGGAATGTATGTATATGATATTATTTGTATAGTGTTGGGGATGACCAAGTCTCACTCAAGAGAATGTAGGCCCAGGTAACCTTGTTGAGGGGTTTGTACCTCGATCGCCTCGCTTGGGAGATGGCAGGCCATTGCAACCATATTGACAGATTTGGGGGGTTTGTACCTCATCAACCATGTTTGGGGGCTTGTAGCTCATCAACCACATGAAGGGGCTTGCACCTTACGTGCCTCTCGAAGGAGGTGGTAGGCCTTGGAAATAATGGTCAATCCTTATACTTGTATTATGTTCTATCTAAGCATTGTTTTACTTCAAGTATTATTCATACATGTCATATTGCTATATGCTTATTCATTGCATATGTTAGGAACTTTGATTATGGTGCTTATCACTTGTTGCATCGCATGCTACATACTTAGTACATTCAAACGTACTAACGCATACTCTATGCCTACATAATGTCACAATTCAGGAACCAGAGCCTCGCTTGAGCATCCCTATCAATGTAGCTAGTACGATTCCACTCAAGCTTGTTGGTGAGTCCTCCATTATGGGGACGTTGCTTATTGCCTCATCTTATTTTTCTAAAACTACTTTTCTTTCATGTAAATTTTGACTATGAGGGTGAGCCCGGTTGCTTCTTTTAGCCTCTGCTCTTATCTATGTAGTAGAGATATTGTTGGACATGTCATGTGTAATGTTATGAGTTTTGACTTTCTATTGACTCTTGATGTTTATGAGATGGAAGTTGTCCCTTAGCCCCGTTGTCCCTATTTTACTACATTATTGTTGTATTTTATTGCTTCCATGACCAAAGTTGTATAATGATATGTTAATATGCTTGCTTGGGCTCCATTCGGGTTCCCCTTGTGCTGTGTCACACCTACACCCTAGGCTTGGGTCGTGACATATTGAAGCGACCCTAAAATTTGCCCGAAGATGTGCCTGGGAAGTGCCGGAACGTAAATTCTATATATCTCAAAATTTGTGCATGATATCGAAAATCTAACTTTATATTCTTGTTTAGGGGACAAAATTGAATGGTAAATGAGTCTAACCCCGATTTAAGAGCAACCATATAAATATTTGAAAAATGCAAAAATGCAATTTTCAGTAAGCTAGCGCGCCCAAGATGCGACGTGCCAAAGGAGCGTCAATGCATTAATTTTGTTCAATTTTTTTATGTCTGGTCCAAGGCTTTGGGTCTTGGGCCTAAGCCTTCCCATATGTGAAGTACCTATCTTACCCATATTTCACCATCTTATCATCCAAGACATTCCCCAATACTCACTTTAACCCTTAGACTAATATTTCTCCCCAAATTCAAGTGTCCAAATCTCTTTCGGATCTTGAGGAATTCATCCAAGCTTCAAGTCTCCATTCAAATCTTCCTCAAGAAATTCTCTAAAGCTAAGGTATGTGGGTTTCATTAATGGGTTCCTTTCACCCATGAAGCCCAAGCTTCCCTTTTACCTAAATTGCATGATTTCAAGTTGATTTACTTATGGGTCTTCCTTATTATGAATTAGACTATGAATTATTTTGGAGTTTCATAAAATTATGAATATTTTAGCATGTTTTGAGCTAAATCTAAGATCCATTGTGGGACTTTATGGAGGATTTTGATCTATTGATTGAAGGTGTTACCAAGTATTGATGGATGATTTTACATTGAATTTTCTTGCATGATTTCATGCCTAAATTGCATGATTTTAAACTAGCACTACACAACCCCCAAGTGTTTGATAGAATGCCCGATTATGATTTTTCGAGGAATTGATAGTCCAATGCATGTCTTGTGAGTTGAATGACTTTATAATGATAAAAGTAATGTTGTTTATGATATTCTCCTATATTATGTTAGGAATTAACCATGGCCCCTTAGGGGGTTGTGAGCCCGAGTAACCATGGGGTTTGTACCTTGATAACCAATCAACGGGTTTGTACCTTGATAACTAGGTTGAGGGGTTGCTACGTCAATCACCATAGGTGGTAGGGTGAGACAATCCACCAAACAATTGAGGGTTTGGTGCCTCAATAGACTATGATTCTATAATGATGGTCTCTTCTTGCACGTGTGTTATGTTCTATGCAAGCATGATTTACTTCGAGCATCTTCCATGCATGCCATATTGCTACATGCTTATTTATTGCCTATGTTATGCATTTCGATTATGTTGATTATCTCTTGTTGCATTGCATCCTACATACTTATTACATTCAAACGTACTAACTCATACTCTATGTCTACATGGTGTCATCATGCAAGAACTGGAGCCCCACTTGAGCATCTTCCTCCATGTGCCTAGTACGATTTCTCTCAAGGTAGTTGGTGAGTCCTCCATCACGGGGACAATGTCTATGAGCTCATATTATGTACTATAACTATCTTTCTTTTATGTATGTATTGACTATAAGGGTGAGCCCTGTTGCTTGTCTTGGCCCCCGCTCCTATCTAAGTTTTAGAGGTATTGTTGGGCATGTTATGTATTTAGCCTTGACTCTCTTATTTTGATGTTTATGTTATGAAATTTTCCCTTTGCCCTTATTTCTAAGCTAATTATGTTGTTTAAATGCTTTTGCGAACAATGATATGTTAAGAGGCTTGTTTGGGGTCCCTTTGGGTTCCCCATTCACCGTGTCACATCTAGGCCCTAGGCTTGGGTCGTGATAGTGCACCCTCCACCAAGCAGCTCTTTTTCTTCACCAAGGCACCCACCACGAGTCACGGTGGTTCCTGTCAAGTGCATGTTGTCCAATTTTCAAGCATGTTTTTGCAAGGGTATTTAGGTCTTTTTCTTAATTTCTTAACTTCTTTTGGACATTTTTCTAGATCAAAATAACTCCTAAGGATATACTAGCCTATTCTAACATGCTTCAATCACTCCTCACACTTACACTCTATATCACTTCGTCAAAATCACTCTCAAGTCTCCTCTTAAGCTCAAGCTTAGAAATCCACCGAAGGACCTCAAGTTTGAGCTTAATCTTCTTCAAATAACTAAATTAAGTACCTATATTATGTAGGTTCGATTCATGGAAACCCATGAAGCCAAACTAGTTTCATCTCATCTTCTCAAATTTCAACCTATTAATTTTATGAGCTTTCATGCATAAACTCCAGTTGTTTAAATTACTTTCTAAACGATATTATTATTATTATTATTATTATTATTATTATTATTATTATATATGAATGTTTAAGCTTTAATTACATAGAATTTCATGAACTTTATGATATTACATCATCAAGCTTATTGAGTTTATGAAATCTATGAATGGGTACTTTCAATTGAAATCTATAGCGCCCATGACTCATTCCCACAAGGTGGGTTAGAGTTCTACCTTGGCAAGTAGACTTCTTTTTCTTTGGTTTAGAGGCAATACTGGGATTCCATATCATAACTTGCATAATCTTATTAATGGTTATGGTTACTTCCCAAATATGTATGACTATTTTGCTCATATACATTCATAGCATCTCAAGCATTGCTCTCATGATTCCTTATTGTACTTTATTAAGATTACTCATTTCCTTTACTTGCCTATGCTATCATATGCATCTTACTATCCTTCACCTACATACTTAGTATATTTCACATACTAACACATATTTTACCTACATGATTTCACCATATAGGGACATATGACTACCCTCCAAAAACCCGTGCTTAGTACAGCTAAGTACTAGTGTCTTGTTGGTGAGTCCTCCTTCCTCAAGGGCAATCCATGCTATATTTATCCTATGTTACAGTTTATGTCTACTTTGAGACTTTGTTTCTCTGTCTTGGCTTATTGGTGAGTCCTCCTTCCTCAGGGGCAATCCATGCTATATTTATCATATGTTACAGTTTATGTCTACTTTGAGACTTTAGTTCTCTGTCTTTATTTTGGGTGAGCTAGGGACATGTCTTGTCCCTTCTTCATCTATTATGTAGAGTCGTGACTTGGACACTATAAATGTAGTTTGTGCAGCTTATGACTCTATTTACTTATCTATCATCTATGACTCGGCTTTTATCTTTCTGTTGGTTATGATCTATGTTTCAACCACTGAATGCTTATTATATTCTAAGAATGCTAGTTTGGGATTCCTTTGGGGATCTCATTCGCCATGTTACACCCAGGGTCTAGCTTAGGTCATGCCAATATCATAGGTACTTCGATGGCATAAACACAACTTGTGTGCTAGTTGACTAATTTTTTATATGAATTATTTGGAGTTGCTATTTCATTGATTGAGTTAGGGGCTTGCTGGTAAGGGATTATTTTTAAGTCAAGATATACTTATTTGATGTCTTGATCATGTGTGGCTACTACGTGTTTGTGGCAAATAATTCTACAGGGTCGGCTCAAGCCTGAGTTTTGGCATTAGGTGTCAGTTGTGCTCCTTGAATTTGGGGTCGTTGAGTTTGAGGCATGACACATCAACATGAATGAATAAATAATTCCAGTAGGAGGAGCATCAATCAATGGGGATTTGAATAGAACAAAGTATAATATAGACTAAACTGAGCAATTTCATTGTACAAAGGCAATTTCTGACTTTTTTTAAAATAATATTATATTAGAATCCCTAGGTAACTCTTAGATGTTGAGGGTTGGAAATTAAAGCACTTACCTAAAGACCAATTCAAAGAATTTGATAAAGAAGAAATGCTACTTGGTGTAATAATATGTTGCCGAGTTACAATAATCCTTGTTTGTTAAGTGGGAGATAATAATTAACATAGGAATTTTAGAAAGAAAGGATAGGAAAGCTTAAGACACTCTTTAAACAAAAATAACTTAAAACTTGAATCTTAACCAGTGATACGACTGCTTTCTTGTAACTGCACATGATAGCGGAAAGATTTAATATAAAATCTAAGCATGTATAAAGAAATTCAATTGAGGTGTTCGAGTGCCATGAAACCCCTAACCACCCCTGAAATATAACACTAGAATGAAATTATAGAAGAAAACACAGATCAATCAAGAAAGGCCAACATTATGATAGACCTTGAACATGCAAGACATAAGAAGAATATTCATACAACATTTTTAAAAATTGTCGGAGCAACAAAATAAATGTAGAAATAATTTAAATCGAAAACTTTACCAAATATTTCAGATGTAGTCCAACATTTTGATGTACAAATGAAGGTAACTAAAATTTCGAATTAGAGTCACTGAGCTATACCAATGCTAAAATCTCCTAGTTTAAAATGCAAAAATATAAATGAAATAATTAGAAAATAGATCCTATAAGAAATTTAAATTTGGCTTAATCAAATGAAAAAAAATGAATCTCACTCACAACACGACAACTTATGTATGGTGAGAGAATCAAATAGAGCATTGAAAATTAATAAACAAATAAGTTTGTTCCTTTTCAGAAAGAGGTTCTATGTTCAAAATCATCGCTACCATTCATAAATGTATTTCACTTATGGGGTGGAGTTGTTGGTCACAATCCTAGCTGATGAAGATGATATAAATGATCATAAATAGTAATAGATTAATTAGTAGAATTGATAAAAAGAAGGTTATAAGATTTTGTAAATCTAAAACTAGCATTTAGTCTACGCTACTTTTTCATAATAATAATATATAGATCAGAGGCAAAAAAGAAAATAATATGCTTGGAAATTCATAATTGTAATGACCCTCTAGTTCAGTGTTTTTTTGCATATTTAATATTAATTAGAGCCTACCTATAGCGGCCCCAAGAAATTTGTGACTTGCTAGCGCTGATTGTTCGACTGCCTGGTCGCTTGTTTGAATGATGTGTCGGTTTTAGTATTACAGGCCTAATTAAAGTTGGAAATGAGTTTTATAGTAAAGTATGAGTAAATAACCCTAGAATGGAATTTTGATTGTTCCATCAACTCCGAAATAGCCAAATTAGTTTAGGAGCCTGTTCAGTTATAGTCCTAGGGTTTTCGATGCTAGTTTGCATTGAGTTTTGCAATTTACTCTTCAGAACAGGCCAACAGCTGATTTAAGTCAACATTCTTGGCAAACATGTGCGAATGGAAACTTTGACAGCACAATTTGTCCCAGAACATTGAGTTTGGTCTAGAACAAACTTTCATTCAATTTCGAGGCTTTCGGATAGGTATTGAGCGCCTCGGTGGAAACTAAGTAATTTGGAACTAAAGAAGTGGGATCCACATTTGGTTATAATGACTTCATAGTGGAATTTTGAGTGCACCGTTGGGTCCTAAATATTGAATTTGGTGTAGTTACATAGTTTGTTTGTGTGTTTTGGATGCAAAACATATTCCGAACCCCTTTCGAGAAATTTTGAATCATGAAAAGAAGGGAAAAACCAGCTAGGAAACTGGCACAACTGCTATAGAGAAGTCTATATAGAGACCTAGGTCTCGCTATAGCGACCCAATGATAGTTATCTCTTTGAGGGTGGGTCACTATAGCGACATCTGTAGGGGTTTGAAAGAGTGATAATTTGCATATTCTGTCAAGAAACTAAGAAAAATTTTCCCTAGCCATAACTCCCTCATTTTTTATCAGATTGTGTAATTTAAAAGGCAAAATTGTGTATGTTTTTTAGGAGAACATCGTGGGATTACAAAATATTGATTTGGACACGTCATTTAAAGTATTTCTTGCTATTTTTGCTGATATGTTATAATTTGATTTCAAAAACTTTTGAAATTGATTTCTTATCCATTTTGACTCGAATTTTGGTTTATTTTAGGTCTATCTTGTGTAATTGTTTGAGTCGCATGCTATGGTATGATTGGGATCTTTTGACGAGTTTGCCTTTGATGCAAAATAATGATAGAAGTATTGATTATACATGTTTTTCATCTAAAATGAAATGTTTTATCATAATTTGATATCGAAAGGACTTTATTGGTGTTTGTAACTCAATTTCCGCAGCCCGATGACATTCAAAAATGATCCAACAACGGAAATAACCTATGAAGTGAATTGGAATGCATGTGATCAACATCTAAGTAGACTACAGTCTTCGACCCCTCCCCCCTAGACTGAGTAGAATATGCACATTCCGGTTTGGTTAGTTAAATAGGGAACAAGGAAGTGGGTTAAATTCCATACATGTTGAATATGAGTATATTAGTTGATGTTTGTGATTGTGATTGTTTGGGTATCCGTTTGCGTATTGAGGACATGTGTGATTAGCCTATTGATTTCCTGTTGTATCTTTTGTTACCCGGGCCGATAGAGTGATTATCTGACCATCTGAGGATCCCTATGGGACTGATATATTGGTTTCTATTGTGTGATGATTGTTTGTTGTACTTTTGATTACTTGGGATTGAATAAGTTGTTGTTTGACATGCTGAGCACGCCTAAGATTGTTGTATTCACTGTCTACTATATTTATTCATGTTTACTGCAGTTGTTGGGCCTTAATATAAGCTTAAGCTAGTATTGCCCTAAAGTCACGTTGATCAGGATCGATAGACAAGTATACTTGCATCCAGTGTGACTTGAGAGGTGTAGGTCCTATTAGACCAGACTAGAAGACTAGAGTCTATAGAGTAGAGCCTCAGATACAAGGGGACTAATAGTATTACCCTAACACTTAGAGTAAAAGTCTCTTATAGCTAAAGGCCTGAGCTTCCCTCAAATATGATTTTATATTTGTCCACTAGGATGGTGGGATGTGTTACTCTCTATATACCCTAGTTAAAGACTATATAGCTAAAGGCTGGTGGGTCGAAGTCCCCGTAGCTACCGTTAAAGTCAGCAAGATAGACCACTGGCCATGTCTGACCTTTTTCCTGGGTTGAAGTACAGGTTATTGTTTCGATTAAAGTATACATATTTTTTGGCTAAAGTCTAAAGAATAATCGTATGATGTCCTGATTAGGGTACACGAGAAACGTTAAAGTCCTAGTTAGATATTCCATAAAAGTTGTGATTGCACTTACTTAATGGATTCATGATGTGACACTCCGTAACTCCATGCTCTTGTACCCTTTTTTCAAGCCTCATTTGGTTATATTAGGAGTGTATTAGGTTCATGGGAGACTCCTAGTACCTAGACGAGTTCAAGACTTCCCTAAGAGTTGAGTTTTGGGTGATGGTTCATGCAAGGGTCAACTTTAAACAAGCAGAACTTTTAGCAAACTTGGAACTGGGTGGTCCACAACATGTAAAATGAAAGCTCTTTGACTTAGATTTCCAACACATTTTGTTTCACCTCATTTAGAGTTCGGAGTCAAAAGTTATGGCCAGTTTACTTAAAAGACGACTAGTGTAGAGTTGCACTACAAGCCCACAGTTACGAGTCATAGGTCAGGGTATGACTCGTAGGTCAGGCTCGTAGCAATTTATAGAGACTCTGAAATTGAACTTAAGGGTCATTTGAAGGTTCCTACGAGTCGGAGTGCTACCTAGGGATCATAACAGGGCCCGTAACAGCCGTTAGACAGCTTTTTAGGAAGGATTATTTTTGTCCTTTCCCACCCTTTCTAAGCTCTAGATTGACATTTTTATGCTCATTCAAGGTTCCAAAACACTTAATTTCTTCACTATATTGATAAAATACTCTCTGAAACCCATATAATAATATTTCACTCCATAGTCAAGAGACCAAATCTCTTCCGGATCTGAAGGAATTTTTCCAAGCTTCAAGTTCACACCTCTATGTGCACCAAGAAATTCTCCAAAGCTAAGGTATATGGTGTTGATCCATTGAATCCTTCCACCCATGGTACCTAATCCTACTTTTTACTAATATTGCATGATTTAAAGTTGATTTTACATGTGGGTCTTGTATACTAAGGAATTTACTGAACAGTTGTTTTAGCATATTTTGAGCTCTAAATCTTGGATCTAATGGTGGATTTGATGAGGGGTATTGATGTGAATGTCTTGGGGGTGTTGCAATGTGTTGATTGATGGTTTTACCACATATTCTCTTACATGATTTCATCTCTAAATTGCATGGTCTTTTACCCCCATCACACCTCCCAAGTGTTTGATAAAATGTCCGACTAGGGTTTCTTCAGGAATTGAAGGTCTAATGCATGTCTTATGAGTTGAATATTATTATGATGAAAATATGATGATGAAATAATGATGATTAAACAATAGTATGCATATGATGTACAATGATTAGAGGAAATGTAAGTATATGATGACTTTATGATGATGAAAGTATGATGGACATGTGTTGAATTCATGAAAAGTATCTATGATGTTGCAAGTTGATTGCCTTGTTGAGGGGGTACCAAGCCTCAATCATCTTGTTGAGAGGGGTTCCAAGTGTCAATCACCTTGACGAGGGGGTGCCAAGCCTTGGTTGCCTTGTTGAGGGGGTACCAAGCCTCAATCACCTTGTTGCGAGTGTGCCAAGTCTCAATCATATTGATGACAAGATGCCAAGACTCAGTTGCCTTGTTGAGGGGGTACCAAGCCTCAATCACCTTGTTGAGAGGGTGCCAAGTCTCAATCACCTTGTCGAGGGGGTGTCAAGCCTCGAATGCCTTATTGATGGGGTATCAAGCCTCAATCACTGTCCAAGGAATGGTGTCCCTTGGAGTTGGGAAGTAGTTCACTTGGTCTACTCTTCACAAATGATATCCTATATGAGCATGAGTTACTGAAGCATTTTTTACTTATGCATTGATCGTACATGTCACATTGCTATATCATGGCTATTGTCTATTGTTATGAATGTTAATTCTGAAACTTATCTCTTGTTGCATTGCATCCCACATACTTAGTACATTCAAATGTACTATCACATACTCTTGCCTACATGATATCACCATGTAGGAACTGGAGCTCCATTTGGTCATCATCATCCTCCTCGTGGCTAGTGAAATCCTATCAAGTTAGTAGGTGAGTCCTCATGTTTGGGGGCGATATCTATGTTCTTTTGCTATGTATTTAAGACTATCTTTCCTTTTTGGTATACTTAACTATGAGGGTGAACCGGGTTGCTTGTCTTGGCCCCCGCTCTTACCTATGTAGTAGAGGTGTTGTTAGATATATTATGTATTATGCTTGAGCTATGATATTCAAGCTATCTAAGTATAAATCTCTCTCTCTCCCTTAGTCCCAATTCCCCTTGTTTATATTTCTTAAGTTGTTTTGCATTGCTTCTGTGACCAAGTATGTGTAATGATATGCTTTGTGGCTTGTTTGAGGCCCCTTCGGGTTTCCCACTCGCCGACGTCTAGACCCTAGGATTAGGTCGTGACAAAGATGGTATCCAAGCACTAGGTTGATATATCCTTGGAATCCAACACACCACGTCAATTAGTGTGTTATTCATGGTTGTATTATGCACCACAACTATGAGTAGGAGACTATGAGAGGTTTTAGGAAATGTTTTCCTTAATCATGATGTCGTGCTTTAGAAGTGAGATAGGGCTTTCACCTCTAACGAATGTTATTTTCTCTTTTACGTGATCATGCCGCTTCAAAGAGGAAGGAAAAGGAAGGTAAGTCAAAGGTTTTGATTTTGATGGATCTGAATTTCACTATTTCTTCTCTATTCTTTTAGTTGATGGTGGGGCTTCATGTGTGTCCTGAGTGGTGACGTGAACCTTTGGTGTCTATCTTTTGTTTGAGTATATGGTTGCTAGAAAGTCCATAAGTGTTGATCCATATTCTTATTGCATAGAGGTCTTGTCTTGCGATCTTGGTTGAACTTAGCTTGATGTGTTGGAGGTCTTGGGAAGGTTTGGCTACTTGCATAGCATGTTTCCATTGAGTGTAGAACCCGTAAAGTTGTAATATGATGGTTGAGGATGTTTGATCTATTTGGTCAACTACAATGGGTTAGTCACTTCAGTAAGGTTGATCTTCCGTTTGAGCTTCTTAAACTCCTTCCTTGATATGTGGTGGTGGTCTCTAATAATGGGGCATAGATTTGTTTAGAGCTTATGAACCCTTGGGGGTAGTGTTGCAAGTCTTGGAGAATTAGAGGTTGTTTGCTAAATAAGGTAGGTGTGAGTTGAGGATAACTAGAAGGTGGTTAGGACTCCCGAAGAATTGTGATATGAGATTTTGTGCATTAGTCTTTCCGATAAGGTTAGTGTGGTGGTTGGTACTCTAAGTAGCCTAGTATGTCTGGAAAATGGTGGCAAAGAGAAGACTAGTGTGGTCCATCGGTTAGTTAGGTTGAGAGAAGTTGAGGATGGTTGTATAGTGTTCTCGATGGTTATAAATCTTCTTGGTTTAAGAGGTCTAGATTATGCAAGGCCTTGATTCCTCCTTGTTAGAGTTGGAAGTTTTGGGTGATAAGAGGATAAAGTGGAGGTTGTCTCCCAAGGGGGAGATAGTGGTTATGGTACCGAGTAGTTTAGGTGTAATTAAGGTTGCCAATTAAGTTGAGGATTGTGAATCCATATAAAGTGCAGAGGGAAGTTGGTAAGGTTGCGTATGTTTGGGGATTGCCTAGGGATAGGAGTTGGGTTAGTTCGGTTCTTCATGCTTCTAGGTTTATGGGATGTGTTGGTGCCTCTAGTGCTATAGCACTCCTTGAGATTGTGGGTGATTTAGAGGATAAGTTGACTTAGGGGAAGGTCCCGGTGGAGATGTGGATGGGTGAATGGAGAAGTTGA
>JAPFFP010005512.1:0-17686 GCA_026153255.1 Solanum medicagineum
TCATACAAGACAATATGACAATGAAAAAGAGTACGTTACACAAATAATGAAATGCATATGAAATGGAACAACTCGTGAACTTTATTTGGCAAAAAAATCCATGTAACTTGGTATCCAAACATGTATGCAGTTTTGAAGGTGACTGTGTATGGAAGCATATGACCATGTACAAGAGTGTAGACACAGTTAATAGTTGTGTCGGAGTTGGTAAGTGCCTTTATGTACTCAGGAAGAATCTAGATTTCATGCCAAGTAGCCTCGTTTACGACCTCGTTACTACCTCAAGATACTTTCCCTTCCTCCAAATATTTATTTACAACATAATAGGTGATAAGACTAGCATTAATAGCTAATAGACACACCTTGGCATCCCAATCACATAACAAAACAATACACGGACAGCAAGCGGGCATTTAAAAACCCAACGTGTTCTACCTTTACACCCCTAATCATACTTTCTAACACACATTCACATGTACACATCATATGCAGCCTGACTTAGTGCTACAACAGTCTTACAACAACCCACAAAGCACAACACATAACAATTTTACACAACCTACAAATGGACAGCATAATGTTACCTCCCTTCGCTACATTTCGACGTCGACAACTCCAAACCTATTACAACTCTAACCAAACTGTTCTAGCAACATTTACACATACAAATAGTACTAAAACAATATTAGAACAACACCCAAGAAGTCATGAAGGACGTGAGCCAATAACCTTCCATCCAATAGCCCACAAGTTCCAATCAACATTACACTTATGATAGCACAATAAAACACGTTTGTTAAATGAAACCAAAATCAGGGCACCAACCTTAGGGTAATATTTATACCTCAAACCATATTAATAACATCAATTTCTCTTCATAATACAACCCACAAACCATAGTGAAGTCACTAAAACAAAAGGCAAGTGTGCAGCAACTTCCTAAGTACATGCTGTCCCAAACTTCCAGCACAAACATACTAGCATATAATTGTTGTTTTTCATAAGAAAACCATACTAAACACATGTATAAACTTACTTACCACTATCTTCAAGGTGTAGGGCTTCTCCAAGGACCTTAGAAGTTCCTTTTAGTTGCTTTACAAAGTCAAGAGATGCTGAGAGAAAACTTGGAGACAATCTGATTTTTCTTATTGGTCAAGTTAACAATGACTTGTGGGAGCTGTTTTGAGCCCTTTATAAAGGTGTCTTTTGCTGACTTACTAAGGCTACTTGAGCCTTACATTACCAAGCTAGAGATGCATCTCCTTTCCCATTTCACTTGTGCCAAAATGGGTCTCTAAGTTGATGGGCTTGGGCTGCCCATTTTTCCAATTTCTCTTACTTAGTTTTGGGCCTAAAGTATCCAAGCAATTGTGATGTATTTGGGCCCTTTTAGTACCCTCCTTGGGCTGAACATATAGTACATTTATGATGCTAAAACATAGGCTAAAGTTACTCCCTTAACACGGACTTCATTCATAATTGGACTTGGACAAATTTGACGTCGAGCCTCGTCTCCATTTGGCTAGCAAATTTAAGCTAAGCAAGTAGGTGACTCACCTGCTAGCTTCTTAAGTCCTACAAGCACCTCAATTCTCTTACTTCATTTAAGGCCATGATGTCCTCAATTTGACAAAAAAACAGGTATACACTTGACCCTCTTAAGTATTAGATGCATACATCCCCATATAACATGAAATTCGAGCACTTTTAAAAATGGGCGCTAATTTGACCAAACCATATCATTTTTCATTTGCATTGTACTAGCATTGTAAGGTGTGGGGTGTTATATCCTCCCAACCTTAGGAACATTCGTCCTCAAATATTAGCACAATTTTATAGCTTAACCAAGTTTAAACCTTTACTTACACAAACATTTGACAGCATATTAAGTATTCAATGACATGTACCTATTAGTGTCCCAATTTTGCATGTTGGTCTTCCTCTTTAGCTTCAAATAAGTAAGCATATTTTGATTTCATCGCATCCTCGGCCTCCCATGTTATTTCGTCGGCTTGCTGGTTTCTCCAAAGTACTTTTACTGAAGCTATTTCTTTATTCCTTAGTTTCTTAACTTGAGGATCTAGAATGGCAATAGGTAACTCTTCATAGGTGAGATCTTCTGTAACCTACACATCATCAATAGGAGTGATACGGGATGGGTCACCTATGCATTTTCAAAGCATTGAGACATGAAAAACTGGATGAACCGTTAAAAGCTCTTGGGGTAGCTCTAGTTCATATGCAATCTACCCGAACCTCTTAATAATTTTATATGGCCCTATGTAACATGGGCTCAGCTTTCCTTTCTTACCAAATCTCATAACCCCTTTCATTGGAGACAACTTTTGAAAATATCCAATCCCCTACTGAGAATTCCAGTCCTTTCGTTCTAGCATCCACGTAGGATTTGTGACGACTTTGGGCTGTTTCTAGTCGCTGCTGTATCACCTTAACTTTTTCCATGGCGTGTTGTACAAGATCTAGTCCAAGCAAAGTGGTTTCACCCACTTCAAACCATTAATTTGGTGACCTACATTTTCTCCCATACAAAGCTTCGTAAGGTGCCATCTTGATACTCACGTGGTAGCTGTTATTTTAGGTAAATTAAATAAGTGAAAAATGGTCCACCCAACAACCTTTAAAGTCTAATGCACAGGCTCGCAACATATCTTCAAGTGTCTGAATGGTGCATTCTGCTTGATCGTCTATTTGGAGGTGGAATGTTGTACTCAAATTCACTTGTGTCCCTAAACTTCTTTGGAAGGACTTCCAAAACTTTGCACTGAATTGAGCTCCTCGACCAGATATAATGGAAATTGGGACTCCATGTAGCCTGACTATCTCTTTAAGGTATAGCTTGGCATATTCTTCAACCGTATGATTACTCCTAACTGGCAAGAAGTGTGCTGACTTTTGTGAGTCTATCAACTATTACCCATATGGAGTCAAACTTCTGAAATAAGCGAGGCAGACCTGTAACAAAATACATATTGATCATATCCCACTTCCACGTTGGAAGTTCTATACACTGCATATAACCTCCTGGCTTTTAGTGTTCTACTTTCACCTGTTGGAAATTTGGACATTGAGTCACAAACTCTGCAAGGTCTTTTTTCATGCCTCCCCACCAAAACATTCCCTTCAGGTCATGGTACATCTTAGTTGATCCTGGGTGGATGGAATATCGGGAATGATGGGCTTCTTTCATTATCCTCTTTCTTAATCCATTAATATCAGGCACACATAATCTATTCTGGCAGTAAAGTACTCCATTTTGTGCAAGGTCAAAGCCCTTTATTATACCCTGACTCACTTTTCCCTTAAGCTGTTGTAGAACAGAATCCTCGAACTGTTTTTTCTTTCACCTACATTACTGATAAAGATTCCGCAACATTATGCACAATAACCCGTTCCTTTGGAGTTTCAAGAAGGCGAACTCCTAAAATGGCTAACTGATGTAGATCCTTAGCCACTCCTTGTCTTAGCATAGCTTGATCACCAACATTCATAATTGCCTTACGACTCAAAGCATCGGCTACCACATTTGCCTTCCTCAGATGGTATAGTATATCAGTGTCGTAATCCTTTATTAGCTCTAGCCATTTCCGCTGTCTTAAGTTTAGGTATTTCTGCTTAAAGATGTATTGCAGTCTCTTATGGTCAGTATATATGTTAACGTGAACCTCATACAAGTAGTGGCGCCATATTTTCTAAGCAAACATAACCGCTGCCAGCTCAAGATCATGTGTTGGGTAGTTTATCTCATGCGGTCGTAGTTTTCTAGAGGCGTAAGCCATTAACCTACCATGCTGTGTCAGTACACATCCTAAGCCAACTCTTGAAGTATCGCAATACACTGCATACCCCTCAGTGCCTTCCGGAAGTACTAGCACCAGCGCAGAAGTTAGCTCATTTTTCAGCTCTTGGAAGCTCCTTTCACACGCATCATTCCATTAGAACTTGGTTGCCTTATGTGTCAGCTTTGTTAGGGGTGCAAAAATAGAAGAAAAACCTTCAACAAACCTCCTGTAATAACCTGCCAAGCCTAGAAAGCTCCGGACCTCCATGGGTGTTGTTGGCCTTGGTCAATCTTTCACAACTTCTATCTTTTGTGAATCAACCCTTATTCCTTCATCAGGCACAATATGACCAAAGAATGCCACTGGTTTTAGCAAAATTCATATTTAGAAAACTTGGCATACAACTGACGATCACGAATAATCTGTAACACCTGTCGCAAGTGATCTGCGTGGTCCTCCTTGAATATACCAAAATATCATCTATAAATATTATCACAAACACATCCAAGAATGACTTGAATAACCTGTTCATTAGATCCATAAAAAACGCTGGTGCATTCGTTAGCCCAAATGACATAACAAGAAATTCAAACTGACCATAGCGTGTTCCGAAAGCAGTCTTAGGTATATACTTCTCCTTCACCCTCACTTAGTGATACTTGATCTCAAATCAATTTTTGAAAACCATTTGGCACCCTGTAACTGGTCTAATAAATCGTCAATCCTGGGAGGGGGTATTTATTCTTAATTGTCACCCTGTTCAATTATCGATAGTCGATACACATTCTCAAGGTGCCATCTTTGTTGCTTACAAATAACACCAGTGCACCCCAAGGGGACACACTAGGTCTTATAAAACCCTTCTCCTGTAAGTCTTTTAACTACTCTTTTAACTCACGCAATTTTGTCGGGGCTATTCTATATAGAGGAATAGAAATGGGTTGAGTGCGTGAAGTAAATAAATACTAAAATCTATTTCTCGTTCAGGAGGTAAGCCTGGGAGTTCTTCAGGGAACACATTGACAAATTCATTCACTACTGGAACTGACTGAAGAGTTGGTGATTTTGCCTCCATATCCCTCACTCTAACTAGACGATATATATATCCCCTGGATATCATCTTTCTTGCCTTTAAATAAGAGTTAAACTTACCCTTTGGCGCCCCAACATTGCCTTCACATTCAATAACTGCCTCATTTGGAAAGTGGAAGTACACTCTCCTAGTTTGGCAATCCACGACTGCATAACAAGAAGCCAACCAATCCATACCCATTATAACATCAAATTCCACCACTTCTAGCTCAATAAGGTCAGCTAATGTGTCACGATTTCAAACCGTTACTACATAGTCATAATAAACCCTTCTAACCATAATAGACTCACAGGTTGTTGTAGACACTTCAGATGGTTTTTACAATAATTTGGGTGTTCTCTTAAGCTTCCAAGCAACTAGTGGAGTGATGTGTGAGAGTGTAAAATCAGGTCAATTTAATGTATGTACATTATGTGAAAAGATGGACAATGTACCTATGACCACATCAGGTGAAGCTTCCAAATTTTGCCAACTCCCCAGAGCATAAGTGTGATTCCGGACCTTGCTAGAGCTAGTTGCCCCTCTCACACTCTACCACGAACCATAGGTGCTTGCTGACCCCTACCTGCTAGAGGAACTGATGACGATGATGCAACAACTGACCCAGTAAGTTGTGCTATACCACCTATACGTCTCCTCGGGCAATCTCTAATCATGTGCCCTGGCGCACCACACCAATAAAGAATTTCTGTCCCAACACGACATATACCTGGATGACTCCTTCACATTGCTTACAAGGCTGCCTGGGAGTGATTGGTTGGCCTGCCGAATAACTCATTGTCCAGGCACCTTGCCCTTCACCTCGTTGACCAAACTGATTACTTCGAGACCCTTGAGATTGCGGTGGAGCACTAACTGCGGAGTAGAAAGATGATGTCCTAGGCGGTCTATCAGAAAATCGAGGCCTGAGCTGACGTTGGGGTGGTGCAAACTTCCCCGTAGATCTAGCTCTTTTGGCCTGCCCCCTTTCCAAATCTTGTGTCTTTCTCCTTTGCCTCTGATCCTCCAATTTCTGTACAAAAGCTTGCATTCTCGCTATATCTATGTCTTTGTTCAAGGAATCAATGGTACAGTCTCTAACCAGATACGCATCCAACCTATCTACATATCAACGAACTCTATCTGCCATGGTAGCAACTACATAAGGAGCATACCTTGCAAAGGAATTAAATTGAAGGCTATACTCCCTTATACTCATATTCCCTTGGTGGAGATTCAGGAACTGATCTGCATAAGCCTCTCGGATCTCTAATAGCAAGTAATGGTTGAGAAATGCCTCTCTGAACTCTTTCCAGGTAGTTGGAGGTGCATCTATACCCTTAGATTGCTTCCAAGCTTCATACCACAATATAGCTACACCCTTCAGCCTGTATGTCACTAAGTCGACAGCTTCTGTACCACTCACGTGCATAACATCTAAAGTATGCTAAATCTGATCAATAAAGTCTAGGGGATCTTCATTAGGATCTGACCTAGTGAAGGTTGGGGGTCCAAAATAAGAAAGTCACGTATACTCATACCAGCTTCCTTATTTGTACCACCTGTACCTATAACTGGACCTTCCTGCCTTTGACCTTGGCCAACAACTATACGAGTAAATAGTTGGACTGCATTTCTGAGATCCTGCGTAGTAGCAATTATAGGTGGTTCTGGAGGAATTTCCTCGAGTTCACCGGGAACTGGAGGAGTTGGAGATGTCTGTGACAGAGACTTCTCTTGAACCTCATCTCGTTGTCTCACCTGACTGGGTATACCAACCATCACTTCTACTCCCTTCCCTTACCATTGTTCTTCCTGGTTTCTGGCATACTTGCTGTACAAAACAATTAAGGACTAGACATAATGCACCTATTACACTTAGCTCTACGGCACGATCTAAAGAATGAAAATCAAGTAACAACTCCTAAATGCCACGTAGCCTCCTGCTTATAAATGTGGTGCACAACATATCGATAAACAAGATTCTACATAGACATGGCTTTGTAGACTCCCTAGGATAACCTGGCTCTGATACCACTTCTGTCACGCCCCAAATTCCCGTTAGGGTGGACTGGCACCCGTTGCGGATAAGGCTCGGGAGAACAGACCTGTATCTATGAGCTTCCTATACATATTATAGGAAATTTCTACCTTTGCCATGCCTTTAAGAAGATAAACAGTGATAACAAGCCTAAAGGAAATGCGTATGACTAGGCCGTTGGGGCCATGGTGTTTGAAGTACGAGACATGACCACACTTTAATTTACATAGTCCACAAAGCCTCTTGATAAGAGAAAGTATCTGACTAGGGTCGGGACAGGCCCCGCCTCAACTAACTGTAAAATACAAATATATAAGCTCTAGACACACACGAAGCCCTGGAGCAACCTGGAGCTTGGTATAAGTAGCTGGATATCCTGTACTCCTACTTGGGAGATCTACTAGCACCTGTACCTGCAGCATGAAATACAGGTCCCCCGTAAGGGACGTCAGTACGAGATAATGTACTAAATATATAAGTCATGATATACTGTATGTGATGTACTAACTCAAATGAGACCATGCACCGGTGCAAGATTAGAGACAACCCTTGGTTATACTTTGGAATCATGTGCTTTATGTTCTTTATATCACTTTACCTTTACTGTATAATCTGTACACACAACTGTAATACAAATGACCAACTGATCAGTGATAAAACTATATCGAGATCGTCCCTAGCTAGGTTCTTCCTTAACCCCTCGGGCTACTACCCGTGATAGGATCGTTCCTGTCTAGGTGATTCTTCCACCTCTCAGGCTACCACCCATCAATAAACAATATACCTTAACTTTCAATTACCTTTGATATGGTTCTTTTAGTGGTCACAATATTGGAGCTGTAGGACAATATATGTAGAATGTGACATGTAGATAATCATACAAGACAATATGACAATGAAAAAGAGTACGTTACAAAAATAATGAAATGCGTATGAAATGGAACAACTCATGAACTTTATTTGGCAAAAGAACCCATGTAACTTGGTATCCAAAAATGTATGATGTTTTGAAGGTGACTATCATTGGAGCATATGACCATGTACGAGAATGTAGACACAGTTAATAGTTGTGTCGGAGTTGGTAAGTACCTTTATATACCAAAGAAGAATCTAGATTTCATGCCAAGTAATACGAAATCAAGTAGCCTTACATACCTCATTGTATGACCTCGTTACTACCTTGAGATACTTTTCCTTCCTCCAAGTAATTATCTACAACATAATAGGTGATAAAACTAGCATTAATAGCTAATAGACACACCTTGGCAGCCCAATCACATAACAAAACAATACACGGATAGCAAGCGAGCATTTATAAACCCGAGCGTGCTCTACCTTTACGCCCCTAATCATATTTTCTAATACACATTCACATGTACACATCATGTGCAGACTGACTTAGTGCTACAACAGTCTTACAACAACCCACAATTAACAACACATAACAATTCTACATAACCTACAAATGGACAGCATAACGTTACCTCCCTTCGCTACATTTAGACGTCGACAACCCCAAACCTATTCCAACTCTAACCAAACTGTTCCAACAACATTTACACATACAAACAGTACAAAAACAATCTTAGAATAGTACCCAATAAGTTATGAAGGACGTGAGCCAACAACCTTTCATCCAACAGGCCACAAGTTCCAATCAACATTACACTTAAGATAACACAATAAAACGCGTTTGTTAAATGAAACCAAAATCAGGGCAGCAACCTTAGGGTAATATTTATACCTCAAACAATATTAATAACATCAATTTTTCTTCATAATATAACCCACAAACCATAGATAAGTCACTAAAACAAAATGCAAGTGTGCAGCAACTTCCTAAGTACATGCTGTCCCAAATTTCCAGCACAAACATACTAGCATATACTTGTTGTCTTTCATAAGAAAACCATACTAAACACATGTGTAAACTTACTTACCACTACCTTCAAGGTGTACGTATTCTCCAAGAACCCTAGAAGTTCCTTTTAGCTGCTTTACAAAGTCAAGAGATACTGAGAGAAAACTTGGAGACAATCTGATTTTTTTGGTTGGTCAAGTTAACAATGACTTGTGGGAGCTGTTTTGAGCCCTTTATAAATGGGTCTTTGGCCGAATTACTAAGTATACATTAGCCTTACATTACCAATTTGGTGATGCAGCTCCTTGCCCCTTTCACTTGGGCCTAAATGGGTCTCCAAGTTGATGGGTTTGGGCTGCCCATTTTCCTAATTTCTCTTACTTAGTTTTGGGCCTAAAGTATCCAAGAAATTGTGATGTATTTGGGCCCTTTTAATACCCTCCTTGGGCTGAATATATATTACATTTATGATGCTAAAACATGGGCTAAAGTTACACCCTTAACACGGACTTCATTCGTAATCGTACTTGGACAAATTCGACATCGAGCCTCGTCTCCGTTTAGCTAACAAATTTAAGCTAATCAAGTAGGTGACTTGCCTGCTAGCTTCTTAAGTCCTACAAGCACCTCAATTCTCTTACTTCATTTAAGGTCGTGATGTCCTCAATTTGACACAAAACATGTATAAACTCGACCCTGTTAAGCGTTAGACACACATATCCCCCTATAACATGAAATTCGAGAACTTCTAAAAATGGGCGCTAATTTGACCAAATCATATCATGTTTCATTTGCATTGTACTAACATTGTAAGGTGTGGGGTGTTACAGAAGGTCACTCCTACGAGGACATCCTACGAGTTGTAAGACACACTATGACTCGTATAGGTGGACTCGTGGAAAGAATCAGAGAGCCAAAATGTTGGACCAAAAACTAAAGACCAAGACCATGAGACGAATATACGAGTCGTAGCCCAATCGACGACTCGTACTAGTGGGCCATACCAGTTGAGTCCAAGATGCCAAGAACCTGATACTAGACCCTGATTACGACTCGTAGGTCACCCTACGAGTAGTATCTATGATGTGTGCCAGCTGCAAGCTCTCTTTTCTGCCTAATTTTTAGGGTTTGTTTGCACACACAAAAAATACTTTAAGTTTGGTTTTCATTTGATATCAGACATCTTGTAGACTTAGAAAATTGCTTTTGAATATTCTCTCAAGAATACTTTAGGGTTTCACCTTATTTTATTATATTCTCTTGGAAAACCATTTTTGGGGATTGCAAATCTTGTGCTATACACTTTGGATATCTATCAAGCTTGTGGATTTGCAACTTGTGGTGTCTTCACTTTTCATTATGTTGGTAAAACTCTCAACTATGTCTATTATTTGCATTTTTGTTCGTTTTGCCTTAGCCATGAGTAGCTAAGCACCCACAACTTGGGGTTGTGGGAACCATGGGTAGTTGACTTGAGATGACCTAGCTTTCTTGCATTTCTATGATTGGGGTTTTGTATGTATTATCTCTTTCCTTTCATTATTATTGTTGTTTGGTAGTGGCTAACACCAAACTCCGCCTACTATCACGATTCCGACCAAGGTAGTGACGAATAGGAAAAGGGAAGTAGATGACAGAATTTGATTGATGTTTTCTCGTCTAATCAACCAAGCCTAACCAAGGGGAGGTTGACTGGGATAATAGGTAAAGGTTAGTTGGCATGCCATGGTTGCCGACAAAGTGCCATGGTGAAGTTCGAACTTCGCCTTCACAAGAGGGTTGGAAGAACCTAAGTTACCCTCCTACATGCAAATCACCAATTGTAGTTATGTTATCTAGGGTAATCGAGTCGACGAACTATGGAGAACACAATTCCCAAGTTGTCCCCAAAATTGAGTGTTTCCTTGTGTGATATAATTAGTGTTTGTTTTATTTTGTTTTTGAATTACAACCCCCCACCCCCATTTAAAAATTTTAATTATGATGTTTGAAATGATTTGTAGTGAAGTCTTGCAGTCAAGCCCTGTATTCCCTATGGATTCGACCTTAACTTTCGGTTAGGTTAATTGCTGACAACGACTGCTTTCTTATTAGAGCATGAACATCAGATGTCATCATACCCACCGATTGGTTGAGTTCAGCCGTCACATCTTTGGCCAATACTCATAGAGCATTGCGAACCTCCGCATTTAAAATGTCACAGTTGGGAAATTTACCCTCGAGTGAGAGACAGTCACCATTTTGTTCACCGTTTTGAATTGTTGAGACATATTCTGAAATGCAACAATTAGGAATTAATAATAAGCCCTAGAGGACTTAACTCTACCACATGACATAGATCATGAAAAAGTGACACATTTCCTAAAATGCCTCATAGTCTCCCATTCATAGTTGTGGCCCGCTTCACAACTATGAAAAAGACTCTAATCAATGCGGTGTGTTGGATGCTGAGGACCATTAACAACCTAGTGCTCTGATACTAAGTTTGTCACGACCCAAGCCTAGGGCCTAGATGTGACACGACGAATGAGAAGTCCGGAGACAACACAAACAAGTCTCTTTATCATAACATGCAGACATCCTTGGTTATGGAAGCAAAATAGACATTAGCAAGATTTGAATGTAAAAAGGGAAACGGGACTAAGGGATCATCTTTCATATAGAAGTAAAGAAATAGTTAAGGTTGAAACCATACGTAACACAACATCCAAAAACACCTCTACATATAGAATGGAGCGGGGGCCAAGACGCTCTAAGAAAGTGTCTCAAAATAGTATAAAATAAGAAGGCATTATCCTCGGAGTTGAGGACTCACCAAAGCTTGCTTCAAGGGATAGTACTAGCCACGTGGAGGAGGAGGATGATCAAATTGAACTTCGGTCCCTACATGGTGATATCATCTAGGCATAAGGTATGCATTTGTATGATTGAATGTACTAAGTATGTGGGATGCAATGCAACAAAGATATAGGCCAACGTAATCAAAATGCATAAGATATAGAGAACAAATACAATCTCAATCTGTCATGTATGATCAATGCTTTAAGTAAACATGCTTGTAAAACCATTCGCTTGCATAATATATAAAACATACATATGTGGAAGGATGCCTTAACCAATATATAGCAAGTAGCTACAACTTGTAATATAAGGCATGACACCCCCCAGCTAGGTGTAGTCGACTTGCCAAAGTAAACCAAACATGTGCAATTCAAGGCATGATACCCCCTCGAGTAGGTGAAACAACTAGATGGATCCACTAGTGAGCAAGGGTAAAGTATCCTATGGGGCACATAGTTTATATACTAAAGACTTTGTATAAGGACCCCATGAGTCGAGGCCCCATCTAAAGTACTCAGTTTGTGCTTAGTCTAATCTCACGGAATACTTGAAATAACCATATATTATATAACTTGTAAGAAACATGGAAACATGACATGAGTAGCTCCTGAAACATATTGACCTCTAATGGTGAGCCTAACTTGAACATGAAAGTAAACAATCATACATGAACCCTTACTTAAACATGAATGGCTCACAAGCAATAAAAATCTTGAAATAGGGCACAACTTGATACTTATAAAATCATAGATATTTTAATGAGTTTAATACATTCTTGAAAGCCTTTAATCATCATGAAGACATTTGACTTGTAAATCATGTCAATAACTTGAGAATTCTTCACATGACATTTTATCAAACACTTAGTGGCCACACGATACTTAGTCAAATTCATGCAAATCAAGAGTATAGAAAAATGAGTAAATCATCTCAAAATCAACTCACCAAAATTGTAGTAAAACCTCAAATTGGTTATCATGAAATCCATCTCAAAAGTTCATCACAATTCATAGCTTTCATAGTTCAAGACATGCATAGTCTCAATATACCAAGACCAATTCATAGTATAAACTTAAAAAAGATATTCATGCATAATCCATAATACTAGGCAAAACCCCTATCGCAAATCATGCTTATATTTCATAATAAAAGATACTCATATGTAATACAATTCAAAATCATGCAATTTTCATAAAATAGGAAGGTTGGACTCCATGGGTTAAAGGACCTAATGGACGAAACCCACATACCTTAAACTTGGGTTTGCTTGTGATGAACTTGGAGGAAACTTGAAGGCTTGAAGCTTGGATTGATTTCTTGAGATCCAAAGTGAGATTGAAATCCTTTTATTTGGATGAGAATTTTTGATAAAATGTTACAGAGGTTTTAGAGAGGATTTTGAGTGATATTAAAGTTGAAAAATGGTTAAGTATGTGAGATTTCACGTGTAAATGGACATGGGGATGACCTTAATGCCCTTTGGTCAAAATAAAAAACAACGAAAAACTAACATTGGTCCATGTCCAGTCTGCGACGCAGACCAAACGCTAAGGACCAAGTTACACTGCTCAACGCCCCTGGCTCATCGCGGCCAGGGCGCATATGCTCTCTGGAAATCGAAATTTTGTGAAAATTATTTTTCGTTATGGGTCTTCTAAAATCCAGGTTATACCCATTTCCCACTCACTGTTTCCCATAATCGAGAATATGAAGTCGAATTTTCAACATCACGCATGGATTTTGAGATATATGAAAATTACTATAATGAGCATTCCAAGGCATATTTTTGGGGCGTTTTATTAATGTTTTGGCCAAGAAGAAATTGTTGTCAGATTTTAAATGTGCTAAACTAGAAAAATGTGAGAACTTCTTGGTTGGAAAACAAAATAGATTTTCCTTCAAGTCTAACCTTCCTTCAAGAAAGATAAAGTTGCTCAAGTTGGTGCACTCTGATTTATGTGATCCAATGAAGACAAATACTTTGGGTGGTGCACTCTACTTTGCCACTTTCATTGATAACTGCTTGAGAAAACTTTGGGTATATGTCTTAAATACTAAAGACCAAGTGTTAGGTGTCTTTAAGTAGTTTTAGGCTTTGATTGAGCCAGAAATGCGAAAGAAACTAAAATGTATTTGTATTGATAATGGCAGTGAATATTGTGGACCATTTGATGAATATTGCAAGTATCAAGGTATTGGACACTAAAAGACTTCTCATCTTAATAGTTTGATAGAGAGGATTAATAGGACCATGATGGAAAGAGTTAGATGTTTGCTTTCTAAAGTAAAGTTGCTAAACTCCTTTAGGGGGGAGGCTTTGTTGACTGCTGCACATGTGATTAATCTATCTCCTACTGTTGCTTTGCAAAGTGATGTTCCAAACAAAGTTTGGTATGTCAAGGAGGTTTCCTATGACCATGTGACGGTATTTTGTTACAAAGAGTTTGTCCATGTGTCAAAAGACGAGAGGTCAAAGTAAGATGCCAAGACAAGGCAGTGCATCTTTGTTAGATATGGCCTTGATGAATTTCGTTACAAGCTATATGATCAAATCGAAAAGAAGTTTGTGAGAAGCCGCAATATTGTCTTCATGGAGAATAAAATAATTGAAGACATTGAAAAAGGAAAAAAGCTGGAATCCTTCAGTTTTGATGGCGTAGTACATCTTGATCAAGTTCCTCATGCAAGTGTGTATGATGTTGGTGGGCTTGATGATCACAACAATGCCCAAAATCACGTTTAGGATCAATATATTGATATTGATAGTAATAATGATCTTATTGATCATCCTTTAGCTCATGAAGTTATGGACGAATAAAATATTCCTCATAGTAGGTCCACTAGACAGCGTGTTCCATCGTATCATTATTCATCAAATGAGTACGTGCTACTCACTAACGAAGAAGAACTAAATGTTATAAGGAGGCTATGGAAGATGAGCACAAGGATCAATAGATAGAATCCATGCAACATGAGATGAAATATTTACATGAGAATCACACTATAAGTTGGTGAAATTTCCTAAGGGCATGAGATTTTGGAAGAACAAGTGGGTGTTTAAAGAAAGTTGAAGAACACAACCAGAAGCTCAGATACAAAGCTAGATTTGTTGTTAAGGGTTCGATCAAAGAAAGGGTATTGACTTTGATGAAATATTTTCACCTATCTTGAAAATGCCCTCTATTTGCATAGTTCTTGGTTTGGCTTCTAGTCTAAATTTAGAGATTGAGCAGATAGATGTGAAGATGACTTTTCTTCACAGTGACCTAGAAGAGAAGATTTATATGGAACAACCTGAGGGCTTCAAAGTGTGCAAACTCAAAAAGAGTCTTTATGGTCTAAAGCAAGCTCCTAGACAATGGTACAAGAAGTTTGAATCTGTTATGGGGGAGCAAGGCTACAAGAAGACTTCTTCAGACCATTGTGTATTTGTACCAAAATTTTCTAATAATGATTTTATCATCCTATTGTTGTATGTGGATGATATGTTGATTGTGGGTGATGATACTTCCAAAATTGATGAGTTGAAGAATGAGTTGTGTAAGCCTATTTCTATGAAGACTTGGGCCATGCCCAAAGTTTGGGCATGAGGATCACTTGTCTCAGAGATGAAAGAAAGATCTATTTGTCACAAAAGAAGTATATTGAATGTGTACTAGAGTTCTTCAATATGAAGAATGTTAAGCCTGTTAACACACCTCTTACCAGTCATATGAAGTTAAGCAAGAAGACATGTCCTACAACTAGAGAGGACAAAGAGAATATGGCCAAAAGTACCATATTCCTCTGTCGTTGGAAGTCTGATGTATGCAATTATATGCACTAGACCAGATATTGCTCATGCAGTTGGTGTTGTCAGTAGATTTCTCGATAATCCTAGAAAAGAGCATTGGGAAGCTGTAAAGTGGATACTTAAGTATCTGAGAGGAAGATCAGATGTGCTTATGTCTTGGAGGCTCTAGTCCAATCTTGAAGGGTTACACAGATGTTGATATGGTAGGTGACCTTAATAATAGAAAATCCACTACTAGATATTTGTTTTTTCTTTAGGAGGGAGCTATATCATGGTAGTCAAAGTTGCAGAAATGCGTTGCACTATCTATAATTGAAGCTAAGTATATTTCCACTCCTGAAGTTAGCAAAGAGATGATATGGCTTAAGCAATTCCTTCAAAAGCTTGGGTTACAACAAAAGGAGTATACCGTCTATTATGATAGTCAAAATGCGATAAACTTGAGCAGAACTCGATGTACCATGTAAGGACGAAAAACATAGATGTGAGATACAACTAGATTTTGAGAAAAGATAGAGGACAAATATATGCAGATTCAAAAGATCTCTACAAATGAGAATCCTGCAGATATGCTGACCAAGGTTGTGACAAAGGACAAGTTTGAATTGTGTAAAGAACTTGTTGGCATGTGCTCTCTTGAAAAGAGAGAGATACCTCCTTCCGATAGATGAGTCTGGAGGGGGAGATTTGATGGGGTCCATACCCATCCCCATTTGTCAAAAGAAATAGGATGTCAAAGTTGGAATTCATGGATGAAAGTTGGCAACCAATTAAATTCATAGATGAAAATTGGTAGCCAACCAGCCTCTTTTATTGACATTTTAACATTAGCCTATGTCATCAGTGACATAGGCATACCCTTCTTGTCCTCTATACAGAGCCTCTTGGTTCATTTTAGGGCATGCCAAACACAAAGAGCCACAGAGAGAAAAATGCATTGAGTATTACTGTAAGATATATCATAGACTATAAAAGAAAAAATAGTGTGTGAAGAAAAATAGAGTGTGAGCAATATTATATTAAGGTGAAAAATCAAAAGAGAGTATTTCGTTTATGTCTGTGGAAATCTCTTTTGAGTATTGTACTCATACCTACACAATGTAAAATTCATTACTATAGTAATATCAGTTGCTCCTCTTGGCCGGTGATTTTTCCCTTATTTAAAAAGGTTTTCACATAACATCCTTGGTGTCATTAGTTTTCCATCTTATTCCTATTATTTTTTAGCGTATCTATTTTTATGTTTGTCTGCTTTTTCCCAACATACCTTGGATTCAAAAAACTACGCAGAGCTACTTTTGGATTTCATTATACAAGTAATTGTCGATTTGGGAATCAACATTTTCATTTGTTCAAGGTTTTCTTAATTTCAAGGTATATGTAATTTATAACTTTGTTCTTGACACAAATTTGATGAATGTAGCAGAAAACTTGAGTGTATGCATCGCCTGTCTGTTTCCCAGTTGTTCCAGTTTAGTTTTTTTTTTGTGTGTGTGTCCTTTCTATGCTGACGTGTGGATGGGTTTGTTTTCTTGTACCACTGCTTCAAATGGACGCTTCTGTTACATAAATGAAAGTTAAAAGAAATTTGAATTACATCCAATCACGGTGTAATAAATTGAACTGATATATGATGTAAATTTGTCTTTACTTTTTCATTTTTGTACGTGGTGTAACAGGAAGGTATAGCTGCACTGCCATCAACATCATCATCCCCTCTTATCTTTAATGGGTCACCACCTGGGTGACCAACGAATTCAATTATTCATGATGTGCGCTTTGCAAGTTATAGAAAGCTATTCAGCTGTTTATCGTCATCACCAATCAGTGCAACTACTTCAGCTTTAGCTCCGACATCATTGAGTTCTAAAGCAAGATTACCTGGGCAAAAAACTCAAGCATCAGGCAGGGTTGAAGGCTTTGATTGCCTAAATCTCTCATCTGGTTGATATGGCTTTGAATTTTCCTTAATGAAACGTAAATTAACTGAGAACTTTAATTTCTCTTGTATACTGTTTATGTATGGATGCCATAATTAAGTGAGTCTTTTATGTAAGGGCTTAATATATAAATGTTTATTTTTTATTATTGCCTTATGTAAATGCATTCAACTGTGTTTTTATAATTTTTTACAATTTGAAAGTACGTAATTTTATAGAAATGGTTCTTCTCCAACCAATCGCTTAAGGTTTTCATGGTGTTGGAAAATTCTAGTGCATTAGCTTGGTGCTAATACGAATGTGGAAAATAGAAAGAGATAACTTTAGAGAACTAA
>JAPFFP010005542.1:0-17683 GCA_026153255.1 Solanum medicagineum
AGCGGTGACCTTGTCGGCCCGCTTTTGTATTGTGACTATTATTGTGCCTATATGTATACCTGTTCTGGGTGTTGGCTAAATTTCCGTGCAGGTGGCTTAGTCAGTAAAACAAAGGAAACTTTGCCGGATTTTCTGTAGGATTGTTAATCCTGTAAGGTGATAATTATGATTTAGTATTCGGATTAGTACCTAATCGGCACTAGTCACAGCCCCGGGGTCGGGTCGTGACAGCGACCTAGGGATTAATGTTTTTTTCATGACCCGAAAGCCATGTGTGATGGCACTCACCTGACCCACCAAGGCGAGTCAGCCCAAAATCTAAACAACTTAACAACAATAATAAAAGTGGGAGATAACAGTCTAAAAGGATAAATAAGCGCAAGAAATCAAAATACAATCATCCCAAGAACTGGTGTCACATGTACAAGCCTTTAAATACAGAATAATCAAATGAAATACAAGTCTCAAATGTCTAGTCTTCAAATAGAACAAAACATAATGTGGGATCCTCAAAGGTCTGCTGGAGATATAAATAGCTACCTCACAAGTAATCCAGAAGCTCAATCCAACAAACAGAAGTCTAGCAGGATGGACCGAGATCACGACCTACAAAAATGTAGCAAGGGATGAGCACCAAACAACACGGTACTCAGAAAATAGAACTAACCTAAAGTAAAGTAACGAAGAACACAAGTATTCCTATCTACCTAACTATATACCGTCGAACTGCACACCTACACTCAGAAAAGTCCCAACAAAATTCAATATATATGAACATATATATAAATATACACACATCACATAGAATCATTTCCCAAAAATATCCAACTGGTACTCAAAATCAAATAATATAATAGATCTTCAATATCATAAATACTTTCAGGTTATTGTAATATAATAGGTGTGTAGTTCAACAGTATGTGGCTGGGTGGATAGGAGTACTTGTTTCTTCATTACTTAACTTTAGGTTAATTTCATTTGCTAAGTACCGTGTTGTTTGGTGCTCACCTCTTGCTACATTTTTTTAGGTTGTGATCCTGGTCCTTCTTGGTAGACTTCTTCGTTATAGGATCGAGCTTCTGGATCACTTGAGAGGTAGTTGCTTGTTTCTTCTGCAGGCCTCCGAGAATTCTTTGTTATGTTTTGTTCTATTTGAGGACTAGACATTGAGACTTGTGTTATCATTTGAGCATTCTTATTATTAGAGGCTTGTACATGTGACACGGTTCTGGGATGATTGTAGTTTGGTTTGCCTGTGTCTATCTATTATATTAGACTGCTTTATCTTCCGCTTTTATTATATTGATGGGTTCTCTAGGTTTTGATCTGACTCGCCTTGATAGGTTAAATGAGGACCATCACACCTTTGGCCCTTTTAATTAAAAAATAAAGTCAAGAAAGTGCTTTTTTATTTTTATTATTTTAGTTTTTGTTTTCTTTGCACGTTCCTTGGCTTCAACATATTTTAAAATCTGACTCAAATTCTTTATTCAATGAAAAATTACAAACAATCAATTCCTTTCTTTAAATTTCAAAAAGTTGTGAAATTGTTCAAATAAAGATTAGGTAGTTCTTTCCATTGAAGTTATATCATGAATGTAGAAAGTAGAAAACATTATAATTTTTTATAGACTACTTTTTTCATGAAAGAAAACATAAAAAGAAAGCAAATACTCATGTACATAGGTAGATGCATAGAATTTCATGTTTGCCTGTGGAAATTGGATAAAACTTCACTGACATTTTGACAATATTTCAATGATGGACATTATGGGAGTGAGTGAGACCATTATTGATTATTAAAGGAATTTCACTTTTGGATGACTTTGCATCTTTCTTAGTTGATTTTTTTCCTTGGCAACTAAATTTTAGAAACTCTTCTTACTTGTTATTTAGTGTTTTCAGTTTTCTTCCTTTCTTGTGATGTGAAATTAAGGGAATAGAAGGGGTTATTAGGACAATGGTGATAGGTAATTTTCAAATTCTACCAACTCCATAAATTCAACTTTCTTTCTAAAGAAAAATTACAATCATCCATTTGAAGAAAGCAAAAAATTTCATATCATATTCTAATATTTTCATGTTCTTGAATTTATGGATCTAATAAGAAAAAGAGAAAAAACAAGTGAAAGAAGAGGAAATGGGAATAAAGCTGTATTTTGGATTTACAAAATTTAACAAATATCCACAATCACCCCTTAATCATAATCTCAAAACATTTGTTGTTATTTTTGGTATGCAAACACCATTACCATTTTATTTAAAGATTTGTTCCTTATATTCTTCAATTAATTCTCTTAAAAATCCCCAACCATCCATAAGCGGAATATTAGGTGTTGGACCTGCCGTGAGGTATTCACCTCTGGGCACCAATACAAGAACTTGAATAATAGCTTCTCCTCTAAATTTGAGCCAACACCTCATGCAGATATAAGGATGAAATTTTCAAGAAAAATATCACTGAACAAAATGCCTTCATGTAAGGATTATATATATTTTAATAGTCATGTAAAGGAATAGATTTCAGGGCTACCTCAATCCTAATAGTTAACTAACATCAAAAAAATCATGCAGGAGTTTGCATCAACGTAACCCTGCACATTTAAGCTAGCTAACTGAAACTTTGACAATATAATATACTTTTTCATTTCTTTTAGTCGTCATGTTATCATTTCAAGAGTTAATTTAGATGATATAGTTTGACATTTTTAAATAAAAAAATAAATATTCAAGAACCATATGAAAAATACTTTAAATTGCAATCATTTGTATATTTAGTATGAATAAAAAATCACACCTTAAAAATATCAAGGTTCGTATTGTTTAATTGTCAAAAAATTAAAATTATGACAACTAGAAAGGAATGAATGAAGCAATATAGAGGATCCACAAGGAATAACTCAAGAATTGAGGTGGAGTTAGCTCTAATATTAAGAGACAATGAAATCCTATAATTAATAAGTTAGTGAAAGGGTGAAAAAAGATAGATTGAACAATTTTGATTTGGGGTGACAAAATTAAATCCAATCTATCTAATTTGTCTAACTCTTTAAGTTTGGGTAGGCGTGTGATTTATTAACTTGACCATTTCAATCCATTAGAAATTGGGTTTTATATAACCCAAATTGACTCAAGCGAAATCATGTCAAAATATTTTTCATTTTTTTAATTTAATATATTTTATATAGTCAATAAAAAATAATTTTATTAGGTACTAAAATATTATAAAAGAACAAGTACAATAAATAAAACTTAGTAAAAATTGAATTAGGTTGGGTCTTCATCTGTTCTATAACTATTAGTCAATTCGTTTTGACCCTATCCATTTCCACCTAAACAAATTTGAGTTTGCTTGGATCTTGACCTATTATGACCTACCTAAACTTGACCCAACCCATCTAGTTGATATTCCTAGATTGGGTAAATGGTTCATTGAAGAGAAATAGAACCAAACAGCATACATATACACAATTTTTCGAATTTTTTCACGTTAAAATCTAATAACTTCGGATGACAAATCAATATTTATTTAAAAGTTCATTGAATATGTAAAAATTATTAATTTGAAACTCAGAAATATAAAAGCATAAAAATTCAGTATTCATGAGTTTCAAATCTTAGCTTCTCCCAAATGAAAAATACAAAATACAAAATACTCCAAACAACACGAGTTTATGCTATATCAATTTTTTTTTAAAAGAAAGAGAAGACACAGAGAAAAAATCGATTAAATCGTAGAAGTATAGATCTTTCACCTTGATTCTTTCTTTCTCCGGAATTGGATGGAAAAGAGGAGTTGTTCATAAATTCCACATAATTATAAATAACTTCATGAAAAATCTCAAAAAATAAGTTAATTTCACAACAAATTGTTCATCAAAAAAAAATTCAAAAAAATTGGCACATAAACTTTTCTAATATCAAACATTAAACATATAAAAGAGATGGAAATTGTACCTCAGCAACGATGTTTACCTCCTACTTGATCCGTATCCTTCAACACTTTTTTGCTTCTCATTACATTTGAGATATTACTTATATATATAGTGCAGAAAATGGTTCAATCTTGGAAAGTAATTAATTCATTTCAACAAATATTTTATGCAATCTCATCATTTAACTCTAAGATTTTTATAAATTTAATTTAATTTTATAAATAATGTTCCAAGTCTAGACATTGCACGAGAATTTTTTGGGTGCATTTCTCTTTAATAATACTCCTATTTTGTTAACTTAATGATGTATGTGTCTTGAATTTACTTTCCTAATTTTTAATGTGGATTTTTATTTTTAACTGTTTTTTATGTGGAGAGAGAGAAATATAATCTTTACTAAGGATGTTGAATTATATTAACAAAAACATGTTATAAGATCACATTATTTGAATCTAAGATTTATATACATTTAATTCATCAAATCATATAAATAATATTATAAATCTAGATATTGCACAAGTATTTTTTTTGAACACTCGTCATTATTCATATTTTTATCTTGTTACCTTGATGATGCACATGCAATCCTATTTGTCCAAACACATATATAGATCCTTAAACTTGTCCCTATATTTCATTTTGATAATTCAATCCATTTTTTTTTTGGGTAGATTAATAACCCATTGATTTATTAACTCAATTGATCTCAACCCAATCCATTAAAAATTGGGTTGATGTGCAACTCAAATTGGTCCAAGAGAAATCTTGTCAAAATGTTATTTAATTTTCTTTTAAACAAATGATATGCTATATATAGCCGTAATAAAGAAAAATATAATTTTATTACGTACTAAAATATGGTAAAGAATAAGTAAAACTTATTAAAAATTAGATTGGGTTGAGTATTGACCTGTGCTATAACCTATTACTTAACCATTTTGATAAAAACAAATTCGAGTTGGGTTGAATTTTAACTTGTTTGTTGTCTTAACCTATTATAACTCGTCTACATGTAGCCCGACCCATCTAATTCCCACTCTTACATTTTAGCACTCCAACTCCACTTTATTTCAGTTTTAACCCTAGAACTCTAATTTTCATATTTCATTTGGACAATTCTGTCCAAAGAATCAACAAAGTGGAACGCTTATAAATCATAGGTCATGCCATAAAAACTTATTAAAAGCACATTCACAACCTCTCTAACTTTTCCATCATTTTTTATTTTGACACTATCTTAATCTTATTCTATTTTAACACTTCAACTCTATTTTTTATATACAAATTAAATACAAAATATTAATTTTATGATTTTTTGAAATTTATATTCATGTCTTAATTTTAGCTTATCCATTTTAAAAGTTGACATTTGTCCGATGAAATTCTTGATTTCTTTTTTTAAAAAAATAAATACTAGATGAAAATCGATCAATTTTTTAAAAATAATAATTTTTTAAAAGAATTGCTCTATAGTTTCATGCAAAAAATAATCTACGATAGTTCGTCGATTTTCTTCTATAAATAGTCTATATTATGAATACACGAAGTACTTTATTTTTTTCATATCTAAGCTATCTGTATTGAACTCAACTACTAGATTTTTAATTTTTTTTATTCAAACTCAATAGATATAAAAAGGACACATCTTCAATAAAGAGTAATAAAAAACACTCTAGTTCATTGCTAATCACTATTAAACAAAGGTTAAAACTCTCTAGATAGTCATGATCCCAAACAGGTCGTGAGTGACACCCACACGAATGCTCCAATAGAAGAATCAATACTTTAATCCAACTAACTGAAATAGAACACTTAACGAAATTTAAAGTTACAAAAATAAGTCTTAACAAGCAAAATAGGTTGAGTTCCTATAAATTCAAATATAAATCTAATTAAATAACAAATAATCCCTAGAGACTGAAACTTATTGTGTCAAACACACATTGTAAGTGTCTAGCATATGGAGATGCAACCTCGGAAACTAAATAATCAATAAGTAGATGTATGAGTCTGAAACAAGTGGACCAAGATAAGGGAAGTGTAATGATCTGATCGGAGGTGACAAATATTAAAAAAAAAAAAAATTATATGCACCACATCTTGACTCAATTATGCGTAGTATGATCACTTGTCCACTTGAAAAGAAGATAAAAGAATAAAGCGCTACAATTTGTCTTTCAATTATTCAAAGATGCATTATAATTTGTTGCTATGATTTTTCTCTTTAAATATCTAAGTTTTCATACTAAGGCAGGAAGCAGAAAGAAAAATCTGAAATTGCATAGATAGAGGAGAATTTCGTTACCAACAATTATATAAATATCATTTGTGAGATTGCGGGATTGAGGTAGGTTTGCCTATCCTTCTTTGAGATTGGGATTGAGTTGTTGAATATCCGTATGTTATAATTTATGGAACAGGATCGAATCATCTGCTGAAAAATCTTCTTATAATATACGTGTGGAAAACTTTAATTATATAGATGGTTATTTTTGAAAGCATAAAAATCCTAGACTAATTGTTAAATTATTAATTAGCATTAATTAAGAAAAAATTAATTTATAGCTTGTTAATAAAAGTGAGAAATCTTAAAATAAAATAACTATGTACAAATCAAACTGAAAATAAAACCAAATTGTATATTCATAAAATTCATTCATAAATTTCTAATATGTTTTTGAATCACACGAAAATTTCAAAAGCACAAAATCAAGTACCAAGTTGAGCATCCCATATAATCCAGCCGAAATAGAGAAGTTGTAATTGAAACTCGTTCTTTTCTAGAAAGATGTAAGTAACAAAACTTGAAAGAATAAAATAAATTAACTATGACTCTCAATGTGTTGGGTTCGAAACAATCAACACACTAATTGAAAAATAAAAATGGAAAAAAATTAAGAAAAGTTAAATGGAGATTTCTGCACTTTTGGGTACTCTTTGGTGCAAGTTAAATAACTGTATTACACCTTGAGGAAGAAGACAGACACGTAATTGTTATTCAAGCAAACAAAAGTGACACGCGTTTTCATGAATAAATTAAGAAGAATACGAAAGTTACCTCCGAAAAGATATGTATTATTAAAATAATAAGAAGTCCAAAATATCCTAAATTGCATTTATTGATTTAACTTATTATGTTGAAACAACTCATTTGAACGACAGTAGAAAAGTAGGAAATATTATATAATATTCACTTTGATCTATTAAGCTGTCTGTTTGAATTTTCTTCTATATTTTTTTTTATTTTGACGTCAAATTTTTTTATTAATTTAATCCTATAAGTTAATCGCACTATCTAGCACAATCAACAAAATTTATGCTCGGGAAGGATAAATAAAAGTATTAAATATAAGACAAATGATGAGCAAAAATATATACTTTTGGCATAACATTGGACACAATATTGAGAATCGTGACTAAATTGAGAAATTATAATCGTGAGTAAATTGAGAAATTATAATTTTTAAAACATGACGTAGAATTTTAAAGGGAACAATATCCCAAAATGTATAAAAGTAGGTGAATATATAATTGCTAACTTGGAGAACTTTGATAATTATTGTACTTATTGAGAGAAATATTACTTCCATAATTGTGTCTTGATTGCATGCATCCTCATGCTAGATTTCATGACATTTTGGGAAGTTGTGAATGGTGAATCGTATCATGAGTCCTTGATCACGCTCACTTAGGTGGCAAGGTAGTTGATACATTGAGATTATTATCATAAGTCCTTGACCATGTTCACTTAGGTGGCAAAGTAGTTGATACATTGAGATTAATATCATGAGTCCTAAATTATTGGTGGTACCGATGCCGGACTAATTTTCCTGTTGTAGGTGGATGCGTTCCTAAATTATTTCATAGTTTATTCAATTTCTGATTCCCAGTCGGTTAAACTTGCTGGGTACATATTATGTGTACTCACCGCTACTTCTTTCTCCCCGCAGATTCTCATCAGGATTATCCACGTGGTAGTTAATTTCCTCGTGCAGTCGGTTCATACCACATCTAGTGGTGAGACTCAGAGTTTCGAGTTGCCATTGGATTCTATCTTAGTTATTAAGTCCTTATCTCTATTCGAAGACTGAGATATACTTATTTCACCAGTACTTATATATTTAGATGCTCTTTAGACTCGTGACACCAAGTTCTGGATTATAATTTTATGGGTGATTTATTATATTATGCAATGACTATTTACCTATTGGGGTTTCTCCTTTAACTTTACTTTATCCTTAGGTTTGGAATTAAGTTGGCTTTTAGTCATGACTTCATTTTTGGATCGTGACAGGAAGAATCTATGGTAGCTCAAAAGATGCTAACTCACCCTTAAAACCTTGATTTAGTGATATCCTAACTGAGGTCTATCTACAGCTGCCTAAAGATGTTTTGTACTTAAAAATAAAAAAAAGAGCAAGTGCAGTATTAGTATAGATAACAACAGTATACTGGTAAGATCATGCGACTACCCCAATAAGTGAAATATATAACAAATACCTAAAGCACAATAAATCATACATATATAAAAAATAACACAGTGTTCACAATTCATATTCGTCTACCAATCTCAAATTATCAACTTAACGCAATTTTAACAATAGCCCTCTCAAGGGATTAAAACCCAAAAAAATTATGTATTTGAACGTGACACTAGTTAAATAATGTGTTAGAATGTACACCCGATTCAATAAAATGTCAGAATGTGATCCATTCCAAAAATATCTTTGAACATGACACTTGATCGATAAGCACAAGAACAAGCACAATCACAGTCATATTCATTTCCACAATAAAAAATTGCACTATCAACAAATTTAAATGATATGTTCATTGCATGCAATCATATTAGAGAGGTTATCAATTAAATTAAATTCCCTTTTTCACATGCATGCAAGAAGTAATATGTAGAAGTTATCATGCTTATATGTAATGACCCTCTCTGTCATTTTCTGTGTACCACATCTTTTCACCAATTAGACATTCGTATAGTGATCCTAGGTTATTTATGATCTGCTGACACTGATAGCTCGATCATATGATTGTTTGTTTAGAAACTTATTACACCTGTGAAATGATGAAAATACCTCTAGAATTGACCTTGCGCGTAATGTGTCTTCCCTTGCTCTGTTTGCAAATCTGAGATCGAATTTGCGATCAGGGCGATAAACTGAGTCAGAAAATGGTCTCGACTTGACTTTAACTAGAAAAAACGTGATTTATTCTTTTAAGAATGCTTAAAACAGTGGGTTTTTCACGCCCCTTCTACGATACATAGTGGACGCGGAACCACACTTAGGGATTTTCTGAAAATTTACGAAAAGTCAAAAAATTGCGAAAAAGTGCAAAAAAGCACTAGTGCCATCGCGCACTAGTGTAAGAAAGGAGCAGTTTGGTTTTTTTTTGTGGGAAGGGCGAATCCGACTTTTTTCATACCCCATATCCTAAACTAAGTCAGTTTTAAGTCGATCAAAGTTCAAAAACATATTTTTTCTTCACATTCATACATTAAAAATAGGAAACCCTTCCCAGAACTTCACGCATAGGATCAAGAACAATTAGGGAATTCAAGATAATCCCTTCAATCTTCCAAGAAGTCATTCCAAGGTATGTAAGGCAACCTAAAAAGTATTATTTTGATAATATCGTTAGAATTAGAAGCTAGTTTTCATCCATGAACTTGCAAGCATTGATTGATACTACATTCCTATGAACTTTGTAAAGTATGTTAAATTTCATGGAAAATTTCATAGATTCTAGATGAATATTACGATTATTGGGCTCTACAACATCCAATCCTAGAATTGTTATCAAGTTCATATTCAATTATGATCAATATTTATTATTGTTGAGTTTCTTGAAAATCTTGATATTATTTCAAGAAAAGAAAATGCTAGTTTGAGTACCTTTAAGCTTAAACTCAAGAAGTGCATTTTAAATTTTTAAGTTTGCATATTAGCTAAGAAAATCTAGCATGTTTTGAGTCATTGAGTTGATTCTAGTTTCCAGTTAAGTTAAAGAAGTCAGATGAGAAAGCTGAGTTATAAGTTGGGCTAAGTTCCCAAGAAAACAGATTTTGAGAATTTCAAGTCTTAAGTATAAGCTATATAAAGTTTTGGGAGTAATATTGAGCACCGATATGAGTGGGAGTAGAATTAATTACTCGACCTCATAAACTATGTAGCCAGCATAGGATAGGATTGTACTACGGTACCTTCCTCGTTAGCCACTCAGATGACCCAATTTTGGGATGGATCCACTCCCCTATTTCTTTGTCCCCTACCCCGGCAAAGTACAGGACGGCTCTGGCTGCGTGGGGAAGACGTTGTATCACCATGAAGCTCATAATGGTAGTTGTCGGTTAGAGAAACTCCCTAAGCTAAGAAACTATGTTTTACTTACAAGTTTTCAGCATGTTGCTTTCAGCATACCAGTCTTATGATTATTGTTAACTCATTTATGATTATGATTATGTTTCTTATGATATATTATGATATCCTGATTAAATGTTTTGGCCATCTTACATACCGCACATACCATGTACTGACGTCCTTAGGTCCTGCATCCTTTTATGATGCAAACGTAGGTGAAACAGTTCCTAAGCAGCCACTTCGTGGAGAACCTGAACGCTATTAGTTTATTGGTGAGGCCTCTTCTCAGTCTGAGGCTCTATGGGTTACATTATTTCATTTCAGCTTTCATTTCAGTTATGGCTACTTGGGGCCTGTCTGAGTAGTCCTTTCAGACGGTAATAGTAGAGGTTCCATAGACTACATGTCAGCATTCTAAGTTTCGTTATATCGGTTATTGCTTGTGGATTTTCACATTCAGTTTTATGCAGTAAATTCATGAGTTGGTTGCTATCTTGATAGTTTATCCACTATTGTTAAGTCTTCCACTGAGCAAGTAGTCAAGCCAAGTGGTTCGCTTGGGACCAGAAATGGTTTTCGAGTGCCGGCCATGTCTAGAGTGTAGGCTCAGGGCGTGACAAACTTGGTATCAGAGCACAGAGTTCAAGAGTCCTAGGGAGTCTATGGAACCGTGTCTAGTATAGTCCATATTATGGGTGTGAAGCGTGCCACATCTATAATAGCGACCCTACGGTGCATTAGGAAGTGTCATTATTCATTATCAATCTTTGTCTCATGATTCAGAGTTTATCTATTTGAAGTCCCTTCTAACTCGTGCGTTCACACTGTATTTTCAGATCACGCCTCCTCACAGAGCTAACAAACCAGTAAGGGGCAGAGGACGCTCAGCCAGGAGGAACGCAAACCAGCCAGGCCGCATCCCTGAGGAGCCTAGAGGACCAATTGTGCTTGTGGAGCAGCCACAACAAGTTGATATCACCAATGCTGAGATTCGCCAAGCTATTCAGACTTTGGCTCAGACAGTCGCTACCCAGGGAGGTCGCCAGGGAGATGGAAGGAATGATGGGATGGATACCGCCAGAGTTAGGGAGTTTCTGAGGGTGAACGCACCAGAGTTTATAGGGTCTAACGTGAAGGAAGATCTTGAGAACTTTATTGAGGAGCTTTAGAAGGTGTTTCAGGTTATGCGTATTGGTGATATTGAGCGAGTTGAGCTGGCTGCCTACTATGTCAAAGGGGTAGCCAAACTTTGGTTGGATCAGTGGAAAGGGAGCAAGGCAGATGAGGGGCCAGCTATTAGTTGCGTGGCGTTTGAGGAGGCCTTTTTGGGACAGTAATTCCCTAGGGAGATGAGGCAAGCTAAGATAAGGGAGTTTCTGAACTTAAAGTAGGAGATTATGAGTGTACGGGAGTACAGCCTCAAGTTTACTCAGCTGTCTCGTTACGCTCTAGCTATGGTGGCAGACATGCGTACTAGGATGGATCTCTTCGTGTTCGGGCTCTCTCGAATGACTAAGAGAGAGGGCGGTAATGTGATGTTGATTGGGGATATGGATATAACACTGTTGATGACCTATGTTCAGCAGGTAGAGGAGGAGAAGATGCAGGATAGGGAGGATTTTAGGAGCAAGAGGGCCAAGACATCAGCCCATGAGTCAAGCAAGAGAGGGACTGGAGGTAGAGGTCACTTATCTTTTTAGCCTAAGACATCTAGACCAACACCTTGACCCACTAGTGCACCTGCACCGAGGGTCAGGAATGAGCAGGGATCAGAGTACCACAGATTTTCGGGCAGCCAGTCACAGGGCAGTGTAGCTCAAGGACCAAATTGTTATCCTACTTATGGTAAGTGTGGTAGATCTCATCCCGGAGAGTGCCTTATGGGCACAAATAGTTGTTTCAAGTGTGGTCAGGTGGGGCACTTCTTGAAGGATTACCCCATGGGAAAGCAGACTATGAGAGATGCTAGATCACAGATAGTCTTTTCAGCACTGCAGGGTAAGCCACCTTATAGGGGTACTACAACATGGACAAACGGGGGTACAAAATGCTTGTATACCATGGGCACCAGACAGGAGCAGGAGAACTCACCAGATGTGGTTACGGGTGTGCTCAAAATCTTTAATTATGATGTCTGTGCATTATTAGACCTGGGAGCCACATTGTCGTTTGTAACCCCCTATGTAGCTATGGAGTTTGGGGTCAAAACAGAATGCCTTCTTGAGCCTTTCAGTGTTTCTACTCCTACTGGAGAGTCTATTTTAGCCCAAAGAATTTATAGAGGCTATCCAGTCTCCATTTATCATAAGACTATTATAGCTGATTTGGTGGAGTTAGATATGGTAGACTTTGATGTCATCCTACGCATGGATTGGCTTCATTCTGGTTATGTCTCCATAGATTGTAGAACTAGAGTGGTCAAATTTTAGTTCCCTATCTCAAAGCCAGAAAGTTAATCTCCAAAGGTTGTATATATCACCTAGTCAGAGTTCAGGATTCTCGTGCTGAGGCACCATCTCTTCAATCCGTCCCAGTTGTGAATGGATTCCCAGAAGTCTTTCCTGAGGATCTTCTCTGAGTCCCTCCTAATAGAGAGATAGACTTTGGGATAGATACTCAGCCCATATTTATTCCTCCATACCATATGGCTTCTTTAGAGCTAAAAGAGTTCAAGTTACAAGTGAAAGATTTATTAGATAAGAGTTTCATTAGACCAAACGTCTCACCTTGGGGTGCTCCAGTTCTCTTTGTGTGTAAGAAGGATGGCTCTCTTTGAATGTGCATAGATTACAGTCAGCTGAATATGGTCACCATTAAGAACAAGTATCCTCTTCCCAGAATTGATGACTTATTCGACCAACTTCAGGGTGCTACCTGTTTTCCCAAGATAGATCTTAGCTCTAAGTATCATCAGCTTAAAGTTTGAGAGAAAGACATTCCTAAGATAGCTTTTAGAACCCGATATGGTCATTATGAGTGTTTGGTCATGTCCTTCGGGCTGACAAATGCACCAGCAACTTTCATGGATCTTATAAATAGGGTGTTGAGGCCGTACCAAGATATGTTCGTCATTATGTTCATAGATGATATCCTAATCTACTCCCGTAATAAGAAGGAGAATGCAGAACACCTTAAAGTTATCCTTCAGACCCTTAAGGAACAGTAGCTATATGCTAAATTTTCTAAGTGTGAGTTCTGGTTAGCATCTATGGCGTTTCTGGGGCACATTGTGTATGGTGAGGGTATCCAAGTGGATTCCCAAAATATTGAGGCAATAAAGAATTGGCCAAGGCCCACAACTCCCATAGAGATAAGGAGTTTCTTGGGCTTGGCGGGGTACTACAAATGGTTTGTAGAAGGGTTTTCTTCTATCTCAGCTCCCTTGACTAAGCTGACTCAGAAGAAGACTAAGTTTGAATGGTCAAAAGCTTGTGAGAAAAGTTTCCAAGAGTTGAAGACTAGGCTGACCATAGCCCCAGTCTTATCCCTACCTGATGGAGTTGATGATTTTGTGGTTTATTATGATGCTTCTAGAGTTGGCTTGGGCTATGTATTAATGCAGAGAGGCAAGGTAATAGCATATGCCTCCAGACAGCTTAAGATTCATGAAAAGAATTACCCAACTCATGATCTTGAGCTTGCTGTGGTGGTGTTTACTCTGAAGATTTGGAGATATTATTTATATGGTGGACATGTGGATGTATTCACGAACCACAAGAGCTTGCAGTATGTATTTGGCCAGAAGAAGCTAAATTTGAGACAGAGGAGATGGTTGGAGCTGCTGAAAGACTATGATATGAGTATTCTCTATCATCCAGGTAAAGCTGATGTAGTTGTTGATGCTCTTAGCAGGGTGACAATGGGGAGCACAGCCCATGTTGATGATGAAAAGAAAGAGTTAGCTAAGGAGGTTCACAAACTAGCCCGTTTGGGGGTCCAGATTGAGGATTCTGATGAAGGTGGGGCCATTGTCAGAAATGGGTCAGAGTCATCCTTGGTGGTAGAAGTGAAAGAAAAGCAAGACAGGGATCCCATCCTCCTCCAATTGAAAGAAGATGTTCAGAAGTAGAAAGTATTAGTGTTCTCAAAAGGGAGAGATGGTGTTCAGAGATATGAAGACAGGTTGTGCGTGCCAAATGTTGACGGCCTTAGAGTTAGGATCTTGGCTAAGGCTCATAATGTCAGATGTTCTATCCGCCTTGGTACAACAAAGATGTATAGAGACTTGCGAGAAGTCTATTGGTGGGTTGGTGTGAAGAAAGACATGGCAGAGTTCCTGTATAGATTCCCAAATTGCCAACAAGTTAAGGTTGAGCACCAAAGACCTTGTAGTGTAGCCCAGAACATAAAGATTCCGGAATGGAAATAGGAGATGATTAATATGGACTTCATAACAGGCTTACCTCGATCTCGTTGACAACATGATTCGATATGGGTCATAGTAGACAGAATGACAAAATCAACCCACTTCCTACCTGTCATGACGGCTAAAACAATTGAGGATTATGCCAGACTTTATCTTAAGGAGATTGTTAGACTGCACGGGGTCCTTGTATCTATTATTTCAAACAGAGGGGCTCTGTTACAGCACAGTTTTGGAAGTATTTTCAGAAAGGTCTTGTTACGAAGGTGAATCTTAGCACAACTTTCCATCCATAGACAGACGAGCAAGCAAAGCGAACCATACAGACCTTGGAAGATATGTTCAGGGCATGTATGATAGACTTTAAAGGTAACTGGGATGATAATTTACCTTTGATTGAATTTTCTTATAATAATAGCTTTCAGGCCACCATACAGATGGCACCATATGAAGCTCTTTATGGGAGAAGGTGTAGATCACCCATAGGGTGGTTTGAAGTTGGTGAGGCAGGATTGATTGGACCTGAATTAGTCCATTAGGCTATGAAAAAAGTGAAGGTTATCCAGGAGAGGCTCAAGACGGCTCAGAGCTGAAAAAAGTCTTACACAGATATTAGAAGAAGAGACTTGGAGTTCGAAGTAGGCGATTGAGTACACTTAAAGGTATCACTAATGAAGGGAGTTATGAGATTTAGGAAGCAGGGGAAGCTCAGTCCACGATATATTGGGCCTTATCAGATCCCGAGAAGAGTGGGTAGTGTTGCTTACGAGTTAGAGTTACCAGCAGAATTAACTGCTATACATCCGGTATTTCATATTTTATTGCTTAAGAAGTGCTTAGGAAAACCCTCTCTGGTTGTTTCGGTTAAAAGCATGGGAATTAAAGATAACTTGTCATATGAAGAGATCCCGGTACAGATATTAGACCGACAAGTTCGTAAGTTGAGAACCAAGGAGATTGCATTGCTGAAGGTTTTGTGGAGGAACCAATTCGTGGAGGAAGCTACATGGGAGGCAGAGGAAAATATGAAGGCCAAGTATCCACACTTGTTTGTTGGCCTAAATAAGGACCATAAAGGTAACTTTTGTATTTCACCATGAAGATTTATATTTATTAAGTTCGAGAATCGTGTGATTTAAGTTTGTTTTGTCCGTATTGTTATCATTCAATGACGAATGATCCCAAGGGGGAGATATTGTTACACCTGTGAAATGACAAAAATACCCCTAGAATTGACCTTGCACATAACGTGTCTTCCCTTTCTCCCTTTGCAAATCAGAGATCGGATTTGTGATTAGGACGAAAAACTGAGCTAGAAAATGGTCTCAAATCGACTTTAACTCAAAAAACCACGATTTGTTTTTTTTGAAAGAATGCTTAAAATAGTGGAGTTTCCGCGCCCCTTCCGCGACGTGGAGTGGACGCAGAGCCACACTTAGGGATTTTCCAAAAATTAATGAAAAGTCAAAAATTCGTGAAAAAGTGAAAAAAAGCACTAGTGTGCATCGCACACTAGTGTAAGAAATGAGCAGTTTCATTTTTTTTGTAGGAAAGGGCAAATCCGACTTTTCCCACACCCCATATCCTAAACTAAGTCAGCTTTAAGTCAACTAAAGTTCAAAAGCGTATTTTTCTTTATATCCATACGTTAAAAACAAGAAAACCCTTCCCAGAACTTCAAGCATAGGATCAAAAACAACTAGGGCATTCAAGATAATCCCTTCAATCTTCCAAGAAGTCATTCCAAGGTATATAAGGCCACCTAAAAAGTATTATTATTTTGTCAATATCGTTAGAATTAGAAGCTAGTTTTCATCCATGAACTTGCAAGCATTGATTGATACTATATTCCTGTGAATTTTGTGAAGTATGTTAAATTTCATGAAAAATTTCATAGATTCTTGATTAATATTACGATTATTGGGCTCTACAAAATCCAATCCAAGAATTGTTATCAAGTTCATATTCAATTATGATCAAAATTTATTATTGTTAAGTTTTCTTGAAAATCATGATATTATCTCAAGAAAAGAAAAGACTAGTTTGAGTACCTTTAAGCTTAAGTTCAAGAAGTGCATTTTAAAGATTTAATTTTGCATATTAGCTAAGAAAATCTGACATGTTTTGAGTCACTGAGTTGATTCTAGTTTTCAGTTAAGTTAAAGAAATCAGATGAGAAAGCTGAGTTGTAAGTTGGGCTAAGTTCCCGAGAAAACAGTTTTTAAGAATTCCAAGTCTTAAGTATGAGTTATATAAAGTTTTGGGAGTAGTATTGAGCACTGATATGGGTGAGAGTAGAATTAATTACGCGAACTCATAAACTATGTAGCCAGCATAGGATAGGATTATACTACAGTACCTTCCTCATTAGCCACTAAAATGGCCTAGTTTTGGGATGGATCTACTCTCCTAGTTCTTTATTCCCTACCCGGACAAAGTACGGGACGACTCTGGCAGCGTGGGCAAGACGCTGTATCACCACGAAGGTCATAGTGGTGATTGTCGGTTAGAGAAACTCCCAAGCTAAGAAACTTTGTTTTACTTACCAGTTTTCAGCATGTTACTTTCAGCATACCATTCTTATGATTATTGTTAACTACTTTATAATTATGATTTTGTTTCTTATGATATATTATGATATCCTGATTAAATATTTTGGCCATCTTACATATGTACATACCACGTACTGACATTCTTAGGACCTGCATCGTTTTATGATGCAAATGCAGGTGACAGAGTTCCTCAGCAACCGCTTTGTTGAGAACTTGACAGCTATCAGTTTATTGGTGAGGCCACTTCTCAGTCCGAGGCTCTATGGGTTACGTTATTTCATTTCAGCTTTCATTTCAGTTCTGGCTACTTTGGGCCTGTCCCAGTAGTCCTTTCAGACAGTAACAGTAGAGGTTCCATAGGCTACATGTCAACATTCTAGTTTTCTGTTAGACCCCGTAAAGTAATTATTTTGAAGTTAATCGTTTAATTGGAAAAAACTATGGCGACTATGGCGTAACTTA
>JAPFFP010005581.1:0-40829 GCA_026153255.1 Solanum medicagineum
GTTTCAGCAGGAGAGAAAGTGCTTGAATTTTCCTTCCTCCTCCCTCTTTTTAATTCTTTGAGGGAAGGGAGGAGGAGACCTAGGAATGGGCTTTGACTTCTGCGGTGCGTTAGCAATTTCACTCACCCCATCATTGCCATGATCTTCTCCTATCTCTGCATCCTTGGCCGCATCCGTCACCTTTTGAATATCTTCCTCAACAACTAGCATAGGAGGATCAATGGTGCTCTTGCCACCTCGAGTAGTAACTGCCATACACCTCCTTTCATTTTTAAGATTTTGAATTATGTTATTAGGTAGTGTACCCCTCTGAGTCTGATTAAGTTGAGTCGACACTTGACTAAACTATTGCTCAAGCTGTTTCATAGCCACAGAGTAGGACTCTATTTTCTGATTTATACTAAAAATCATTGATTTCATGCCCCTCAGAGTCTCATCCTATGTCTCAGCTTTCTTCAACAGGTGATCAAACATCTCCTCAATTCTGGAACTACTTGAACCTGTGTCACGATTATGAGGTGGTACAAAAGGATCATTTTTGAAGCCTTCTCTACGACCCTAATCTGTATATCTCTTTGGACCCTATTCCTGTCATAGTAACCTTTGCGGTTGTCCCTGTCAGCTTCATCTCTATTAAAGTTCTAACCTTGGTTTCCTTGACCTTGTGGCTAATAGTCTTGATTAGACCCTTGGTCGTTGGTCCAAAAACTCTTGTTTGATCAGCAACAAAACACATATCCTCATCATAATATGGCTCATCACACATGGGTGCACATGGAGGTTGATGAACCATTGCATTTACTCGCTCTTGGTTTTGCTTCATCATCACCTCCATACCTGTGCAAATGGGCAAGCTATTGCATGATTTCTTCACTGATCTTTGCTTGTTTCGGACCAAAATTGGCATCACATGAACTTTTGGTGGATGCTCTATCCCTTTGCCCCCATGCAAGATTAGTCTTTACCACTCTTTCCATTTGCTTTGTGATCCTTATAAATGGTTGATCCAAGAACACGCCCCCCATGATAGTGTCAGAATAGGATTGACTGTTCTCGTCAAGGGCATGATAGAAGATCTCCACCAAGGCATCATCAACTATCTTATGGTGAGGGAAGCTCCTCAGATATTTGGTGATCCGCTCTCAAGTAGTGTTGATTGAATCACTAGAAAGCTACTCAAAGTTGTTAATCTAGTCCTTCAACTTTAGCTTCTTCGATCTAGGGAAATACCTCTCCAAAAAGGTGTTCTACAAGTCTGCCCAATCGGTGCTCAAACTCTGTGGGAGCTCAGATAGCAATAATGTTGCATTTCCAATAAGAGACAATCGGAAGACACTGAGTCCCTTAGTATCCATCGACAGATTCTGTGTTTCCATCAGACTCTTCAGATGAATGCTACATTGTGTAGGTGGCTATAAGGATCCTCCGATAGTATGCCCGCAAATAGCCCACGGTTCTGCAGCATCTAAAGTAACCCACTCAAGAATGTGAACTTGGTGTCTGCCGGTAGTAGTGGCAACACAATAGTTCCAGTCACCTCCATAGACATATGATTTTGCCTATACTGATTCCACTATTATGCATTGGCATTGAAAAACTGAGGTTGTGGAGCAATGTCCTCCAGAGGAGGTGGGTTCTAATTCTCATCATCCTCATTGTTGTTCCTATTCAGAGCTACATTAGCCACGTTGTTGGCATTGTCATGGGCCATTCTCCTCAATGTTCCATGGATCTCTGGGTCAAACGGAGTTAAGGGATCGGCTTGACTCCGGGTGTTGGGCATACACTACGCTTACCCGAATTACTTATCAATTCACTAAGTCTAGTCGTATTCCCAGCGATGGTGCCAAATTCTTGATGTTGTCCAAGTTACACCTCCCTTTTAGAGGATAAAGTGGACGCTGTTAAGAAATAGAACCTAAAAAAGGTCAGGGTCGAACCCACAGGGATTACATAGACTCAATAGAATTCTATGATTACAATTTGAATGGTTAACCAACTTACTTCCCCGAGGGGAGGAGGTTTGTAATAATCAATGAAAAATAAAACTAAACTATCACAAGGGAAAAGTCAATATGCAGAGAAACTAGGGTATTATGTTCTCCATTATTCCCCAACTCAGTATCACCGGATAAGCTAATTCTTTTCTAGTGTGTAACATGCAAGACAGTTAGTTATGGTCACCAAGCCCTTTGGTCAAAGGTGAGAGGTAAATTTCACTATGCGACTTGGCCCATCTCTATACTGTGCATTACTACCCTTACCTATTAGTCCCAGTTTGATTGATCAGATATGAACACATCAATTGAATCCTGTTAATTAATCCCTTTTACTATTCATTACTACCTTGGTCCAATCAGTAATACTAGGCGGGTTCTAATATTAGCCACCACTAGAAAACATACAAAACGAAAAGAGTTAATTGATACATGCATATACACCTTCTAAGAATCATGAATTATCTAATTTTACTTTGTTAGTTCTTTATGGTCCCCAAAATCATAGTTGTGGATTTAGCGACTCATGCTTTGTGTAGATGCAAGAATTGAGGATTGAGAAAACATAATTGAACACTTACACAATAGAATTAAGAACAAGCAAATCCATCTTCAACAAGAATCACAAGCTTCAAGATGAAATTTAAACACAAGTGCTCTCAAAGACTCTCCAATATGATCTCACAATTTTCCCATGCAATCAGTGAGTTATCTGAGTACTTGATGAAAAACTCTTGAAAAACAACACTAAAAACCTATTTATGATAAGTAAAATACAAGTCCTAAAAAAATAGGAGAATTAGTCGGCATGTCATACGAAAGAAGTTTACAGGTTGTATTGTATTCCATGGCATGTAATTGAGGTCTCGTACTCAGCTGATAGAAATTTGGACTTCAACTCTATGACTCCCCTTTATGACTCGTAAAGTGGTTTATGACCTGTAAAGGGGTTTCGTCTTATGAAACTTCAGAAAGTCCCAATCTCTGATCCTCAAGGCATGAACCATCTTCTACGACTGGTAAATTTTTCTGCGGCTCGTCTGCATGTTCGCAAAATAAACTTCAGAAATAGTTCCTCACTAGAATTGTTCACAAAACCACCCGACAACCTGTAGAATGATCTAAAGCCCGTAGAGGGTCTTACATAATAGCAAAAATCAGCAACTTCTGCAATTTTCCCCAAAATCAAGGCCAACCTATAATCCTGTTAATATAAACACAAAAACACAAAAAACCAACTAACATCGCATTGAGAACACACAAAATTCCATGTTTTAAGCATCAAAAGTGTTGTATTTTGGTAGCATATCACTTCTATAACTAACTCCGACCCCATCAAAGCCATTTCCCCGACATTAAACCATCCAAACGAGGACCTGCAATGCCTACCATATAAAGCTTCAACAGGAGCCATTCCACTGCTAGAGTGATATCTATTGTAGTAAGCAAACTTGGTGATAGGAAGATGTTCATCCCAACTACCCTTGTACTTCAAAACACAAGCCCTAAGCATATCCTCAAGAATTTGAATTGTCCTTTCGGCTTGACTATCCATTTGAAGATGAAATACCGTGCTAAGATTGACTTTGGTACCAAGGCTCTTTTGGAAGGATCTCCAAAAGTGAGAAGTGAATTGAGCACCACGATCCAAAACAATAGACAATGGTACTTCATGCAACTTAATTGACTCATTAATATATAGCTTGGCATAATCCTCGACATCATATGTTGTTTTAAACGGTAGAAAGTGAGTTGACTTTGTCATTCTATCAAAAATAACCCAAATAAAATCAAACTGCTTTCTAGTCTTTGGTAAACCAATCACAAAATCCATGTTGATCTCTTTCCACTTCCAAGTAGGAATTTCTATGTCTTAGGCTAGGCTACCCAACCTTTGATGTTCAGCTTTAATTTGTTGGCAATTGTGACAACCAGCGATGAACTTGGCAATATCTCTTTTCATACCACCCCACTAAAACACCTTCCTCAAGTCTCACTACATCTTTGTAGTACCAGGGTGAACAGAGTAGGATGAATTATATGCCTCCTTCAAAATCTAATCCCTTAACCCATTAACATTAGGCACATATAACCTACCATGGTATCTGAGAACACCATCTCTCTCTTGAGAGAAAACCTCTACTTTATCATCCTTCACTGAAGATTTCAATTCTGGCAAGGTAGGGTCAAGGTCTTGTTTGGACTTGACCTCTTCAATCGAAGAAGATCTGGAACCATCAATAACCACCACGCCTCTATTTTTAACCTCATTCAACCTAACTACCGACCTAGCTAACCGGTGAACTTCTCTAGCTACATCTTATTGCCATCATCAACATGAGCTAGACTTTCCATAGACACTCTACTTAGAGCATCGGCCACAACATTAGCTTTGTTAGGATGATAGTGTAAACTCATGTCATAATCCTTAAGGAGTTGTAACCACCTTCTTTGTCTCAATTTATCCCTTTGTGTGAACGCATATTGGAGACTCTTGTGGTTAGTAAATACGTCTACAAGGACCCCATATAAATAATGATGCCATATTTTCAAAGGAAATACCATGTCCGCTAATTCCAGATCATGGGTGGGATAATTACATTCATGCACCTTGAGTTACCGTGAAGCATATACTATGACCTTGCCACTTTGCATCAATACACACCCCAAACCAACCCTTGAAGAATCACAATAAACCACAAACCCTTCTAACCCTTCTGATAGAGACAAAATAGGATAAACTTGTCTTTCAAAGTCTGAAAACTCCTTTGACATTCATCGGTCCAAATAAATTTTTCCTTCTTTTACATCGATTTTGTCAAAGGAGAAGAAATTGAAGATAAACCATTCACAAATCTCTAATAGTACCTCACCAAGCCCAAGAAACTCCTAATATTTGTAGGAGTCAAGGTCCTAGGCTAATTTCTCATCACTTCCATCTTCTTAGGGTCCACTTTAATTTCATCACCCGACACCATATACCCGAGGAATGCAACCTTCTTCAACCAAAATTCGCATTTATCAAATTTAGCAAAAAACCTCTCATCCCTCAAAGTTGGCAACACTACCCTCAAATTGAAACGACCCCAAAAGTGCCCGAAAATATGCCTCGGAAGTGCCCGTAATCGTAATTTTCATATATCCCAAAATTTATGCGTGATATCAAAAATTCGACTTCATATTCTTGTTTAGGGGGAAAAATTGAGTGGGAAATGGATCTAATCCTGATTTTAGAGCAACTGTATCAAATTCGAAATTCCAAAGTGGCGATTTCCAAAGAGGATTTCGCGCCCCAGGTGCAACGCGCTAGGATCACGCTTCAGTGTTAAATTATCAAGTTTTGCTTATTCTGGTCCAAGACTTTTGAGTCTTGGGCCTAAGTCTTCCCATGTGTAAAAATAGCTACACTTAGTCATATTTCACCTTCATATCACACAAGACATTCCCCAATACTCTCTCAAACACTTAGATTAATATTTCACTCAAAATTCAAGTGCCAAATGCCATTCTGGATCTTAAGAAATTCAGACAAACTTCAAGTCTCCATTCTAATCTTCATCAAGGAATTCTCCAAAGTTAAGGTATGTGAGTTTCAACTATTGGGTCCTTTCATCGATGGTGCCTAAGCTTCCTTTTTACATAAAACTCATGTTTCTAAGTCGATTTACTTATGGGTCTTACTTACTATGAATTTGACTATGAACTATGTTGGGATTTAATAAAACTGTGACTGTTTAAGCATGTTTTGAGCTATGAATCTATTATCTACCTTGAGATTTGATAAAGGGTTTTGATGTATATTGAATGAGGGTATTACCAAGTGTTGGTGGGTTAATTTACTTCAAGATTTCTTGCATGATTTCACTCTTTAATTGCATGGTTTTCCATTAGCATTACACACCCACCAAGTGTTTGATAAAATGTCTAGTTTAGGGATTCTTGATCTATTGATGATCCATTGCATGTCCTATGACTTGTATGACTTTATGATGATGAAAGGATGGTATAGATGTGTTGATTTCATGAAACATATCTATAGTATTGCAAGTTGACCACACCTTGTTGAGGGGGTGCTTTGCTTTAACCACTATGATGGAGTGTGTGATGTCCACCAACCATGTTCAGGAGTTGATACCTTGACCACTATGATGGAGGGTGTGATGTCCATTAAACAGTTAAGGGGTTGATACCTTGTCCACTATGATGGAGGGTGTGATGTCTGTCAACCAATTGAGGGGTTGATACCTCAATCACCTTGGATGGTAGGGTGTGACAATCCATCGTAATGTTGGTCTCTTCTTACATATGCAATATGTTTTAATAAGCATGTTTTACTCCAAGCGTCATTCACACATGTCATATTGTTATTATACTATCCATTGCTTATGATATTGCATTTTGCCTATATTGTCTATTTCTTATTGCATTGCATCCTACATACTTAGTACATTCAAACGTGCTAATGCATACTCTATACCAACATGATGTTACCATGTAGGAACTGGAACTCTACTTGATCATCATCCTCCTCTTCGTCGCTAGTATGATTTCTCTCAAAGCAAGTTGGTGAGTCCTCAACTCCGAAGACATACTTCTCTTGATTTATGCTATGCATTGGCTCTTCTTATATTGTATACTTTTGACTATGAGGGTGAGCGCAGTTTGTCTTGGCTTTCCCTAAGTTCTATGTCTAGAGGTGTTGTTGGACAAGTTATGTACTATGGTTGAGCGTTGACTCATCTATGTTATTTACGTATTAAACTCTCTCTCCCTTGGTCTCAGTTTCCCTTGTTTATGTTCTCTCTTGTTGTTTATTCTTGCTTCTGCGACCAAGGCTGTGTGTACGATATGCTAAGAGGCTTGTTTGGGGTTCCTTCGGGTTCCCCATTTGCCATGTCACATCTAGGCCCTAGTTTGTGTCGTGACAAACTCAAATGATTCACATGCTCTTCTTTACTTTGGAGTGAATCAATATGTCATCTATGAAGACCACCACAAACATGTCAAGGTAGGGTTTAAAGACCCTATTCATGAGATCCATAAGTATCACTGGTGCATTGGTTAAGCCAAATGACATCACCATAAATTCAAAATGTCCATACCTAGTTCGAAAAGCTATCTTGGGAATATCACACTCCTTCACCCTCACTTGGTGGTATCTGGACCGAAGACCAAGCTTAGAAAAATGACTAGCCCCTTGTAGTTGATCAAATAGGTCACCCTTTTAAAATTACAGATGTTATCTTGCTTGTTGGTCCCCTTAAAGAAGTTCATGAGGAAGACTCTCTGCATCTCACCCTAGCTAGAACAAACATTTAGTGGGAGAATTCACCATTCAGCTATTTCACTCCGAAGAGTCAAGGGGAAGGCTTTAAGAGCCATGTCCTCCCAAGAAGGATGTCTTTTCCCAAAAACCCCCTTCAACGTTTGAGTAAAATTTTGCAGGTGAGGTTTGGGGGTCTTCGGACTCATACCCATAAAACAGGGACCATCTCTTTAGTAAACCAAACTTGAGCAACTCTCTTAAGGTGATAAGTCGCCAATTCGGCATTCTCTTTCGAAGACACCCTCATAATCTCCACCACCTTATACATCTCATCAATGAACTCTTGTGTATCCTCATCCACCTTCGAACCATGAAACTCAAGGGGATTCATCCTTGCAAAATCTGTTATCCTTGAAGTTGGAGTAGTCTTTGGAGAAGTAATGACTTAAGACAACATAGTGATTACGGCTTTAAGCTCATCATTAGAAACTTGGTCCGCCTAAGGCACTTGAGGATCTTTAGGAGCCAGAAGAACTTGGCCTTTGTTCGCATTATCTCACCTAAGCAAAATAGAATGTTGTTAAGCTATTTCTAAAAAAGGTCAATGGAGGAATGTTAAGACATAGAAGCTTTGAAGGCACGACATTGATCATAAAAAAAGTGTAGCTTTAGTAAACGCATTACGGACTCCTATTCATAGATGTGGTGTTCTTCACACCAATGAGTAAGACTCTACTAGTAGAGGCATGTTGGACTCCATAGGATGCTTTCAAACTGTGTGATCTGATACCACTTTTGTCACAATCTAGACCTAGGGCCTAGCCGTGACACAGCGAATGTGACACCTGAAGGCATCCCATCCAAGCCTCGTGTTCATATCATGAGTATTCATTAGGTAAAGTAAGCATATATAAGGGAATACATAATCAGGATTATATAAAAGTGAGAATCTCATAATTCCCATATGGGAATATATATCAATACATCAAGTCCAATTTATGCCTCTACATCATGGGTCTTGGCAGCATCTAGCAGATAACTCAAAAGCTCACCCTAAAGATACACATTTCTAGAAAATAACAAGGTCTCAAATGGTAAGGTATCACAAAGGGGCTAGTTCCTGAACCATGGGAAATCACCAACAAATCTTCAAGCTCAATATCCAAATCTAGCCACATTATAAAATAGTCTTCTCATCGTCCATCCCTAGATGGTTGAATCATGTAGGTAAAAATGTATATGTTAGTACGTAGAGTGTGCTAAGTATGTAGGTATGTCATGAATCAAAGGAAATCATAATAATATCAATATGCATAATCATTATTAATAGGGTAATGACATAATATGCATGAGTATACAAGCTTAAAATCATGGGATAAGCATCATTATATTCATTTATAATCTTAACATACATATTTGGGATAAGACCATAACTGACATATAAGACCATGCAAACTATTTCATGGAATCTTGATGTTCCCTCTACATCGAGCAAAGAGGAGTCTGCTTTGCCAAGGTAAACTCCATCCTCACCCTATAGGCTCTATCCTAGCACGGTGAAAATCCATCATTTGACCCCACCCTTTAGGTTGTATCCTGGCACGGTAAGTGTCCATCATTAAAGCTAATTGGATCCAATAGCACACCCCTTTATGGCATAAAAACATGAACATCATTCCTATGGTGGCAGATAGTTATGGGGCTATATAACCTAAAAGTCCTTTTTGTGCTTATTCATATCCCACAGAGTACATAATATGCATATACATAGCTTTCAACATAGTTTATACTTCATTTGAAATCATACTTTCATATCTTTTAAAATGATCATCATAGTCTTTTATGAAATATTATTCCATAAGAATAGTCCATTTGGCTTTCAACATAATGTGGGTAGACATTCTCACCTTGACATCATTGTATGCATTAGGATTTCCATCACCCTTTTTATCATAGCATTATTATCATAACATCATCATTGTCATCATTTAAAACATGTTTTTTCATACTTTAGTTCATAGTCATAAAAATCACCTCTATCATAAGAGACTAGAGCTAACTGTGGGTTCATGGACAATTGATTAAAAAATCAGTCAATCGAATAGGATTCTAGAAGAAAGAAAAAATAAAAATCAAATTAGATCATTGATAAAGGAACCCACATCAATCATTTGAAGTCACATACTTTTCTTGAAAATCTTATACATCATTTAATTTGCCATAACTCATGAAGAATTAGTTATCATCATCATATAAGAATCATAATCCATGCATTTGGAATCATATCTTAAATGTCCATAGGAAATCATGATGAAAGTTTGATAAAGAAAAAGTCTTGGATTGGACTTCATGGATAAAAATAATCTATTATTGAAGCCCTGCATACCTCAAGTAGAATTCTTAGAAATGAAGAAGAAAATCTTGAAAACCTTAGTCAACCCTTCAAGCCTTAGCTTAAATGGAATCCTTTGCTCAGAGAGAGAAATAATAAGAACCCTTGAGAGAAATTTCAGAATTAAAGGCTTTGAATGGTTTAGGAATAGAACTTCTAGGGCTAGGTCCATTAACTCAATGAGGATACACAAAATCACATAGTTTAAGACTTAGACAAATTAGAAATGACAAAAATGCACTTCATTGAAAATTGTTGTAGTTATCCACAATACCCTTCCTATAGGTTGTAGTGATCTAATGGTCTGTATCCAGTCCCATAGAACTTCATGTAACAAAAGTTGAGTTTTGTGAAACTTGCAACTTCTAAACCACGAATATGTAGAACAATTAGCAGTAACACTTAGTCTGTCACGACCAGGACGTAGGGTGTAAGAGTGACATGGAGAATGGGATACTGAAATTCCCCAGAAAAGTCTCAAAGTATCCTTATGCACATTTGGAGGCGCATAATGAAGTAGTAAACATGTAGTCTTACGGATGGAAAAGTATGACTCTCGCTATGGAAAAGTATGTCTCTCGCAAGAATTAGAGAAACAAAATGTTGGACCAAAAACTGAAGGTCAAGACTACGAGACGAACATACGAGTCGTAGTTCAAGCAATGACTTGTACCTATGGATCATACCAATTTAGTCTAACATGCCAAGAACCTGATATGAGACCCTAACTATGACTCGTAGGTCATTCAATGAGTCATAACTGAAGACTTATCAGCTGCCAACTATCTTTTCTTTGTAAATTGTAGGGTTATTTTATAAATACTATATATAGTTTAAGTTAGGTTTTGAGAAGTAGTTCGACCAGCAGACAACCTACAATTACATTTTGAATATTGTCTTAGTATTTAGAGTAATTTATGGTTCTCTCTTGGAAAATCCATTTTGGGGATTGCAAATCTTGCCTCGTACTCATCGTTGATCATTCAAGCTTATAGGTTTGCAACTTGTGGTGTCTATTTTCTTCATTATTGTTGGTAAAACTCTCAACTATGTCTATCATGTGCATTTTTATGTGTTTTGCTTTAGCCATGAGTAGCAAAGCACCTACAAATTGCGGTTGTGGGAACCATAGGTAGTTGACTTGAAATAATCTAGGTTTATTGGATTTTTATGATTGGTGTTTCTATTTCCCTTCATTATTATTGTTGTTTGGTGGTGGCCAACACCAAACCCCACCTACTATCATGATCCCGACCAAGGTAGTGACGAATAGGAAAAGGAAAGTAGATGAAAGAATTTGATTGATATGTTCTCGTCTAATCAACCGAGCCTAACTAAGAGGAGGTTGATTGGGACAATAGGTAACGGTTAGTTGGCACGTCATGCTTGCTGACCAAGCGCCATGGTGAAATTTGACCTTCACCTTCACAAGAGGGCTGAAAGAACCTAAGTTACCATCCGACATGCAATTCACCAATTATAGTTATGTTATCTAGGGTAATCAAGTTGACAAACCATGTGGAACAGAATTCCTAAGTTCTCCCCAAAATTGAGTGTTTCCTCGCATTATAGTTAGTGGTAGTTTTATTTTGTTTTTGAATCATAACCCCTCCCCCCATTTAGAGATTGTAGCCATAAATACTAGAAATGATTAGTGGTGAAGTCTTGTAATCGAATCCTATGTTCCGTGTGGATTCGACCCTAACCTTGGTTAGGTTAATTGCTGACAAAAATCATTTTCTTATTTGAGTGTGAACATCATCAGCCGACTCAAGATCTAGGATGAACAAATTTATGATTGGAGTGTCCGACTTGGTTAGTAAGGAGTGCCGGTCCACCATGTTGATTAGTGTCATCGACTTGTCACGTTTGATGACCTATGCCGAGCAAATGAAAGGGGATAAATTGAGGAAAAGGAGGGGCCAAGAGGCTAAGAGGGCCCATTTCGAGGGTAAGTTCCAAAAGGGTGGCTGGATACACCAAGGCCAAGGGTCTTCTTATGGAAGGCCGGATACACCAAGGCCAAGGGTCTTCTTATGCTTCTAATATGGGATTTGCCAATGACTTCCCAAGGACTCAAGGTATTGGTGTTGTGGTTCCTAATGAGATGTGTCCTAGGTGTGGTAAGGGTCATAAGGGCCTATGCTTGAGAGATACTAATGTATGCTTTGGTTGTGGGGAAGTGGGTCATAGAAAGTGGATTTCCCACGAAATCGTAACAAAGGGAAAGAGGTTCGTCCACAAGGTGCTAATGTAGTTCCTCTGGGGAGAGGTGGCCGACAAGATGGTGCCCCAAGGCATAATCAATTTTATGCTTTGTATAGGAGGCAAGGGGTGGATAAGGTCCCGATGTCGTTACTGGTATTTTAAAAATCTTTGACTTTGATGTGTACGCATTGATTGATCTAGGTGCCACTCTTTCTTTTGTCACCCCCTTTGTTGCCAAAAAGTTCCACGTTGACCCTGAGTTGTTGCATGAGTCATATGAGGTGCCTACTCCTATTGATGCATCTATTGTTGCTAGAAAATTTTATAGAAGTTGTCCTATTTGAATCTTGCATAAAATATAGCCTTGTGATCTTGTTGAGTTAGACACGGTTGATATTTATATTATTCTTGGGATGGATTGGTTGCATGTGTACTATGCTTCTATTGATTGTAGAACTCGTAGGGTCAAATTCTAATTCCCAAATGAACTCGTCCTTGAGTGGGAGAGTCAAGATGTGCTAGTCAAGGGTAGATTTATCTCTTGCATTAAAGCCCGTAAGTTGATATCTAAGGGGTGTCTTCATCATCTTGTGAGGGTTAGAGATGTGGAGTCTAAAGTCCTTCCCATAGAGTAAGTTCCGGTTATAAATGACTTTCTTGATGTCTTCCCAGATGACCTTCCCGTTGTTCCTCCCGAAAGGAAAATAGACTTTTGCATAGACCTCCTCCCTGATACTCAACCCTTTTCTATTCCCCCATACAGTATGGCCCCTGACAGAGTTGAAGAAGTTGAAGAAGCAATTAAGGGACTTGTTGGAGAAGTGGTTCTTTAGGCCTAGCCAATCACCTTGGGGTGCACCGGTGTTGTTTGTGAAAAAGAAGGATGAGTCCCTCAAGATGTGTATTGACTATCAGCAACTTCAATAAAGTCACCGTTAAGAATAGGTATCCTCTTCTAAGGATTGATGATTTGTTTGACCAATTGCAAGGGGCTAGCAATTTCTATAAGATTGATCTTCGGTCCGGGTATCATCAAATGAATGTGAGGGAGTGCGATATTCTCAAGAAATCCTTCTAGACTAGATATGGGCATTAAGAGTTTGTTGTGATGTCTTTTGGGTTGACTAATGCACTGACCATCTTTATGGACCTAATGAATAGGGTCCTTAAATCCTACCTTTATTCCTTTGTTATGGTCTTCATTGATGATATTTTAATCTATTTCCATGGTTAGGAGGAGCATAGAACTCATTTGAGGGTTGTGTTGCAAAGATTGAGGGAGGAGAAATTATATGCTAAATATGAAAAGTGTGAATTATGGTTGAGAGAGATTGCTTTCCTAGGACATGTGGTGTCGAGGGATGGTATTAAGGTAGATCCTAAGAAGACCAATGTGATTAGAAATTGGCCTAGACCATTGACCCCGTTGGACATTAGGAGCTTCTTGGGCTTAGCGGGCTATTACTGAACTATTGTGAATGGGTTCTCTTCTATTGCTTTCCCTATAAGAAAATTGACCGGAAAAAATGCTATGTTTTTATGGACCGATGAATGTGAGAGGAGCTGCCAAACCTTGAAAGATAAGCTTATGTCCGCTCCTATATTTTTACTACCCAATGGGCTTGAGGGATTTGTTGTGTATTGTGATGATTCTAGAGTTGGTTTGGATTGTATGCTAATACAAAATGGTAAGGTGATAGCCAATGCCTCCAGGCAACTCAAACTGCATGAAAAGAACTACCCTACTCATGATCTTGAATTGTTTCCATATTATTTGCTTTGAAAATATACTGACATTATTTGTATGGAGTGCATGTGGATATGTTCACCGATCATAAGAGCCTCCAATACATCTTCACCCAAAAAGATCTCAACTTGAGACAAAGAAGGTGCCTAGAACTTCCTAAGCATTATGATATGAGTGTGCATTAAAATCCCTGTAAGGCAAATGTGGTGGCGGATGCCTTGAGTAGGGTGTCTATGGGTAGCCTAGCTCATATTGATAGTAGTGATAAGGAGATGGCTAGGGAAGTGCATTGGTTAGCTAGATTGGGGGTTAGGTTGGATGAGGTTGGTAATGGTGGTGGTGGTGTTGTTCATATTTCTAAACCCTCATTAGTTGAGGTAGTGAAAGCTAAACAAGATCTTGACCGCTCCTTGTTAGAATTGAAGGCCTTGGTGAAAGAAAGAAAGGTGGAGATTTTCTCCCAAGGGGGAGATGGTGCCCTTAGGTACCAAGGTATGTTGTGTGTACCGGGTATTAATGGTTTGATAGAAAGGATCCTTGGTGAGGCCCATAATTCGTCTTATTCTATTCACCCCGGTTATACTAAAATGTATAGAACTTTGAGGGAGTTGTATTGGTGGGGAGGCATGAAAAGGGACATTGTCAAATTCATTTCCGGTTATCATAGTTGTCAACAAGTCAAAGCCGAGCATCAAAGGCAAGGTGTACCCAGGACATAGAAATTCCTACATGGATGTGGGAGGTGATTAATATGGATTTTGTGGTTGGGTTGCCCAAGACTAGAAAAGGTTTGATTCCATTTGGGTTGTGGTTGATAGGATGACAATATCGGCTCATTTCCTACTGGTTAAGACCACATATGGGGCTGATGATTATGCATGGTTGTACATCCATAACCTGGTGAGGTTGCATGGGATTCCTTTATCCATCATATCGGATCGTGGTGCTCAATTTACCTCACATTTTTGGAGGTCCTTCCAAAGGGGTCTTGGTACAGAGCTGAGTTGTCTACAGCCTTCCACCCTCAAATGGATGGCCAAGCCAAAAAGACCACCCAAACCCTTGAGGATATTCTTAGAGCATGTGTGTTGGAGCTTAAAGGTAGTTGGGATGATTATCTCCCATTGATAGAGTTTGCCTATAACAATAGTTATCATTCTAGCATCGGTATGGCTCCTTTTGAGGCTCTCTATGGTAGACATTGTAGATCACCGGTTGGGTGGTTTAAGGTTAGTGAAGTGGCCTTATTAGGACTAGATCAGGTTATGGAAGCTCTTGAGAAGGTTAGGATGATTAGGGAAAGATTGAAGACAGCACAAAGCCGTCAAAAGTCTTATGCCGATTTGAGGATTAGAGAGCTTGAATTCAAGGTTGATGATTGTGTCTATTTGAAGGTGTCACCCATGAAGGGTGTGGTCCATTTTTGTAAGAAGGGCAAGTTGAGCTGAGGCATATGGGTCCCTATATGGTGATGAGAATGGTTGCAAGGTAGCCTATGAGTTGGAATTTCCTAGAGAAATGAATTTGGTTCATCCGGTGTTTCATGTGTCTATGTTGAGGAAATGTGTGGGTGATCTGAATGCTGTTGTTCCTCTTGATGTTGTGGGTGTGGTTGTGGACAACTTGACATATGAAGAGGTTCCGATTCAGATTTTGGATAGGCAAGTGAAGAGGTTGAGAAACAAATAGGTGGCTTCTGTTAAGGTCCTTTGGAGAAATCAACAAAGTGGAAAGTGCTACTTGGGAGGCCGAAAAGGACATGCAAGGGCGATATCCTTACCTTTTCTACTCCACCCAAGCTTAAGGTATTGACCTAAGTCCTTTATATGATCTCCATTCTTAATTTCATCACTCATGTCATTGCATATGTTCATGTTTGAATTAAAAAGTTCATGATTATTTTACACTTATGATGAGATTTTTGAAATGAAGTTTAAGTGCATTGTTGCATCTCTATGTTGGCTGAAATTGTGATGTTTGTGTGTCTCATATATGTGTCTTTGACATTCGGGGATGAATGTTTCCAAGAGGGAGATATTGTAACGACCTCAAAAAAGTGCCCGAATATGTTCCTTGGAAGTGCTCGAAATAGTAATTTCCATATATCTCAAAATTCGTGCGAGATATCAAAAATCCGACTTCAAATTCTTGTTAGGGGGCCATTTTGAGTGGAAATGGGTCTATACCCAATTTAAGAGCAAACAATTAGTAATTTCAATTTTCCAAAAATGTAATTTCCAATGAGGTTTATGCGTCCCTTCCATGATGCACACCAGTGTTAAAACTGGTGCGGATTTTTTACTTTTGTCCAAGACTTTTAAGTCTTGGGCCTAAGTGTTCCCAAACGTGAAAATACTTATACTTAGCCTTTTTTTCACCCTCATATCATTCTAAACATTCCCAAATACTCATTCAAACACTTAGCCAAATATTTTACTCCTAAACTCAAGTCTCAAAACTATTTCCGGATTCTTAAGGATTGCACCCAAGCTTCAAGCTCCATCTCCAATCTTCATCAAGTACATCTCCAAAGCTAAGTTATGTGGGTTTCTTTCGTGGATTCTTTTCACCCATGATACCCAAGCTTCCTTTTACTTAAATTTGTATGATTTAAAGATGATTTACTCATGAGTCTTATTTATTATGAAAATCACCGCATACTAGTTGGGGTTTATAAAATTGTGACTTTTCTTCTATGTTTTGAGCTATGAAACCAAGCTCTATTGTGAGATTTGATGAAGGATGTTTATTTATATTGCTTTAGGATATTACCAAGTATCTATTGATGGTTTTACATTGGATTTTCTAGCATGATAACACTTTTGAATTGCATGGTTTTACACTAGCACTACACACCATCTAAGTGCTCGATAAAATATTCGATTATGGTTTCTTGAGTAATTGAAGGTCCAATGCATATGACTGGATGATGATGATATGGATGATGAAATAAATGTATGTATATGAGGACTATATGATGCTGAAGTGGATGTATATATATGGTATTCTCTTTATAGTGTTGGAATGTGACCGTGCCCTACTCGGGGATTGCGCATCGGGTAGCCTTGTCAAGGGGTTCATACCTTCGTAATCTATCGGTGGGTTTGTACTCCAGCAACACAGGTGGTAGGGTACGACTATCCATCAATCTTTTTGGGGGTTTGTACCCATCAACTTGTAAGGGGTTTATACTCCAGAACCACGGGTGGTAGGGTGCAACAATCCACCAACCTATTGACAGAGTTTGTACCCCAATCACCAAGGGTAGTAGGGTGTGACGATCCACCAATAATTTAATGGTCTCTTCTTACACATATGTTATGTTCTAAATAAGCATGAGTTACTTCAAGTATCATTCATACATGTTATATTGTTAATATGTTATTCTTGCTTATGATTATGCATTTTGCCTATACTGCCTATCTCTTATTGCATTGCATCCTACATACTAAGTACATTCAAATGTACGAATGTATACTATCTGCCTACATGATGTTACCATGTAGGAACCGGAGCACCGCTTGATCATCCTCCTCCTCTACGTGGCTAGTTGGATTGTCCTTCAAGCTTATTGGTGAGTCCTCCATTTCACGGACGTTGCTTATGATCTCTTGCAATGTATTAAGACTATGTTTCTTTTTTTTATGTATTGACTATGAGGGTGAGTCTGGTTGCTTCTCTTAGCCCCCGCTCTTATCGATATAGTAGAGGTGTTGTTAGACATGATATGTATCTATGTTATGAGTCTTGACTCTCTTATTTCTTGATGTTATGATATGAAGGTTTATCCTTAGTCCCAATTCCCTTGTTTATGCTTATGTCTCATTGTCATTTTGAACGCTTCCGCGACCAAGGATGTGTAATGATATGCTATGAGGCTTGTTTGGGGTTCCTTCGGGTTCCCTATTTGCCGGTAATATCTAGGCCCTAGGCTTGGGTCGTGACATAGATAGTGTCCTCGAACTTGAGGACTCTCCTGAAATGACCCATACTTTAATAGGAATGCCCCATAATCATAATTCTCTTATATCTCAAAATCGGAGATATTTAAACACCTCTCCACATTGCTCGAAAAGACCCTGTGATGCATTTTTTTAATATCTCAAAATCCGTGCAGAATATTGCAAATCCGACTTCAAATTCTTGTTAAGAGGGAAAAATTGTATGGGGAAACGAGTATCTACAAGGTACACTTTATCCGTGCCATGAAAATAATGTTTTGGTGAAACTTCACAAAAACAATAGCTGTCCGCAACCAGTCTATGATGCAGACCTGGCGCGGACTAGTCCAAAAATTTCCAAAACTTTCATATTTTACTCCAGGGCAATTGGGTAAGAACCCAATACCTATATATCTGATAATTCCTCATTCTTTAGCCACTTTTAGCCCTAAAAACTCACCAAAATTTCTCAAATTCCTCTCTAATCTTTATCAAATTCTCCATCTATTCTAAAGATTTTCAAGAAGTTTTGTTGGAGTTCAAGGAAACCAAGTCAATCCCCAAGTCCTTCTCAAGTTCTTCTTCAAGAAACTCCCAGTTTAAGGTGTGTGGGTTTCATTCATGGTCACCTGTCACCAATGAAGCCCAATCTTTCTTTTTATGTACATTTCATATTTCCAAGTTGTGTTGCTTATGGGTATTACTCATTATGGACTATCATTAAAAGTTATGTTGGGGTTTCATGAAATGTTGATTGAAAACACATGTTTATCTATTTTAAGCTTATCCTATGAGATTTTTGTCTATTGTGACTATGCATGCTTTGAACTATGAAACTATGATCTATGATGAGATTTGATGGAAGATTTCAATATATCTTACATGAGAATGGTATAAAGTCTTGGTGGGTTGAGTTACATTGATTTTTATCACATGATTTCAATCTTGAATTTCATGATTTTGAACTAGCATTACACACCCTCTAAGTGTTTGACAAAATATCTTGTTAAGTATCCTTGAGTTATTGATGATCTATTGCATGGCTTATGAGTCAAGTGGCTTTATGACGATCAAAGGGATGTATATATGTGTGTTAAAATCATTTAAAGAACCTATAGCATTGAGAGTGAATTGTTGGGCTCTCATGTTTGTTGTGTTCTTGGGAAGATGAGGAGTCTTTCTTGATAACTTGAATGTGATGGTTTGATGAGCTATTTTCATGACTCCTATCGAAAAGATTATATTGTAAGGTATGGACATTCTATAAATCTACCAAAAAGTCCATGCCGTAAGGTAGAATGACTCATGGCTACTACCGAAAAGATTATATCACAAGGTAATGACATCCTATAACACCTAATGAAAAGGCTATGCCGTAAGGTATAATTCATGGTTCCTACCGAAAAAATTATACCGTAAGGTAGGATAACTCATGGATCCTACCTAAAAGATTATATCATAAAGTAGGGGACGTCATATACTACCTACTGAAATGACTATGTCATAAGGTAGGGGTATTGGTAACACTCTTCAAAAGGTTATGTCATAAGGTGAGTGGGAGGCTATGTGGCCCATCTCAGGCATATTGGTGTTAGGTTCGATCATACATATATTCCATATTAAGTTTACATTCCTAGATTACGATTAAGCATGTTTTACCTCAAGTATTGATCATGCATGCCACATTGTCATTATACTTCTCATTGCATGTGTAAATGCATTTTGACTATGTTGCCTATCTCTTGCTACATTGCATACTACATACTTAGTACATTCCAATGATCTAACACATACTCTATATATACATAATGTTTCCATGTAGGAACCAGAGCTCCTCATGATTATCCTCCTCATCGCTAGTTTGGACATCACGAACAAAAGCTATTAGTGAATCCTTAAGTTTAGGGACACCAGCTTTGCACTCTTACTCTTTTTATCTCTTTATGTTGAACTTTGTTACTAAGAGGGTGAGCCCAAAAAGTGTTTCTGCCCTGGCTCAATCTATGCTAGAGGTGTTGTTTGATAAGCAGTGTAATTATGCTTTGAGCTTTGACTCTTTATAATTTATGATATTAAAGACTTCCCTTAGTCCCTTATCCTTATTTATACAAGGATGTGTGTTTGATATGCTAAGAGGCTTGTTTGGGGTTCTTTCGGGTTCCCCATTCGCTGTGTCACGTCTATGCCCTGGGCTTGGGTCATGAGAAACTTGGTATCTGAGCACTAGGTTGTTAATGGTCCTAAGAAGTCCAATGCACCGCGCTGATTAGAGTCTTATTCATGGTTGTGAAGTGTGCCATAACTATGAATTGGAGGCTATGAGGCATTTTAGGAAATGTTTCACTTCTTCATGGTCTATATTGTGCCTTAGTTGTAAAGTAAGTCTTTTCCCATAACGAATGTTCTTCTCTCTTCTAGTTGTTGATCATGCCACTACAAAGAGGAAGGCGAAGGAGTGACCGTGCACCCGCAGGACAACCGGCTTACCCCACTCCTCAAGATCCTCAAGATGGAGGGGCTACCGAAGTTGAGTTCTAGAATGGTATAAGTATGTTGGCACAAGCAATGACCACCCAAATAAATCAAGGGTCCCTAATGTGCTATCAAAATATAGCACATTTGGTGCCTGAAACAAGGGATTTTGGGAGTTCTTAAGGCGACTTTTTATGGTTTTGATGTGTTTTTGTGTTAATCTTGCAAAAAAGTTAGGTTGGCATGATTTTGAAGAAAAGTTGCAGATTTTGCTAAAGCATAGGCCAAACGAGCATAACTACAAGTCGTAACTCAAGCTACGAGTCGTAGGGTGTATCGTAGAAAGAATCAGAGACCAAAAATTCAGAAATCTGCCAAGTAAAGGTCATTCTAATGTGGACATCCTACAAGTCGTAAGACACATTACGACTTGTATAGGTGGACTCATAGCAAGAACCAGAGAGCCAAAATGTTGGAACAAGACTGCGAGAGGAACATATGAGTCATAGCTCAAGCAATGACTCGTACCTATGGGTCGTACCAATTTAGCCCAAGATGCCAAGAATCTGATAAGAGACCCCGGCTACGACTCTTAAGTCATCCTACGAGTCGTAACTGCGAGACTTATCAACTGTCAGCTGTCTTTTCTATCTAAATTCTAGGGTTATTTTTAAATACTATATATAGTTTAAGTTAGCTTTTTATAATTGAGTTCGAGCTGTAGACAATCTACAATCACATTTTGAATCTTTTCTTAGTTTTTAAGAGTAGTTTTGTGTTCTCTTGGAAAACCCATTTTGAGGATTGCAAATCTTGCCTTGTACTCATTGGTGATCAATCAAGCTTGTGGGGTTTGCAATTGGTGGTGTCTTTACTTTTCATTGTGTTGGTAAAACTCTCAACTATGTCTATTATTTGCATTTTTGTTTGTTTTTCCCTAGTCGTGAGTAGCTAAGCACCGACAACTTGGGGGTTGTGGGAACCATGGGTAGTTGACTTGAAATAACCTAGATATATTGCATTTCGATGATTGGAGTTTTGCATGTATTGCTTGTTTCCCTTCATTATTATTGTTGTTTGGTGGTGTCCAACACCAAACATTGCCTACTATCAAGGTCCCGACCAAGGTAGTGACTAATAGGAAAAGGTAAATAGATGACAAAATTTGATTGATATGTTCTCGTCTAATCAACCAATCCTAACCAAGGGGAGGTTGACTAGGAGAATAGGTAACGCTTAATTGGTACACCATGATTGCCGACCAAGCGCCATGTGAAATTCGACCTTCACCTTCACAAGAGGACTAGAAGAACCTAAGCTACCATCCTGTATGCAATTCACCAATTATAGTTATGTTATCTAGGGAAATCGAGTCGACAAACCATGGGGAACACAATTCCCAAGTTCTCCCCAAAATTGAATGTTTCCTCACATTATAGTTAGTGTTTGTTTTATGTCTTTTTGAATCACAACCCCTCCCCCCCCCCCCATTTAGAGATTTTAATTATTGATGCTTGAAATTATTAGTAGTGAAGTGTCGTAGTCAAGCCCTGTATTCCCTGTGGATTCGACCCTAACCTTTGGTTAGGTTAATTACTGACAAATATCGCTTTTTTATTGGAGCATGAACATCAGATGTTGTCACCATAAAATTATGGCACTGTCTCTAGGGAATACAGCCAGGTTTTGATTTGATTTCACTATTAGTTAGTTCTAGTATTGATTTCTAGAGTCTCGTGTACTTTATTTTTGTTTTTGTTGTTTGATTTTAATTGCAGGGTGTACTAAGTCGTATTCCCAACAAAAAGAGACAAGGCAATCGCTTAGCTCCACTCAATTTGGAGATCCATTGACTACCAAGAAGAATAGCTCAAGTGAATGAGGATAGCGAGGTTGAGGAGGATATGAATACAAATGAGGATAAGGGAAGAGAGGAGAATCCACAGCAAATAGGTAACAGGCCACAGCTTAGGGACTTCAATGAAAATGATTATGGATGGAATCATTATCAATTGAACCCTATGGCTATGGACGTTACCGGTGCAATAGTACTGCCTCCTTTACTGACAGATACTAAGTTCATAGTGTCGAGTGCATTGCTCCAAATGCTCCAAAACCGTAGACTATTCACGGGGCTACCTTCGGAGGATCCCCACGGTCATCTTCAAAATATGGTGTTTGTTTACAAAAATGTCATGGGGACACAAAACCTTTCTCTTGATGTTGTGGATTTAAGAGTGTTTCCACTATCATGACCGGCAATGCAGTTGTATGGTTTTCTGAGCTTCCACCGGGTATTATCACAAGTTGGGCTGAACTTCAAAGAGTATTCCTTGAAAGACATTTCCTAAGATATAAGAAGTTGAAGCTCAAGGACCAAATCAACAACATTGAGCAATTGCCAGGTGATTTTATTAGCACAATGTGGGAGAGGTTTATTAAATGCTTGAGGATGGTCCCTAATGACAAGATTGTTGACGATGCCTTTGTTGAGATTTTCTATTAGGCACTTGACGAGACTTGTCAAGCTTGCGCCAACACGATTATGGGAGGCATGTTCCTAGACCAACCTTTTGCATTGATTGCCGCAAGGATGGAGCAAGTGGTCAAAACAAATAAAGCATGGTGTCAATGAGAGCGAGGGTGTGATGAGACCTTCTTGTGCGGTTAACACCAATAATGAGCAAGCAAAGGTGAAGAAGAGATCATGGAACAACTTGCTCAGCTTTGTAAAAGTAAGGACATGGTTTTAAAGCAAAATTAGGCAAGTGTCAAGGCAGTCACCCACCAATCTCCTAAGGTTCCTATTTATGATCATCCATTTCTTTGATTTAGATGCATGTTTTGTAAGCAACCAAGCGGCGGGATTCTGGAACAACCCCCAATGGTCCAATTTGGACTATTGGAGGTAAGGTTTTGGGTATCAAGGTCGGAAATTCAGCCGTGGTGGGAAGTATAAAGACAACCGAGGTGGATACTATGAGAGAGAGAGTTCCAGACACAGAGTGGGGAAGAAGAGAGGGCTACAGGAATGGTCCCTATGTGCCTCCTTACAACCGTGATGCCTGGTCAAGCGACTCCAGGATTGAAGATATGTTCGAGAAGTTGTTGAAGCGAGCCGACCACCGAGATAAGACTTTAAAGGGAATGAAAGTGGATATTTCAAGTATTAACCAAAAAATAGTGTCTCACTCGGTGGCTATTAAGCAACCAGAATAACAATTCGGGCAAGTTTCTTCGCAATTGAACCAACGCCAAAAGGGCATCCTACCAAGCAATATGGTTCAGAACCCAAAGAATGAGCATTGCATGGAAGTGATGATAAGGAGTGGCAAGAGAACAGTCGATCCCCCTAGGCCGATAATAGTGGATGAAGTTGATGAGAAGGGTCTTGGTGGTGAAGTTGCGATTGAGGAAGAAGATCTAAAGGTCGTTGGAATGCAATAAGAATAGGCAAGGGGCATGAGAAATTGAAATCAATTCCCAAATCCCTCCTTCTTTGCTTCAAAAGTTTAAATGAAAGGAGGAAAATTTAAACACTTCTTCTCGATGTTTGAAGAAACTCCCCTTCAACATTCCCCTTCTAGAGGCTTCGGAGAAAATGCCCGTGTATGCCAAGTACATGAAGGATTTGGTCACGAAGAAACGCACTTTGACTGAAAAGTTCTTGCAAGAACTCCAACAATGTAGTGTGATTATGACCAAATGCCTTGCTCAGAAGCGAGAGGACCCCGATGAATTCACCATCCCTTTTACCATTGGGGATGTTGAGTTCACAAGAGTATTGTGTGACTTAGGAGCGAGCATCATTCTAATGTCTCTTGTTGTATTCAAAAAGCTTTGCCTTGGTACTCCAACCCCGACAAGAATGAGGTTGCTTATGGCGGATCGAACCACTAAAAAGCCGGAGAAAATCCTTTTGGACGTGCTTGTTAAAGTTGATAAATTCATCTTTCCGGCGGATTTTGTGATCCTTGACTACGAAGTTGATTTTGTGGTGCCCATCATCTTGGGGAGACCATTTATGGCCACTGGGAGAGCCCTAGTGGATATGGATTCAGGTCAACTGCAGTTTAGAGTTAATGTTATAGAGGTCGTTTTCGATATTCGCCAATCCATGAAACACTCAGATGAGTGCAAAAGTGAGGTGTGGATCCTCAGTGATAGTTAATGAAGGAACATGACAAAGTTGAGCCATGACATCAAACAAGGAACTTCTTGGGAGGAAACCCAAGTATTTTTATTATTATTGGCTTGTTGTAAGTATTTTTGGTTGTTAAGATTCTTTGGTAAAAGGTGTGAGTTTGTTTTTCTGTTCGAAAGACATTGGTACAGTTATAATATTTTGGGTATTGTTGTGTTTTGAGATTTGGATTGTAGGTGAAATTAAAGAACTGAATATCGGGAAAATGGCACTTGGAGCAGCCTCTACGGTCAGGCCTACGAGTCGTAGTCCTCGCTAAGACTTGCAGTCATGCATACTAGAGAGAATTAGTGACTATCAGAAGTTGGCACATACACTACGAGCCAACCTTATGATTTGTAAAGTCTTCTATGAGTCGTAAGAGGGGTTTGTAGTGCCCAGGTATAATTCCTAAATTTTTTATAAGTGTTGGGTATTCTACGAGACCAAGACCTATGAGTCGTAGGACAACCAATGACTCGTAGTCGGGGTCTCGTAGCCCCGATCTGTAGTTTTAACAAAGCTGACCCGATTTAATTTAAAAGAGGGTCAAATTTATTTTTAAACCCTAAGAGGCGACGAAAAATCCCCTTCCATCATCCACATCATTTTTTTGACCAAACTCCCGGCTACCTACATCATTTTCCAGCGAAGATTCTGGCAAAGTCACTATTTTTAGGGTTTTGGGCGTGATTTTGAATTTCTCTCACTTTGGTTTACTTCTCCAATCGATCCAAAAGCTCCATGGTTAAATTTTGCAGTCTTTTATGGTGAGTTTGTTGTCTATATGAGTGTGTGCCTAATTTGATCATGTTAAGTCATACCATATAGTGGTTATTGAACTAGACTTGTAACTTAATGTTTTAAGGCTTTAAAGAGTTAAGTTATGAATTGAATCGTGTTAAAATTCTTGAATAGGTAATGGTGAATGTGAATGTTATAATTCATGGGATGTGTTTTGTGATTTTTGCCCACTCAGAGTTTAAATTGTTGTCGAAATTGGAATTTAGGAGGTGCGGGTGTAATGCCTATGCTTTAACTTGTGTGAATGAATTGAATTGTTATGAATGGAAATTGCATCCCTTAGAATGTTTTATAGTTGCCAAGTGTGAGTTTGGATAGTATAATGTTGTTGGTGTGCTTGACGTAGTATGGAACTGGTTTGGACTCTTAGGGATGATGGTCGTCTTTAACTCCTGATGATAGTATGGAACTGATTCTGTGCCAAGTCTTTCATGATCTTATTGTGTGCCAAGAGTGTTGATTGTATCTTTGATTTGTTGATTTGAGTGGGAAAATGTTAGGCACTGTAGATGCCTTTTGCAGTCAGCTATGAGGCACTTTTATGACTCGTTAGTCCTTATACAAGTCATAGTGGTCCCTCATAGCAAGCATCAGTCATCTATGGTTCCTTCATGTTTCCCATATGAGAATCATATATGACTCATAGTTCCTTCTTCGACTCACAGTGAGGGTCTTGTAAGCTTTTCTATGTTTTTGAAAATGTTTCTGGAATTCGGAACGACACTAAGACTACGACTCATAAGTCACCCTACCACTCGTAGGTCACCCTACGAGTCATAATTGTGTCTCGTATTTGAGATCAGAAAGCATTTTTGAAGGCATACTAGTTCTAGAGGCTAGTATACGTCTCATAGGTCACCCTACGAGTCATAACTGCACCCGTATCTGCAAACCTGCAGTTACGTCAGTAATTTTTGTGATTTTGGTTTGTTTTTATTCATTTTTCTTTGTTGCGTGTTTAGTCAGCTAAAACATCTGAATGCTCACAGGGGTTCTTGGTTGGTTTGCAGGTACTATGCTTCCAAAGGACAGTAAAGCAATCCAAACCTTCCAAAGGAGATTGGTAGATGAGTCTTCCGAGACTGAGAGATCCGAGGGCTCGGTGGATGTGAACGGGGTCCAAATAGACCCATTGGCAAATGTTCCTCAGACCCGAGCCCATGTAGCTCGGGAACCAATGGAAGTGAGTGGTACCTTCCAGTCTGAAGAAGAGGTACAAGAGGTTGAGAGAAATGGCTCGGGAAGTAGTTCACAACAAATGACTCCCATACATTCCGGCTCCAAGTCAGAGTCCAAGACCACCTCACAGACTCAGCAGCGGAAGCCCAATCTCATCCCCCGGCCGATCCCAGATGGTGTGTTGCGGGCATGAAAGAAATATACGACCAGAGGTTGGAGCCTAAGGGGCAAGGTAGACCGGTCCGCCAATTTCATGAGGAGTCCAGATTGAATGTCTCAGGATTAGATAGAGTACTCGGATTGGATGATAGGTTGCATGAGCACGGACTATGATGGACAACACAACAACTGGGCAAATATGATCCTTATGTAGTCCATGATTTCTATACGGCATATCTTGCTACACTCCGCCAGGGGATGCCGAAGAATAAGAAGCTGATTGAGCAGTCGAGGCTACAGGTGGTGACAGTCCAGGGGAGAAAAGTTCATATCTCAGAGGAGACGATCCAATGAGTGAAGTTTGGGCCTATTTATCAAGTTCCTTAGTCTACCGCGGAGTACGATAGCCTATTGGTAAAATAAGGAAAGAAATTATTGGGAAGGTATTCGGGCCCAAGATAGAGATGCTACGGTGGATAGCCAGCCAAATTTGTGAGCCAAGGGTCAAGCCAATGCGGGTCACAAACCACGCAGATATTATAGTTAAAGCCCACCTCTCCTTCTTGGCCAAGTTTTGGTAGTCCATTATCCGTTGGCGTATTAGGCCAACCTTCACGGATAATGTGATCACTCTTGAGAGAGCCATATTGTTGGCCAGCATTCTAGCTGGCTATGCTATAGATTGGGCCCAGATCATTTCAGAGCAGATTCACGAGGCTGCAGCTCGGACAAACACCTCATTGCCATTTCCAGTTCTGATCTATCGATTATGCAGTGCAGCAGGTATTCCTATTGACCCTCACCGGGACCCTCATACAGAGGCCACTCGCACTATAGATCCCAGCCTGATAAAGGCTGATGAGAATCCGGTGACCTTACCATGAGCAGCTCCTCCAGCTATACCAAAGCCATTCCCGATAGAGCCTCAAATTCCAGGTTCACCTATAGCCACTACCAGCACTACTCCGGCTGCTGTAGAGCCTACAGCAGTGGTTAAGATTAAGTCTACACCATCATCCAGCACTCCAGCACCAACAACTTCTACTTCACAGGTTGACGCTCTTTTCTTTGTTGTTGCATTTCAGGCTTTATTACGCAGGGTGGTTGTAGTAGAGGGTAGGCTACGTGAGTTGTCAGCACGGGTCAGGACATTGATTGATCAGACCGTGCAGTTCTTCGAGGAGAGGATGAAAACATTTAACTGAGACTTAGTTGATGAGATAGTCTAAGAAGTGGATGCCTATATCGATACATTCGAGACTAGAGTCCAAAAGAGGCTTGATGGAGTTAGGCCTGCCGATGCGAGCGCAGTTACTAAGGAGTTGGCCAAATTCAAGGCCAACTTATTACAGATATTGGTTGCCCCTGTTCCTGTCCTAAAGGTAGCACCGGTAGGTGAATAGGCATTTGATTATCTCACTGACCATCCGAACGCCTGTCGGAAGAGGCCCCTTGAGCATAGTGATAACCCAAAGATGACCTAAAGAAACTGAGACAGGAGGAGGAGCTTATAACTGAGGAGGTGGTGCAGGAGTCACTGTTGTTGGCGACTATTCAAAGAGATTGATCACAGCGCACCTCATAGGGAGAGAGTAGTTCGCAGATAGTTGTAGAGGAGATAGTGCCACGATACCCCACAGACTAGCCAGAGATTGGTGCTTGATGCATCATGATGTTTGACTTCTTCTAAACCCAGTTCTTATTTTTTTATGTTGAATATTTGTTCTCTTTTCAGACAATCTTTTTATTATGTTGGTTTTTGGTTGTGATTAAATATTCTTATGTTTGATGTTATTTTTGCTTATACTTTGGATGTTAATTTTTGTTTCTTAATAGATGTATGTATATATTTCTATATTATCATGTTTTTTTGTTCTTGTCTTTACTTTGAGGACAAAGTATCCTATTTTGGTGGGGTGTGGGAAGTTATGGATTAAGGTCAAGTCTGAGTAATGTCAAGTCCACAACTTCCCCTATTTTTGATCCCAAGGTTTTCTTGTCGTGCTTCTTTTTCCTTGTGGATGTTTACTTTCTGTTGAACTAGCATGTTTAGATGTTGTGGATAATGGGTAAATTCATAGTAATGTTGTCTATTGGCATATACATAATTTTTAAATGTGTTTTTAAAGTTTTAATGAAAAATTGGGTACCCTCAAAATTTTTGAGTTAGTGATTGTTGATGCATTCATACATTTTTGAGTATCTGGCAATGTTTGTTATGATATTGTGAAGGCAAGCTGAGACTGAAAACATGACTTGTGAGTCTATACTTGATTGTGGAAGTAATTGCCATGTGTGTTGTGAGCTTATTTTGTTGCATTCATGCATCTTGTATGGACCCATAACTTGTCGTGTTACTCTAGAGTTGGTTTGGTGATGTGGTGGATATAGAAAGGATCTTAGGTCTTTGTTATTTGAGTGAAACCACTTTTGGCCTAAATGACCCACCAAATGAGCAAATCACTAGTTCTAAACATTTGAACTTCTCATGTACTTATTCTTTCTTGATACGTTGCTAGCTTAAACCTAGTTTGATAAAGTACCTTGATATTGGCCCTGGTTTATCCTTGAACATGTGAACCTTAATTGAGGCCAAAGGCCTAAGTTGAGGGTGGCTGCAGTTGGCGACCCTAGTTTGAGGCATAGATATTGTGTACTTCACCTAAGGCTAAAAGCCTAAGTTGAGGGTGACCCTTATTGTGGTAAAGTAGTAATAATAAGGTGGTTAGTTAGGAAATCAAGAAAGAAATGAAAAAGCATGAACTAAGTGAAGAAAAAGAAAAGAAAAGTGCCTTGAGTTGAGGAAAAAATAGCAAAAATGAGTTTGAAATCGAGGTACCGCTGAAAAAGAGAAAGAAAGCATTCGAGAAAAGTTCAAAATAGGAGAATAAGGATGGACTGATTAAACAGGGTTTGATCATGAAATCAAATAGTGTTGGTAAACGTGGTTCAAGGATAGCATTTAGTCACTGCTTGCCCAAAATACCATACCAAAGCATCCTGAACCTATGTTACAAGCCTATAAGTCCTAAAGTGATCCACCTCCACTTTATCACCAAGACAAAAGAAGAGTCTAGAGGCAAGCCTATGGTATTAGTCAGTGTGCATCGAATTTTAGTTGTGAGAGTGAGAATGTTTCCTCAGTCCCTGAATTCTAAATGTTGTGAGTGAGTATGAGGGACTTCTTTCTAGTGAGGGCATTTGCACTACTTGAGTAGCATATGACTATACCAAGGATTGTGGACGGTTGATGCTCCTTAGCTTGTCATAGTTGGATTGCCAGGTATCTCATTATGTTCTTGTTTGCTTAATAACTTTCCAATCCTGTTTATAAAATAGTAGTTGGGTACCTGAATCAAAGGAGATATTGTATATGCCATTAGTATAGTTGCTATGTATTTCTCTTTGTCTGCGTAGATTGAGTCGTCACTTGTGGACAAGCAATAATTCTAGGTAGAGGGTGTTGATGTGTTGTCAAAATACAACACATTTGGTGCCTAAGACAAGGGATTTTGGGAGTCCTTAAAGCAACTTTTTATGGTTTTGGTGTGTTTTTGTGTTAATCTTCCAGAAAAGTTAAGCTGGCATGATTTTGAAGAAAAGTTGCAGATTTTGCTGAAGCATAGGCCTTATGAGCCCATCTACGGGTCGTAGCTCAAGCTATGACTCGTAGGGTGTGTCATAGCAAGAATCAAAGACTAAAAATTCAGAAATCAGCAGAGTGAAGGTCATTCCTACAAGGACATCCTACGAGTCGTAAGACATACTACGCTCGTATAGGTCGACTTGTAGCAAGAATCAGAGAGCCAAAATGTTGGACCAAAAACTGAAGGCCAGGACTACAAGAGGATCATACGAGTCATAGCTTAAGCAACGAATAATACCTATGGGTCATACCAGCTTAATCCAAGATGCCACGAATCTGATACGAGATCCCGACTACGACTCATAGGTCATCCTACGAGTCATAACTGTGAGACTTATCAACTGCCACCTGTCTTTTATATGTAATTTCTAGGGTTATTTTGTAAATACTTATATGGTTTAAGTTAGTTTTTAGATGTGAGTTCGAGCAGTTTGTTGTTCTCTATTGGAAAACCCATTTTGGGGATTGCAAATATTGCCTTGTACTCATTGCTGATTAATCAAGCTTGTGGAGTTTGCAACTTGTGTTGTCTTCACATTTCATTATGTTGGTAAAACTCTCAACTATGTCTATTATTTACATATTTGTGTGTTTGCCTTAGCCATGAGTAGCTAAGCACCCACAACTTGGAGTTGTGGGAACCATGGTTAGTTGACTTAAAATAACCTAGGTTTATTGCATTTCTATGATTGGGGTTTTTCATGTATTGTCTGTTTTCCTTCGTTATTATTATTGTTTGGTGGTGGCCAAAACTAAACCCTGCCTACTATTATGATCCCGACCAAGGTAGTGACGAATAGGAAAAGGGAAATAAGATGATAGAATTCAATTGATGTGTTCTCATCTAATCAACCAAGCCTGACCAACGGGAGTATGCCCTGAAGCTCAACCAACTCTCCAAATATGCTCCACAATTAGTGGCCAAACCAAGGTCTAGGATGAACAAGTTTGTGATGGGTATATCCGATTTGGTGAATAAGGAGTGTCGTGCCACCATGTTGATTGGTGATATGGATTTGTCCCGCCTCATGACTTATGCCTAACAACTAAGGGAGAGAAGCTTAGGAAAAAGAGAAGTGGGGAGTCCAAGAGGGATTAGTTTTAGGGTGGCCGGTTCTAACATGGTATTGAGTTTGAAAGCCAAGGATCGATTGCCTAACCCAGGCTCCAAGGGGGTGATGATGGGGTGAATCGTTTTAGATGCCCAATATGTGGGAGGAATCATAGTGGTGCATGTTGGAGGAACACGGGTGCATGCTTTGGGTGTGGTGAGATGGGCCACACAATTCAAGATTGTCCATATGCTCACACCAAAGGTTAAGATGGTTGACCAATAGGGCAAGGTCGTCATGTTGATCAAGAGCCTCAAGGTGGCCAAAGGGGTACTCCACGACATAATCGGTTCTATGCTCTTCAAGGGAGGCAAAGGAGGGATAAGGTACCCGATGTTGTTACAAGTATGTTGAGGTTTTGTTTGACTTTGAGGTGTATGCATTGATAGGTCCGGGTGCCACTATTTCTTTCATTAATTCTTTTTGTTGCTAGTGGGCTTCATGTGTCTCCTGAATTGTTATGTGAACTTTTTGGTGTCTACCCCCCTATTGGTAAGTCTAGTGTTACTAGAAAAGTCCATAAAAATTGTCCCGTGGTCATATTGCATTAGGTCTTCTCTTGTGATTTAGTTGATGTCATGACCAAAGCCTACGGCCTAGACGTGACACGGCGCAAGGGGAACCAGAAGGGACCCCAAGCAAGCCTCTTAACATATCATTACGCATCCTTAGTCGCAGAAACAATAAAATACACGACAATAGAGTGAAACGGGGACAATAGGGCTAAGGGAAAACTTCCATATCACAAAGATCAAGAGTCATGAGAGAGTTAAAGCTCATAACATTACACATGACATGTTCAACAACACCTCTACTACATAGATAAGAGCGGGGGCCAAGACAAGCAACCCGGCTTAGCCTTATAGTTAACATTTACATGAAGAAACGTAGTGTTTTAGAACCTAACATGAGACAATAAGCAACGTCCTCGGAATGGAGCACTCACCAACAAGCTTCAGTGGAATCGTACTAGCCACGTGGATGGGGATGCTCAAGCGGGGCTCGGGTTCCTACATGGTGACATCATGTAGGCATAGAGTATGAGTTAGTACATTTAAATATACTAAGTATGTAGGATGCAATGCAACAAGTGATAAGCACCATAATAAAAATGCATAACATAGTCTATGGATAAGCATATAGCAATATGGCATGTATGAATGATGCTTGAAATAAAACCATGATTATATAGAACATAATCCATTTTAAAAAGAGACCACTTTAGTGAATATGCAAGGCTTACTACCATCTTGGAGAGGCGCATGAGGTACATACCCCCCAACATGATTGATGAGTTACAAACCCCTCAACATGGTTATCAAGGTACAAACCCCTCGATATGGTTGCACGGGGCAATCGATGTATAAACCCCTCAACATGGTTACCTGGGCCTACAAACCCCTGAGTGAGGCTTGGTAATTTTCCCTACAACATAGAGATAATATCATATACATACGTTCCTTTCATCATCATATAGTCATTCAACTTATAAGACGTGCATTAGACCTTCAATTCCTCAAGGAATCATAATCTAGACATTTTATCAAACACTTGGTGGGTGTATAGTGCTAGTGTAAAACCATGCATTTCAAGAGTGAAATCATGCAAGAAATCATTGTAAAACCATCATTAGATACTTTGTAATACCCTCAAGCAACATACATCAAAGCCCTTCATCAAATCTTACAGTAGACCTTAGATTCATAGATCAAAACATGCGAAAAAACAACCATAATTTCGTGAAACCCCAACATAGTGTGTAGTGAAATTCATAATAGATAAGACTCCTGAGTAAATCAACTTTAAATAATGCAATTTTAGGTAAAACAGAGCTTGGGTATCATAGGTGAAAGAAACCCATATACCTTGACTTTAGAGAATCCTGGAAGAAGATTGGAGATGGAGACGAAGCGTAAATGAGAACCTTAAGATATAGATGAGCTTTGAGACTTGAATTTAGGAAATGAAATATTGCCTAAGTACTTGAGTGAGTATTTGGGAATGTCTTGAATGATATGAGGGTGAAATAAGGCTAAGTATAGGCATTTTAATGCATCGGAACACTTAGGCCCAAGCCCCAAAGCATTGGACCAGGATAGAAAAACAAGGCAAAATTTGTACTGAGGCGCGCCCTTGGAGCGTCACGCCAGGGACGCTAAAACCACTCTGGAATTCGATTTTTGGGAAAAATGAAATTGCGATTCGTTTTCTCTAAAATTTGTGTTAGACCCATCCCCCACTCATTTTGACCCCCTGAATATGAATATGAAGTCAGATTTTTGATATCACGCATGAATTTGGAGATATGTAGAAATTACGATTCGGGGCACTTCCAAGACACATTTTCGGGCACTTTTTGGGGTCATTTTAATATCTCCCCCTTGGGAACATTCGTCTCCAAATATCAAAGAGATGTATATGAGATATTCAAACATGACACTTTCAGCCCACATAAGGATGCAACAATGCACTTAAACATCATTTCAGAAATCTCAACATAAGTGTAAAATCATCATGAACTTGACAATTTAAACATGAATGTATGCAATGACATGAGTGCTGAACTTGAGACTTGAGATCATATAAAGGAATTAAATCAATACCTTAGGATTGAGTGGAGTAGAAAAGATAAGGGTATCACTTTTGCAAATCCGCTTCGGCCTCCCAGGTAGCACTTTCGACGACTTGGTTCCTCCAAAAGACCTTAAAGGAAGCAACTTGCTTGTTCCTCAGCCTCTTCACTTGCATATCCAAGATCTCCACTGGAACTAATTCATATGTCAAGTTGTCTTCAACTTACCCCACAACATCAAGAGGCACAATAAGATGGGATCACCCATACACTTCCTCAACATAGACACATGGAAGACCAGATGAACCAATTCTATTTCTCTAGGCAAATCTAACTCATAGGACACCTTATGAATCCTTCTCATCACCCTATAAGGACCCATATATCCAGGGCTCAACTTTCCCTTCTTACGAAAACGGACCACACCCTTCATGGGTGACAACTTCAAATAAACCCAATCACTAACCTTGAATTCAAGATCCCTTCTCCTCACATCGGCATAAGAATTTTGGCAACTTTTGGCTATTTTCAACCTTTCTATAATCATACTTACTTTCTCCATAGCATCCATAACTAGATCCGGACCCAATAAGGCCACCTCTCCAACCTCAAATCACGCAACCGGTGATCTACAACACCTACCATAGAGAGCTTTAAAAAAAGTCATACTGATGCTAGAATGATAGGTATTATTGTATGAAAACTCAATCAATAGAAGATAATCATCCCGACTACCCTTAAGCTTCAATACACAAGCCCTAAGAATGTTCTCAAGTGTTTGGATAGTTCTTTCGGCTTGGCTATCCATTTGAGGATGAAAGACTATACTAAGCTTTACCTTGGTTCCAAGACCTCTTAGGAAAGACCTTCAAAAGTCAAGTGAATTGTGCACCATGATCCAATATGATTGATAAAGGAACCCCATGCAACCTCACTAGGTCACGAATGTACAACATAGCATAGTCTTCAGCCCCATATGTAGTCTTAATCGATAGAAAACACTACAAGAAAATAGGTCTTTAATGATGGCAAATTTCGTCACTAAAAGTATTAATCTGGTTGTTATTAGTCAATAACGACTGGTAAAAAATCATCGTCGCCAGTCGTTAAAAGATCCACCGTTAAAAGCTTTAACGACGACAAAGTTCGATCATTAAAAAAGCTTTAACGGCAACAAAATCCGATCATTATACCTCTTTTCGGAAACTAGATTGTTCTTTCACTAATTGATATTCTAGTTATTAAAAAAAAAAGGCAAACCCGGTCTACTTCCAGGAAAGAGCACGACTGCTAGGATCTATTATACATAGCTTTATCTTGCATTTATACCAAATGACAATACCAAGGTTAGAAGGTCACATGACAACAACTTTGCCAGTTACTCCAAGGCTCCCTTCAGTTCTAGTTATTAAAACCTTAATTATAATCACAATCAGATCAACAAAAGTGCATATACACACACACACATAAATACTTGCACATATGAAAACATACAAATTGATTATATTCATATTAAATTTCATAGTTAACTATAAAGAATGATATTCTGTAACGTTATAAAAATATAGACATACAAAATATATGATATTATATTTTTAACTCTTAACAAAATAAAAACTAGAATATGTTGAAAAATATTTTGAAATATGAAGTTCATTCTTGCAGTGCTTCAAAAATTTTCGTTTCTTACACTTCTTTACACTTTCTTTGAAGATGAGTTCTTCAAACTGCATGATTTGTCAAAAGACAAGTATAAAAGTTTCATGTACGATTATTAATAACATTCCTAACAGCTATTACCTTCTTTTTTCTTTTTCGCAAAATCAAATATCAACTACAATGAAATATAAAATTTGTCTCTGTTCTCACAACCAAATAAAAAGAAAGTTGTGCTTTCTAGTTCTAGACATAAAGTTGTTTGTTTTGTATTTTGCACCTTATGTTATAGACTTTTTGCACATTGTTTCATGGATAAACCCCCAACTTCTTTTAGTTTTCACTTTTTATACTAATAGTATTCAGTTAATATAAATAATTCAATATCATTAAAATATTATGAGATAAAGATCAATTATATCATCTTAAATTTTAAATAATAACAAAAATTATGATTTCTTAATTAATTTAGTAGTTGATTATATATCATGTAAAACTTTAAAATTTTCTGTTTGTAAAACTTCACTCTATACTTTTCTAATTCAAACGAATGATTTTTCTTTGTATACACCTATTAGTTTTACAACCAATGATGAAATAAAAAAGTCGACACAATATATATTGTTTTATTAGAAGAAACATTATTACTAAATACTAATTCATAAGTCTGTTGATCGAGGTAATTTGCAAGTGGAGAAACATTTATCCTCTTGAGAAAATTACTTACCACCAATTAATTTATATAACTTTTCCACCTTAAATTAATCTCATTAGCTCATAATTATATATTTAATATTATTATTCTGTTTTTAATTTTTATTTCATTACAATTTTTCGTTTTGACCTACTTCATCCTTGCATCTCTAAAAAGGTCAAGTAAAAATGAATAAATTGTCTCTCAAAATAAAAACATATACACAGACTATATCAAGAAAATATTTTTGTTAAAAAAAATTGTAACTAAATGCTTTTATAATATTTTAAAATTTTATATAATTGACTATAGTAAGAATCCAACCACAAAATCCATATTAATCTCTTCCTACTTCCAAGTAGGAATCCCTATGTCTTGGATTAGGCTACCTGGCCTTTGATGTTCAGCTTTGACTTGTTGGAAACTATGACAACTGGAAAGAAATTAGCAAGATCCCTCTTCATGCCTCCCCACTACTACACCTCTCTCAAATCTCTATACATTTTAATATACCCGGGGTGAATAGAAAAAGAAAAACCATGAGTGTCATCAAGAATCTTTTCCTTCAAGCTATCAACACAAGGCACACACAATCTACCTTAGTACCTAAGGGCACTACCTCCCCCTTGGGAGAAAACCTCCACCCTACCATCTTTTATCAATTCCTTCAATTCCAACAAAGCGGTGTCAAGATCTTGCTTAGCTTTCTGAAGATTTAGAACCATCCACAACAACAACACCACAATTATCAACTCCTTCCAACCTAACCCCCAACCTAGCCAACCGATGGACCTCCCTAGCCACCTCCTTGCCACCATTATAAACATGAGCTGGGCTACCCATAGACACCCTACTTAAAGCATCTGCCACAACATTCGCGTTACCGGGTAATAATGCATACTCATATCATAATCCTTAAGAAGTCCTAACCACCTCCTTTGCCTCGAGTTAAGATCCTATTGAGTGAAAACATATTGGAGGCTCTTATTATCGGTGAACACATCAACATGCACCCCATACAAATAATGACGCCATATCTTTAATGCAAATACCACTGCAGCTAGCTCAAGATCATGGGTAGGGTAGTTATTTTCATGCATTCTGAATTTCCTAGAAGCATAGACTATGACCTTACCATTTTGCATTAGAACACAACCCAAACCAACTTTGGAAGCATCCTAATACACAACAAATCCCTCTATTGCTTCCGGTAGTGATGATATAGGAGCAGATACAAGTTTATTTTTCAATGTTTGGAAGCTCCTCTCACTCTCATCGGTCCATACAAACTTAGCCTTCTTTTGAGTCAATTTTGTCATAGGAGACACAATAGAAGAGAAACCATTCTCAAACCTCTGGTAGTAACCCGGTAAGCCCAAGACGCTCCTAAGATACGACGGGGTCAATGGTCTAGGCCAATTTCTAATCACATCTGTCTTAGGATTCACCTTAATACCATCCCCAAACATCACATGACCTAGGAATGCAACCCCCTTCAATCAAAATTCACATTTTTCATATTTAGTATACAATTTCTCCTCCCTCAATGTTTGCAACACTACCCTCAAATGACCCATATGCTCCTCCTCATTATGTGAATAGATCAAAATGTCATCAATGAATACCACAATAAATGACTCAAGGTAGGGTTTAAAGACCCTATTCATAAGATCCATGAAGATAGCCAGTGCATTGGTCAACCAAAAAGATATCACGACAAACTCATAATGCCCATACATAGTCTGAAAAGCCGTCTTAGGAATATCACACTCCCTTACCTTCACTTGATGATACCCAAACCGAAGATCAATCTTAGAGAGGTGGGTATCTCCTTATAATTGGTCAAACAAATCATCAAACCTTAGAAGAGGATACCTATTATTGATGGTGACCCTATTAATATGCCGGTAGTCAATACACATTCTAGGAGACCCATCCTTCTTCTTCACAAACAACACCAGTGCACCCCAAGGTGATTGGCTAGGCCTAATGAAACCCTTCTCCAACAAATCCCTCAATTGTTCCTTCAACTCCTTTAACTCCGCCAGGGCCATATTGTAAGGGGGAATAAAAATGGGTTGAGTACCGAGAAGGAGGTCTATACTAAAATCTATTTCCCTTTCGAGAGGGACACCCGAAAGGTACTTGGAAAGACATCAAGGAACTTATTTACAATCAGAACCGACTCTATCGGAAGGACTTTATACTCCACATCCTTAACCCTCACAAGATGGTAAATACACCCCTTAGAGATCAACCTATAGGCTTTAATGCAAGAGATGAACCAACCCTTGACCACTAGATCACGACTCTCCAACTCAAGGATGGGTTCATTTGGGAAATAGAATTGTACCCTATGGGTTCTACAATCAGTAAAAGCATAGTATGCATGCAACCAATCCATCCCAAGAATAACATCAAAATCAACCATGTCCACCTCAACAAGATCACAAAGCAATACTTTATGCAAAATGTAAATGGGACAATCTCTATAAACCTTCCTAGCAACAATAGATACACCAATAGCAGTAGACACCACATATGACACACAACAATTTGGGTTCAACATAGAACTTCTTCGCAACAAAGGGGGTAACAAAAAAAAGAGTGGCACCTAGATCAATCAATGCATACACATCAAAATCAAAGATTTTCAACATACTGGTAACAACATCAGGCACCTCATCACAAAACTTTGCCTCCCATGCGATGCATAAAACCGATTGTGCCTTGGGGCGCCCTCTTGTGGGCCACCTCTACCCAAAGGAACCGCATTAGCACCTTGTGGGCGAACCTCCTTGCCATTGTTGTGATTTCGGGGGTAATCCATCACCTTATGCCCAACCTCCCCACAAACCACCGCAAGCATAAATATCCCTCAAGCACGGGCCTCTGTGACCCCTACCACATTTCAGACACCCACTATTAGGAACCACACCTCCAACACTTTGAGCCCTTGGAAAAACATTGGCAACCCTCTTTTGCAATGCATGAGGACCCTTGGCTTTGATGGAATTGGTCACCCTTTCGACTATGGAACTTCCCTTCAAAACAGGCCCTTTTGGCCTTATGACTCCTCCTCTTTCTCAATTTTTCCTCCTCCATTTGTTCGGCATAGGTCATCAAACAAGACAAGTCTATGTCACTAATTAACTTGGCGGACCGGCTCTCCTCACTCACCAAGTCGGAAACACCCATCACAAATGTCTTCGTCCTAGACCTTGAGTCGGCCACCAAGTGTGGAGCATATTTTGATAGTCTGTTGAACTTGAGGGCATACTCCCTCACACTCATAAACTCTTGTCTCAAATTCATAAAATCCACCAATTTGGCTTCCTTAGCTCAAGAAGGAAGAACCGATTAAGTAAAGCAACCTTAAACTCCTCCCAAAGTACTACATTATTGACCCCCTTCTCGTCTTTCCATTGATTGTACCATATTTGTGCTACTCCTTTGAGTTGGTAGGCTGCCAACTCCGCCTTATCGTCTGACCTCACCCCCATGATAGCAAAAACCTTGTAAATCTCATCAATGAACTCTTGAGAGTCCTCACTCACCTTTGACCCATGGAATTCTGGGGGATTCATCCTCATGAAATCTCTCACCCGAGATGTCGGTGTAAGAGCATGGGGGGCTCAGGACCCTTGATTGTCTTGGTTATCCACAACTTGTGCAAGTAGAGTGAGAGCATCCCGAAGCTCTCCATTAGCCGATTGCTACTCGGGTGTGCAAGCTCTTCTCCCTCTCGTGTGAGGGATGATCTAGCATAGCAAAGGACAATAGTTATGGGGAAAACCTTACCTCAACTTCCATAGCACGACATAGAGTAAGAAGAAGGGGAAATATAACCTAAATGCCTTATAGTCTCTTGCTCATAGTTGTGGTGCACAACATAACCATGAACAAGCCTCTAATCGATGCGGTGTATTGGAATTCGAGGATCTAACAACCTAGTGCTCTGATACCTAGTTTTTCATGACCCAAGCCTAGGGCCTAGACGTGACACGGAATAAAGGGAATCAGAAGGGACCCCAAGCAAACCTCTTAATATATCATTACACATCCTTGGTCACGAAAGCAATAAGATACATAACAATAGAATAAAATGGGGACAATGGAGCTAAAGGACAACTTCCATATCACAAACATCAAAAGTCAAGAGAGATTCAAAGCTCATAACATTACACATGACATGCTCAACAACAACTCCACTACTTAGATAAGAGCGGGGGCCAAGACAAGCAACTGCGCTCACCCTCATAGTCAACATTTACATGAAAGAAAAGTATTCTTAGAACATAACATGAGACAATAAGCAACATCCCTAGAATGGAGGACTTACCAACAAGCTTGAGTGGAATCATACTAGCCACGTGAATGGAAATGTTTAAGCGGGGCTCTAGTTCCTACATGGTGACATCATGTAGATATAAAGTATGTGTTAATACATTTGAATGTACTAAGTATGTATGATGTAATGCAATAGGTGGTAAGCAACATAATCAAAATGCATAATGTAGGCAATGGATGAGCATATAACAATATGGCATGTATGAGTGATGCTTGAAGTAAAACCATGCTTATATAGAACATAATCCATTTGTAAATAGAGACCACTTTAGTAAATATCCAAGGTATACCACCTCCTTGTAGAGGCACATGAGATACAAACCATTTATGTGGTTGATGAGGTATAAACCCCCAACATGGTTGAAGAAGTACAAACCCCTCAACATGGCTATCAAGGTACTAACCTCTTGACATGGTTGCATAGGCCTGCCACCTCCTGAGCGACGCGATT
>JAPFFP010005592.1:0-17679 GCA_026153255.1 Solanum medicagineum
TCGGCAGAATTTGGTAAATTGAGTTTAAGGGTCTTTGTGGTTTTAGATTAGCACTAGTGCCTAATCGGCACGAGTCATGGCCCGGGGTGGGGTCGTGACAGTAATGTATTGCAGAAACACCAAACAAGAGAAATAAAATCACCATGGTGAGGCAATCAGTTAAAATTTTGACCTGTCCAAGTTGAGAAAATTGCTCAAAATTTAATGTAAGGACTTCTTGCTCAAATTCTTATTCAAGGTATTGCTAAAATAATCATCTTCTAAATTAAGGCAATGCATGGAAAAAGTACTAAATACTTTAATTAATTTAATATCTCTTAAAAAATTTAGGGTCTTGGGCCTAAGGCTTTGGGGTTTAGGCCTAAGCCTTCCTATGCATAAAAACACCTATACTTAGTCATTTTTCAATCCCATATCATACAAGGCATCCCCCAATACCCACTCTAACACTTAGACAAATATTTCACTATAAATGCAAGTAGCCCAATCACATTTTTGATCTAATGATTTCATTCAAGCTTCAAGTTCTCATTCAAATCTTCTTCAAGGAAATCTCCAAAGTTGAGGTAAGTGGGTTTCAACCATTGATTCCTTTCACCCATGGTGCCTAACCTTCCTTTTTACATAAATTGTATGTTACTAAGTTGATTTATTTATGGGTCTTACTTATTTTGAATTTGACTATGAACTATGTTGAAGTTTCATAAAAGTATGATTGTTTAAGCATGTTTTGAGCTATGAATATTTGACTATTTTGAGATTTGATGGAGGGTTTTAACGTATATTGTATGAGAGTATTACCAAGTGTTGGTAGGTTGATTTAGTTCAAGTTTTCTTGAATGATTTCACTCTTGAATTGCATGGTTTTATACTAGCATTACACACTCGCCAAGTGTTTGATAAAATGTCCGGTTAAGCTATCTTGACTTGTTGAAAGCCTTATGAATGGTATATGAGTTAAGTGCCTCAATGATGATGAAAGGAATGTATATACGAGTTGTTATCATGGAAAGTATCTATAGATTTTAAAGTTGACCATACAAAGATGAGGGGTATGTACCTCATCCAACTTGTCGAGTGGTGGCAATCCCGTACTACATAGATGAGGTACGTCATTCAGCTTGTCGGGTGGTGGCAATCCAATACTACCACAGATGAGGGGTATGTACCTCATCCACCTTGTCAGGTGGTGGCAATCCCACACTACCATAGATGATATGTACCTCATCTACCCTGTCGGGTGGTGGCAATCCCCTACTACCACAGATGAGAAGTATGTACATCATCTATCTTATCAGGTGGTGGCAATCCCATACTACCAAAGATGAGGGGTATGTACCTCATCTACCTTACAAGTGGGTGGCATGCCTTGGATTCCATATACTAAGTTACTTGGTCTATAATGATAGTCTCTTCCTACACATGTTTTAGCTTCTATATATACATGTTTTACTTCAAGCATTGATCATGCATGCCATGTTACTAATGTAGTATTTCTTGCTTATGTTTATGCATTTTGATTATGTTACCTATCTCTTGTTGCATTCCAACCTACATACCTAGTATATTAAAATGTACTAATGCTTACTCTATGCCTACATGATGTTACCATGTATGAACAGGAGCTCCACTTGATTATCTTCCCCCTCCACATGGCTAGTACTCTCTTTGAAGCATGTTTGGTGAGTCCTCAACTCCGTGGACGATATCTTTTAATCTTATGTTATGCAAAGACTCTCATTATTTTATTGTATGCTTTTGACTATGAGAGTGAGCCCGAAAAGTTGTCTTGGCCCGCGCTTAATTCTATGTTTAGAGGTGTTATTGGACAAATGATATAATGACATTTTGAGCTTGACTCTGTTGATTCTTGTATGTTTTTAAGCTATGAAAGACTCTTTTAGCCCCTTTACCCTTATTTACGTCCTCTTGTGGTTGTTTAATTGGTTCTGTGACCAAGGATATGTAACAATATGCTAAGAGGATTGTTTAGGGTCTCTCTTTGGTTCCCCCTTACCATGTCACGTCTAGGCCCTAGGTCTGGGTCATGACAAAGATGGTATCAGAGCACTATATTATTAATGGTCCTCGGCATCTAACACACCACGTCGATTATAGTCTTCTTCCTGGTTGTGAAGCTTGCCATTACTTTGAGTAAGAGGCTATGTGATGTTTTAGGAAATGTTTCACTTCTTCAATGTCTATGCCGTCCGGTAGAGTAAGGCCCTCTATGGCTTATTTAATTCCTCACCGTTACATTTCAAAATTTGTCTTAGGCTTCTTAGGACAGTGACATATATGCAGAGGTTGGGTGTTGACTAAGGTCGTGACCGCCCAACTCAACCAATCGATGGGCACCCTTGGGACTTCAAATTGTAATAGTGGAAAGGGGAAGGCCAAGAGAGCCCAACTTGGAGGTAGGCATCCATATGCCAAGCCCGAGGGCAATGGGGGAGTGAATTGTACTAGATGCCCAATGTGTGGGAAAAGCCATAGTGGCCCATGTTTGAGAAAATCCAATTCTTGCTTTGGTTGTGGCAGATTTAGGCACAAAGTTATGGGTTCTCCTCATGCTCAACCCAAAGGTAGGGGTAATGGTCCTTAAAGTTGACGTACTAATATAGGCCAAGGAGGAAGGGAAGGTCATCAAGGTGGTACCCCATGGAACAATAAATTTTATGCCCTTCAAGGGAGGCAAGGAGGGGATGAGGCACCCGATGTTGCTACCGATATGTTAAAATTTCCCTTGACTTTGAAGTGTATTCATTGATGGGTACGGGTGCCACTATTTCTTTCAACATTCCTTTTTATTGATAGTGGGCTTCATGTGTGCCCCGAGTTTTTGTTTGAACGTTTAGTGTCTATCCCATTGGTGAGTCTATTATTGCTAGGAAGGTCCATAGAAATTGTCATACTTGAGGTGGATTAGTTGCATGCATATTATGTTACCTTTATTTGTAGGACACGTAGAGTTAGATTCCAATTCCCTAAGAAATCCGTTTGTGAGTGGGAGAGTCATAATGTGGTGGTCTAGGGTTGATTAATTTCTTGTATTCAATCCCATAAGTTGATTTCAAAAAGGAGTCTCTATCATCTCGTGAGGTTTAGGGACGTCGAGTTTAAAGTCTTTCCTATGGAGTCGGTTATAGTAGTTAATGAGTTTCTTGATGTCTTTCCTAGTGAGCTTCCCGTTGTCTTTGTGAGAAGGAGCATGGTTCCCTTAGAATGTGTATTGATTACCAACAACTTATTAGGGTCACCATAAATAGTAACCATCCTCTACCAAGGATTGATGATCTAGTTGACTAACTTAAAGGTGCTAGTAACTTCTCTAAGATTGATCTTCGTTTCGGGTGTCATTAAGTGGAAGTGAAGGGAGTGTGAAATTCTCAAGATGGCCTTCTGAACTAGGTATGGGCACTATAAGTTTGTGGTTATGTCCATTGATTTGACAAATGCACCGGCTATTTTCACGGATCTTATGAATAGGGTCCTTAAACCCTACCTTGATTTGTTTGTTGTGGTTTACAATGATGCTAGACCTAATTCCATAGTGAGGAGGAGCATACTAGTCATTTGTGGGTGGTGTGACAAAAACTATCGGATAGTATGAGCTTCTGGGCTTAGCGGGTTATTACAGAGGTTTGTGAATGGGTTCTCTTCTATTGCTTCTCCTATGACTAAGTTGACTCAAAGGAAGGCTAAATTTGTGTGGACCGATGAGTGTGAAAGGAGTTTCCAACCTTTGAAGGATATTCTTCTCTCCGCTCTTATCTTTTCTCTATCGGAAGGATTAGAAGGGTTTGTTGTGTATTGTTATGTCTCAAGAATTGTTTTGGGATATGTATTGATGCAAAATGGTAAGGTGATAGCCTATGCTTCTAGACAACATAAGGTGCATGAAAAGAATTATCCTACCCATGATCATGAAGTGGCAGTTGTAATATTTGTCTTGGAAATTTGGCGCTATTATTTGTTTGGGGTGCATGTTGATGTGTTTACCGATCATAAGACTCTCAAATATGTGTTCAATCAAAAATATCTCAACCTGAGACAAAGAAGATGGTTAGAACTCCTTAAGGATCATGATATGGGTGTGCATTATCATCCCGGTAAGCTAATGTTGTGGTCGATGCTTTAAGTAGGGTGTTGAAGGGTAGCCTAGCTCATGCTTATGATGGTATCAAAGAGGTGGTTAAGTAGTCCATCGGTTGGCTAGATTGGGGGTGAGGTTGGAAGAGGTTGACACTGGTGGTGTAGTGGTGGTTGATGTTCTAAATCATCATTGTTTGAGGAGTTAAAGGTAAAACCAGATCTTCACCCTGCCTTTTTAGAGTTGAAGGCCTTGGTGAGAGATGGTAAGGTGGAGGTTTTCTCCTAATGGGGAGATGGTGCCCTTATGTCCCAAGGTAGATTGTATGTGCCTAATGTTGATGACTTGAGAAGATTGATTGTAGATGAGGCCCTTTATGGTAGACATTGTAGATCACCGATTGGGTCATTTGAAGTGGGAGAGGTGGCCATGTTAGGTCGGGATTTGGTGATGGAGGCCTTAGAGAATGTGAGGTTGATTAGAGAAAGGTTTAAACCCAAAGTCATCAAAAATCCTATTCCGATGTGAGGAGAAGGGATCTATCATTTAAGTTTAGTGATTGGGTCTATTTGAAGGTTTACCCCATCAAGATGTGGTTTATTTTAGTAAAAAGTGTAAATTGAGTCCAAGATTCGTAGGTCCTTATAGGTGTTGAGGATGATTGGCAAGGCGGCCTATTAGTTGGAGTTGCCTAGTGAAATGGACATGGTTCATCCTGTCTTTCATGTGTCTGTGTTGAGGAAGCATGTGGGTGACCCAAATGCTATTATGCCATTGGATGTTGTGTGTTTTGTTGAAGACGACTTCACTTATGAAGAGGTTCCGGTGGAAATTTTGGATAGACTAGTGAAGAGGTTAAGGAATAGGGATGTATCTTCCATTAAGGTCCTTTGGAGGAATCAACAAGTTGAAAGTGCCGCATAGGATGCTTAAGCGGAAATGCAAAAGCAATATCCCTATCTCTTCCATTCTACTGAAGCCTCAAGTACTAATCTAAGTCCCCTATATGATTTCAAGTCTTAAGTTTCAGCTCTAATGTCATTTGCATGCATGCATGTTTAAATTGATACGTTCATGGTGATTTTGACGCTTATGTTGAGATTTTTAAATTGATGTTCAAGTGTATTGGTGTATTCTTGTGTGGGATGAAACTATCTTTTTTACTTCTCTTATATACATTTCTTTGACATTCTGGGATGAATGCTCCCTATGGAGAATTGAAACGAACCCAAAAATGCCCAAAAATGTGCCTCAGAAATGCCCATAATCGTGATTTTCATATATCTTAAAATTCATGCTGATATTGAAAGTATGACTTTGTATTCTTGTGTATAGTGAAATTGAGTGGGAAATGGGACTAACACCAATTTTAGAGCAACCGTAGCAAAATTTTCTTTTGCAAAAATTTCACTTCCAGAGGTTGTTCGTGTTGGCTACGCGATGCGGAGCAGTGTATTTTGTTGCCGGTTTTTCAGTTTCAGCCTAAGGCTTTAGGGTGTTGGGCCTAAGCCTTCCTATGCATAAAAACACCTATACTTATTCATTTTTCAATCCCATATCATACAAGAAATTCGCCAAAACCCTCTCTAACGCTTCAGAGTAATATTCCACCGAAAATTCAAGTGCCTTAATCTCATTCCAGATCTAAGGATTTCATTCAACTTCTCCTTTAAATTTTCATCAAGGAAATCTCCAAAGTTGAGTTATGTGAGTTTCTACTATTGGGACCTTTCACCCATGGTGCCAAATCTTTCTTTTTACATAAATTGTAAAACAACCCTAAAAAGTTCCCGAAAATGTGCCTCAAAAGTGCTCAAAATCGTAATTTCCATATATCTTAAAATCCGTGTGTAATATCAAAAATCTGACTTCATATTCTTTTTCAGAGGGCCAAATTGAGTGAACATGGGTCTAACCCCGATTTAAGAGCAACCGTAGCAAAACTATGAAAATCGCAAAAATGCGATTTCCTGAGACGATCCGTGCCCCTGGCACACTTGTGGCGCCACAGTGTATTTGTGCACTGTTTTTCTTGACTGGTCCATGGACTTTGGGTCCTGGGCCTAAGTGTTCTCAAATGTGAAAATACCTGTACTTAGCCATATTTCACCCATATATCATTCGAAACATTCCCCAATACTCACTCAAACACTTAGCCAAATACTTCACTCCTAAATTCAAGTCCCAAAACTCATCTGGATCTTAAGGTTCTCATTCAAGCTTCAAGTCTCCATGTCCAATCTTCATCAAGTTACTCTCCAAAGCTAAGTTATGTGGGTTTCTTTCATGGGTTCCTTTCTCCCATGATACCCAAGCTCTTTTTTGCCTAAAATTGTATGATTTAAAGTTGATTTACTCTTGGGTTTTATCTGTTATGAATTTCACTGCACACTATGTTGGTGTTTCATGAAATTATGGTTGTTTTAGCATGTTTTGAGCTATGAATGTAAGATCTATTGTGAGATTTGAAGAGGGGATTTGATGTATATGGCCTGAAGGTGTTACCAAGTATCTATTGATGATTTTATATTGAATTTTTTGGCATGATTTTACTCTTGAATTGTATGGTTTTAGACTAGCACTACACACCCTCCAAAAGTGTTTGATAAAAGGTGGGATTATGATTTCTTGAGAAATTGAAGGTCCAATCCATGTTTTATGGGTTGACTGACTATATGAAGATGAAAGGAATGTATGTATATGATATTATCTCTGATAGTGTTGGGAATTGACCAAGCCTCACTCAAGGGGTTGTAGGCCCGGGTAACCTTGTTGAGTGGTTTGTACCTAAATCTCCTCACTCAGGATTTGGTAGGCCCATGCAACCAAGTCGAGGAATTTGTACCTTGAAACCCATGTTTTGGGGTTTGTACACCATCAACCATGTTGGGGGGTTTGTACCTCTTCAACCTATTGAGAGGTTCGTATCTCATTCCCCTCTCTAAGGGGATGGTAGGCCTTGGATATTCACTAATAATGGTCTCTCCTTATAGATGTATTATATTCTATATAAGCATGCTTTTACTTCAAGCATCATTCATACGTTCCATATTGAGATGTGCTTACCCATTGACAATGTTATGCATTTTTCTTTTGGTGGTTATCGGTTGCTGCATTGCGTCCTATATACTTAGTACATTCAAACATACTAGCAAATACTTTATGCCTACATGATGTCACCATGTCGGAATCGGAGCCCCACTTGATCATCCTCCTCCACATGGCTAGTACGACTTCACTCAAAATATTTGGTGAATCTTCCATTTAGGGGATGATGTTTATGGTCTCATACTATGTACCAAGACTATCTTCTTTTATATATATATTTACTATAAGGGTGAGCCTTGTTGCTTGTCTTGGCCCCCGGTAAGTAACTAAGTTTTAAAGGAGTTGTTGGACTTGTTTTGTATTTTGCTTCTGTAACTCTCTCTTGACTCTTGATGTTTATGATATGGAAGTTGTATCTTAGCCTCGTCGTCCTATTTACTATCTCTAGTTGTATTCTATTGCTTCCGCAACCAAGGATGTGTAATGATATGTTAAGAGGCTTGCTTGGGGTCCCTTCGGGTTCCCATACACCGTGTCACATCTAGGCCCTACGCTTGGGTCATGACATACTTGGTATCAGAGCACTAGCTTGTTAGGTACTCAACGTCCAACACACCATGTTGATTAGAGTCTTGTTCATGGTTGTGTTGTGCACCACAACTATGAGCAAGAGGTTATGAGGCGTTTAGGAGATGCTTCCCTTCTCCTTAGTCTATGTCGTGCTATAGAATTTGAGGTAAGGTTTCCCCCCTAATGATTTTCCTTTGCTATTCTAGATCATGCCTAACACGAGGGGAAGAATAGCCCACACACTTGAGGAGCAACTGGCTAATAGAGAGCTTTGGGATGCTCTAACTTTTCTTGCACAAGTTGTGGCTCATCAAGCCAACAAAGGGGACAAAGACCCTCATGCTCCTACACCAGCATCTCGGGTGAGAGATTTCATTAGGATTAATCCCCCAGAATTCCATGGGTCAAAGGTGAATGAGCACTCTCAAGAATTTATTGATGAGGTTTTACAGGATTTTGGCTATCATGGATGTGAGGTCGGAGGATAAGGAAAAGTTGGCGGCCTACTAACTCAAAGGGGTTGCATAAATATGGTATAATCAATGAGAAGAGGAGAAGGCAGTTCAACAATGTGGTACTTTGGGAGGAGTTCAACACTGCTTTCCTTAATCGGTTCTTCACTCTTGAGCTTAGGTAAGCCGAATTTCATGGAAATTATGAATTTGAGACAAAGATCTATGAGTCTGAGGGAATATGCCCTCAAGTTCAACCAACTTTCAAAATATGCTCCACACTTGGTGGTCGACTCAAGGTCTAGGATGAATAAATTTGTGATGGGTGTTTTCGAGTTGGTGAGTGAGGAGTGTCGGTCTTCTATGTTGATTAGCGACATGGATTTGTCCCATTTGATGACCTATGCGAAACAAATGGAGGAGGAGAAGTTGAGGAAGAGAAAGGGTCATGAGGCAAAAAGGACCCGTTTTGGGGGACAGTTCCATATTTGAAAGGGTGGTCAATTCCATCAAGGCTAAAGGTCTTCTCATGCATTTCATAAGAGGGTTACCAATGCTTTTCTAAGGGACCAAGGTGTTGGACGTGTGGTTCCTAATGGTGGCTGTCTAAAATATGTTAAGTGTCATAGTGGCCCATGCTTGAGGGATACTAATGCGTGTTATGGGTGTGGAGAAGCTGGGTAGAAGATGCTAGATTGCGCTCAAAATCGCAACAAGCGTAAGGAGGTTCATCCATAAGGTGCTAATGCGGTTCCTTGGGGAGAGGTGGCCGACATGATGGTGCCCCAAGGCATAATTGGTTTTATGCTTTGTATGGGAGGCAAGAGGTTGATGAGGTGCCGGATGTTGTTACTGCTATGTTGAAAATCTTTGATTTTGATGTGAATACATTGATTGATCCGGGTGCCACTCTTTCTTTTGTTACCCATTTTATTGCCAAAGAGTTCCATGTTGAGCCGGAATTTTTGTGTGAGTAATATGAGGTGTTTACTCCTATTTGTGCATCTATTGTTTTTAGAAAAGTCTATAGGAATTTTCCCATTTGCATTTTGCATAAAATATTGCCTTGTGATCATGTTGAGTTGAATATGGTTGATTTTTATTTCATTCTTAGGATGGATTGGTTGCATGCATAATATGCATCTATTGATTGTAGAACCGGTATGGCAAAATTCCAATTCCCAAATGAGCCCTTTCTTGAGTGGGAGAGTCATGATGTGGTAGTCAAGGATATATTTGTCTCTTGCATTAAAGCCCGTAGGTTGATCTCCAAGGAGTGTCTTTATCGTCTTGTGAGGTTTAGGGTTGTGGAGTCCAAAGTCCTTCCCATAGAGTCGGTTCCAGTTGTAAATGAGTTTCTTGATGTCTTTCTAAATGACCTTCTCAACCCGTTTCTATTCCCCCTTATCGTATGGCACTAGCGGTGTTATAGGAGTTGAAGGAATAATTGAGGGACTTGTTGGAGAAGGGTTTTATTAGAGCCAACCAATCTCCTTGGGGTGCATCACTATTGTTTGTGAAGAAGAAGGATGGCTCTCTTAGAATACGTATTGACTACCGGTAACATAATACGGTAACCATCAAGAATAGGTATCCTCTTCCAAATATTGATGATTTTTTTTACCAATTGCAAGGGGCTAGCCACTTCTCTAAGAATGATATTTTGTCCAGGTATCATCAAGTGAAGGTGAGGGAGTGTTATATTCCTAAGACAGCCTTCTGGACTAGGTATGGGCATTAGGGTTGACCAATGCACCAACTATTTTCATGGATCTTATTAATAGGGTCTTCAAACACTACCTTGATTTGTTTGTTGTGGTCTTCACTGATGACATTTTTATCTATTAACCTAGTGAGGAGGAGCATATGGGTCATTTGAGAATAGTGTTGCAAATATTGAGGGAAGAGAAGTTGTATGCTAAATATGAGAAGTGCAAGTTTTGGTTGAAAGAAGTTGCTTTCCAAGGTCATGTGGTGTCGGGGGGATGGTATTAAGGTGGATCTTAAAAAGACAAATATGATTAGAAATTGGCCTATCCTTAGCCATATTTTGCCTTCATATCATATAAGACATTCCCCAATACTCTTTCAAACCCTTAGACTGATATTTCTCTCAAATTAAAGTGTCCAAATATCTTCCGGATCTTAAGGAATTCATCCAAGCTTCAAGCCTCAATTTTAATCTTCTTCAAGGAACTCTCCAAAGTCAAGGTATGTGCGTTTCAACAATTGGGTCCTTTCAACCATGGTGCCCAAGCCTCTTTTTTACCTAAATTGTATGATTCTAAGTGAATTTACTTAGGGGTCTTCCTTATTATGAATTTGACCATTAATTATTTTGGGGTTTCATAAACTTATGGCGGTTTGAGCATGTTTTGATCTATGAATCTATGGTCTATTGTTTGATTTGATTAAGGGTCTTGATGTATATTGCATGAGGGTATTACCAAGTGTTGATGAGTCATTTTTACTTTAGAGTTTATTGCATGATATCACTCTTGAATTGCATGATCTTACATTAGCATTACACACCCACCAAATGTTTGATAAAATATCCAGCTTTGGATTCTTGAACTATTGACGATCCATTACATGACCTATGACTCGAGTTAATCTATGATGATGAAAGGAAGGTATTATATGATAATTTCATGAAAAGTATCTATTGTGATGAAAGTTGACCAATTGCCTAGTTCGGAGGTTAGTGGGCCCAAACTACCATGTTAAGGGGTATATGCCTCAATCGCCTAGCTCGAGGGTTTGTAGGCCTGTGCTACCACATTGGGGGTATATATCTCAATTGCCTTACCAAGGAGGTAGTAGACCTTGGTTATGTAATGATGGTCGTGTTCTTCACATGTAATATGTTCTATATATGCATGTTTTACTTCAAGCATTATTCATTCATATCATATTGCTAATGTGCTATCTTTTGCTTACGATAATGCATTATGTGATGTGCCTATCTCCTGTGACATTGCATCCTACATATTTAGTAAATTCAAACATATTAACACATAATCTATGCCTACATGATGTTATCATGTAGGGACCGGTGCACGGATTGATCATCCTCATCCTTGTGGCTAGTACTTCTACCCAAAGCTAGTTGGTGAGTCCTCAATTTCAGGGACAATGACTTGATCTCATGATATGTGTTAAGACTCCCTTTTCTTTATTGTATACTTATGACTATAAGGGTGAGCCCAGTTGCTTGTGTTGGTCCTGATCTTATCTATGTAGTAGAGGTTTTGTTTAACAAGTTATGAAATTATGTTACGAGTCTCGACTCTCTTGATTTAATGATATCTTATGTTACGAATGGATTTCCCTCAGCCCTTTTTCCTTTCTACTCTTATTTATGTTGTTTAATGCTTCCGCGATCAAGGATGTGTAATAATATATTAAGAGGATTGTATGGGTTCCTTCGGGTTCCCCATTCACCCATGTCATGTCTAGGCCCTAGGCTTGGGTCGTGACAGAACTAACATTAAAAGCTCTCCAAGTGTTTGATAAATAGTCTTGTTTAGGATTCTTGGGTTATTGATGGTCTATTGCATGGTTTACAAGTCGAGGCAGTTCATGATGTTCGTGCGCTACAGAGTATGTTTTGAAATTATGAAATTATCTGTGGTTTTACAAGTCTCGATTGTTTATGAATTATTGAATTCATATGTGAAGGTTTATGTTAAAGTCTACTAGATGGATTTATGAGCTATGTAGTATGCCTCACCCTCTAGTACAAGGCCAATTCCTACATGAAGGAGTTATTAACAATGTTGTGTGCCTCACCCTCATGCATGAATCAATGCTACTTACTATCTTATTTTCCCATGAAGGGTTTATGAACGATATGGTAAGCCTGACCCTCATGTATGATTCCACTTTGTATTATATTATGTGTGCATGTAGGGCTTATGAGCTATGACATTCCTCCATCCTCATGTACTAACCATTACCTACTAGAAGGGGTTATGACCTACGCTTTACCACTCACCCTCTAGTATAAGGTATTTGGATGATCTAATCATGTCACCTTATTGTGCTAAACAAGCTATGCAATAATGATTATTTTCGAGCATGTTTTACCTCAAGCATCATTCATGCATGCCATATTGATATCTTACTTATCCTTTGCTTATAATTTTTGGATTTTGATAATGTTGCCTATCCTTTGTTGCATTGCATCCTACATACTTAGTACATTCAAACATACTAACACATACTCTATGCCTACATGATGTTACCATGTAAGAACTGGAGCTCTGTCTTACTATCCTCCTCCACGTGGCTAGTTTGACATCTTAGAGATAAGCTTGGTGAGTCCTCAAGTTCAAGGACACTATCATTGGAGAGTATTTGCAAGAAAAGGTGGAGTTAGCGGCCTACCAACTCAAAGGGGTGGCCCAAATTTTGTTTGTGAAATGAATAATAGAGAGGAAAAATCGTGATGCTATTTCTTGGGAGTAGTTTATGGCAGCATTGCTCAATCGATTCTTCCCTCTTAAGTAAGGGAGGCTAAAATGATGAAATACATGAATTTGAAGTAAGGGTTGATGAGTATGAGGGAGTATGCCCTCAAGTTCAACCACCTCTCTTAATATGCTCGGCAATTGTTTATCGATCCGAGGTCTAGAATGAACAAGTTTGTGATGAGAGTATCTGATTTGGGGAAAGAGGAGTGTCATGCTGCTATTTTGACAAGCGATATTGATTTGTCCCACCTCATGACCTATGCCAAACAACTTAAGTGAGAAAAATCTTAGGAAGAAGAGAAGTGGAGTGTCCAAGAAGGCTCGGTTTAAGCATGTCAGTTACAACAAGGTATCGAGTTTCAAATCCAAGGGTCCTCTAGTGCTCAAAACAAGAGGCTTGCTATGGATGGAATAGATAACCCAAGGTTCCAAGGTGGCAATGGTGGGATGAGTTTTCCAATATGCCCAAAATGTGAAAAGCATCATCATGGCAAATGCTTAAAGAATTCAAGTGTGTGTAATAGGTGTAGGAGAGTAGTTCATAAGCTTGTTGATTGCCCTTATGTTCGAAACAAGTGCAGGGACGGTTTCCCTCAAGGTAAACGTGGTCATCTTGCTCAAGTGGCCCAAGGAGGCAAGAGTAAATGAGGCGCCCGATGTTGCTACCGGTATATTGAAGTTTCCTTTGATCTTGATGTGCATTCATTGGTTGGTCTGGGTGTCACGATTCCTTTCCTTATTCCTTTTGTTGCTAGTGGACTTCTTGTGTATCCCGAATTGTTATGTGACTTTTTCGTTTCTATCCCATTAGTGAGTCTATTGTTGCTAGAAAGGTCTATAGAAATTGTCTCATGGTCATGTATTTAGGTCTTGACTTGTGAGTTTGTTGTACTAGATGTAGTGGATTTTGATGTCATTATTGGGATGGATTGGTTACATGCATATTGTGTCTCCATTGGTTCTAAACCCCTTAGGGTCAAATTCCAATTCCCTATTAAAGAGGTAGGCTCATTTCTTGTCTTAAGGTCCAATTGATCCCTAAGGGTTGCATTTATCATCTTGTAAGAGTTGGAATGTTGAGTCTAAGGTCATTCCTATTGAGTCGATTCCGGTGGTCAATAAGTCCTTGATGTCCTTTCTGATATTTTTAGTTTGGGGTATTGTCTTTTGGTGTGGCTAGTACACCGGCTATGTCTATAGGTCTTATGAATCGGGTCTCTAATCCCAACCTTGCCATGTTGTGGTGGTCTTTGGTGATGATATGTTGGTTTGTTTCTGGAAATGAGCAAGATCTTGTGAATCATTTGAGGGTGGTATTTTGAATTTCGATGAATTTGAGGTTGCCTACTAATTATGGAAACTGGGAGTCTTTGGGGTGACAAAAGGGTGGTTGGAGAAGTAAATCGGTTGACTAGGTTGGGAATGAGGTTGGGTGAAGTTCAGAATGGTTGTGTATTGCTTTTGGTGGTTCCAAATCATCTTTGGTTGAAGAGGTCTAGTTAAGCAAGGCCTTGATTTCTGCCTTGATAGAGTTAGAGGCCTTGGTGAGGGATGGTAAAGTGGAGGTTTTCTTCGAAGGGGGAGATGGTGGCTTTTGATGCCAAAATGGACTATGTGTGTTTAAGGTTGACAATTAGGTTATGCTTTGTAGGTTCTTATAGGGTTGGAGGGATTGGAAAGGTTTCACAAGGATTGGAGTTGCTAATGGATATGGATATGGTTCATCCAGTTTTCCCATGTGTCTATATTAAGGTGGTGTGTGGTGACCGAAGTGTTATGGTAACTTTGAAGGTTGTGGATGTGATGTGGGATAATTTGACTTATGGGAGGTTTGATAGAAATCATGGATAGGCAAATGAGAAGGTTTAGTGATAAGGATGTAACTTTCGTAAAGGTTCTTTGGAGGAATCAATGAGATGAAGGAGTCAATATGGGAGCCGAAGCTGCCGTAAAAGAGCGATATTCATACCTCTTTAACTCTATTCAAGCCTTAGATAACAACTGAGTCCTTCATGTGATTCCAAGTCTTAAGTTTCGGCCCTTATCTCATTTGCATACATTCATGTTTAAATTGATAAGATCATGGTGATTTTGACACTTATGTTGAGGTTTTTTGGTAATGTTGTTTAAGTGCATTGTTGCATTCTTATATGGACTGAAATTATCTGTCTTACTTCACTTGTATATGTTTCTTTGACATTCGGGGATGAATGTTCCCAAGGGGAAGATATTTGAACCAAACATTTTCTTAGGAATGCCCATAATCGTATTTCCTTATGTCTCAAAATTGGAGATATTTAAACACCCCTCCTCATAGCTCGGAAAGACCACATGATGCATATTTTCTTTAATATCTCAAAATCCATGTAGAATTTAGCAAATTCGACTGTATATTCTTGTTCAGAGGGCAAAATTGTGCGGGGGGACGAGTACTTACAAGGTATACTTTATTTGTGCCAAGAAACTATTTTTTTGGTGAAACTTCGTAAAAAATAGCAGCTGTCAATGACCAGTCCAACGGACCTGGCGCGGACTAGTTCAATAATTTTCGAAATATTCTTTTTTTACTCTAGGGAAAATGGGTAAGAATCCAATACCTATATAGATGAAAATCCCTCATTCTTTAGCCGTTTTTAGCCCTAAAAACTGACAAAAGACTCTCTAATCTTCATCAAATACTCCATCCAGTCTCAAGACTTTCAAGAAGATTTTTTGAAGTTCTAGGAAACGAAGTGAAGCCCCATGTCCTCTCAAGTCCTTCTTCAAAAAACTCCAAGATAAGGTAAGTGGGTTTCAACCATTGAGTCATTTCACCCATGGTGCCCAACCTTCCCTTTAATACATAAATTGTATGTTTTCAAGATGGTTTATCTATGGATATATCTTATTATGAATTTTGAGTATAAACCACATTTGGGTTTTATGAAATGTTGTTCAACTATCCATGTTTTGAGATACGGGGCTATGATCTTTTGTGTGAATTGATTAGGGGTTTGATGTATCTTGCAAGAGGGTATTACCTAGTGATGGTGGATTGATTTAAATCAATTTTTTCACATGTCTTCATTCTTGAGTTGCATGGTTTTGAATTAACATCACACACCCGCCAATTGTTGATAAGTTGTCTTGTTAAGGATTCTTGAGATATTGATGGTCTATTGCATTATTTACAAGTCAAGTGACTTCATGATGTTCGTGGGCTACAAAGTATGTTTTGAAATCATGAAATTATCTATGGTTTTATGAATCTCAGTTTTTTTATATGAACTATTGAATTCTTATGTGAAGGTTTATGTTAAAGCCCACTAGATTGAGTTATGAACTATGTGGTATGACTCACCCTCTAGTACAAGGCCAATTCCTACATGAAGGGGTTATGAACTATGTTGTGTGCCTCACCATCCTTTATGAATCAATGCTACTTACTATCTTATTCTCCCATGAAGGGATTATGAACTATGTGGTACACCTCATCCTCATGTGTGATTTGACACTTTGTTTTACATTGTGTGTGCATGTAGGGGTTATGAACTATGACATTTCTCTACCCTCATGTACTAACCATTACCTACTAGAAGGGGTTATGACCTATGCTATACCATTCACACTCTAGTATAAGGTATTTGGATGATCTAATTATGTCACCTTATAGTGTTGAACAAGCTATGCAAAAATGATTATTTTCAAGCATGTTTAACCTCAAGCATCATTCATGCATGCAATTTTTATCATGTTGCCTATTCTTTCGTGCGTTGCATCCAACATACTTAGTACATTCAAACGTACTAATACATACTCTATGCCTTCATGATGTTACCGTGTAGGGACCATATTACTATTTGACTGTCCTCCTCCATGTGGCTAGTTTGACATCTTGAAGATAATCTTGGTGAGTCCTCAAGTTCGAGGACACTATCTACTTTCTCTTTTTTTTTTTTTATAAAACTTCTTTATGTTGATATTTGACAATTAAGAGGGTGAGCCTGGAAAGTGTCTTGGTCCCTGCTCTATTCTATGTTTAGAGATGTTGTAGGAATATTTTGATATATCTATGCTATGATCTTGACTCCTTATATTTTATGATATGAAAGGATTCCCTTAGTCCCTTTATCCCCATTTTGACTCTCTGTTGTTGTTTAATTGCTTCTACGACCAAGAATTTATTTATGATATACTAAGAGGCTTGTTAGGGTTCCTTTTGGTTCCCCACTCGTTGTGTCATATCTAGGACCAAGGATTGGGTCGTGACAATTACGCATGTCATTCTCACATCATCCATAGCATATTCATTCATTTTCACGAGATTTTATGAAAATTATGAAGTGGGTTAAGCCCAATTATGTTCTATGATATTATTTTGATAAGATATGGGTTATGATAAGAATGTGGTCACATATATATGTATAATTATGGCTCTTGGAGCATTATGAGTTCTTGCACCATTATGTATGTATGAATGAGCTATTCCTATGCATGAGTATTATGACTATGAGCTATTATTTGGCATTTGAGCATAAGTATAAATTGTTATGAATGTGGTTTGGCTTTTAAGCCCAAGAATGCATGAAACCAAGTTGAAAGTTTATGCCTCTTTCACAAGCATGTATATATATATATCAAGTGGTATGATGACCTAGCTCCGATGGATTGGATGTCAGCGTGCACTACCCCAAAGGGTCCATACTTCTTTCCTTGAACTATGTGCCATCATAGAATAGTAATCATCACCGAAATTACCGGGTCGTATGGGATTGCTATTCATTTATGATATGATATATTTTGATAGGAAAATCCTTCCAAAATGACCGAGCTATAAGGAAGGTGGCCACCACATACAAAATGATCGGGTCGTAAGCTGTGGTGTAGATTACCTTTGGCAAGTAATTTTTTCTCACCCGATGGGAATTCAACATTAGGCAAATTCATGTAATAACTCACATGAGTTTGAGATGATGGTCATGGCTACATCCCCAATATATATATGAACATCATTTGCATTTCATCCATCATGAATTTCATAGCATCTTGTTATACTATATTC
>JAPFFP010005603.1:0-17677 GCA_026153255.1 Solanum medicagineum
ATTTAATCACCCATGCATAAACAAGTCTTGAAAAGGGACACGCATATTCATAATTTCATAAGTTCAAGGTAATTCACTATATTATAGTTCAAATCAACTTAAAATCAGTAAATAAACATATACATTATTTGAATTTAAGGAATCACAATATTTAAAACCCCAATTTAAAATAAGCTAGGAATACATGAAAAGTACTTGAAAATGTTCGGGTCTCCTTGATTGGAAGGAACCAAGGGTAGAAAGCCACATATATTCACAAAGATGAAGAAAAACTAAGAGAAATTTGAAGAAGAGATGAGCTTCCTTGCTTCCCAAGTTGAAATCCCCACTAGAGTTCTTAAGAGTATCTTTGAGAGAATTTCTAAGTGTAAGGATGAAATTTGAATGAGAAGAATAGAGTTTAGTTTATTTAGAGGTCTTAAGATAGCGTAGGAAGTCACAAAGGACCCTTAGGAAGAGCCACAATTACAAAAAGACCATTTATGAAGCAAAAATAACATTCCTTGCTAGGACTCCGTGAGGAGGTCTCATGGACGTACAAGGTTTCACGGACTGTGAAACCCTCCCATATGACTACACTTAGTCAATTTTCAGAAAACTCTACACAGACGGGCTTTACGAAAATGGGCATAATTTGTTCATCCGAACTCTAAATGAAGTGAAACCGGATGTGTTGGAAAGCTAATTCAAAGAGATTCAATTTGATAGTTCGAGGGCCACTTAAATCATTTTGTGCTAAGAGATATGACCATTATAGTTGACCCTTCTATTAGTAATTGTTAGAAACTTAGCCAATAGAATCCATTGAACGTGGCCTGATGTAGGAGACCCATGATAACCTTAAACAACATAAGCTTGAATTGAAGACTTGAAACTGAAATTAGCTTGATCTTGAAGATCCCATACTTAGATTTTTTTTTGAAGTAGGAATCTCCTAGAAGGAAGGGCTACACGGGTCATGTGGTGTCACACCATCCATGACATTACCCGTGCACCCCCTTAGACAAAATAAAATCTCTCACGCCAAGAGTGAAGCTATACTTTTAAAAATTTCCACCTCAGATGCTATACGGTTGGCCATGCAGCCTGTGCCTACACACGGTCTGTGTGAAGTGGCCGTATCCCACTACTTCGCTCTAAACATTGGTGTTAAGCTCAAGGCCATCACAAGGCCCTTTACACGGTCCGTGAAGTGTCACTCGGCCCGTGTAGGGTCCAAGTGTGATGTGCCTTAGCCTGAAACTCCACTCCAAGGCCACACACCAAAAATTAAGGTCAAGTATCATACAACTGGAGGCCACACAGCCCGTGTGACCTCACATGGACCGTGTAGTCTCCCTTGAAGTGACACTTGGTCTAATTTTTATCAAAAATGAAAATCTCGAGCTCCGATAAAGTCATATGATATCCAGGTCATTACAAGAAAATACTAAAAATACCCCTTATTAATTTCTGTCGGAATGAACCACGAAAGAAGTCTATGGGTTGTAGACCCTTTTACGACTTGTAGTAGGGATTTCATGGAAATTATGCCCAAAATCATGGCCTTTGAAGTTGTCCTATGAACCCTTCTTACGGCTTGTGGTTCCTTTTAAATCTCATCCACAAGCTTATTCTATTAGTCATATTCTTAACCACATCTCATAAAAGGTTTTTTGTACTTCTTAATTTTTTTCAAAATTTTTGAAGTCTGGGGGTCATCTATGAGACCCCATCTATGACCCGTATAGCCACGTAGTAGTTGTAAATGGACTCCCCTGGTATTAATTCAATTCCAGAATTTTCTTTCTTGTTTCGACTTTTCAACTTGCGAAGCATTATATTTAGACACCATTCTAGAGAGAGAATTTTTGTAGTAAGTGGGTTGAAGAAGAATGAGGGAAATTAGGGAGATTCGTGTAGTTACAAACATGTACAAATATTCCAAAATGTCATAGTATAGAGCTGGGTAGGTAGGGAAAAGTCCATAATTCCCTAAATTAAAAACTGAAATTTAATGAAAAGGGTCATCCAGGTCCGCGACAAAGACCTAGTTCACTCCAATTCAATTTTGAGTGACATCTAATGGGGTGAAAATTTGAACTGTCTTTGGCCAAGTATGCAACATGGACTTCGTAAGGACTCTTTCGCCTCACAAAATTTCAAAATCGAAATTTCTTCGCAGGTCTGTGACGCAGACTTCTTTCATCACAGATCATTATCGCAAAAAATTTCTCCTTTCTTCCTTGGTTCAACTTTCCAACTTATGGGGTATTACAGGATTGCACGAGGTTAGAAATTCAATATTTGCATCCCAAACTTCCAATTCACAACACATAACGTTCTTAAATTAATCCTTTGTGCCAAGATCAATTCTGACAGTTCTACTCGCCTGAGAGAACCACTTGGCCTTATCATCACATCAAACTCAACAACGGAAGAATAACTCAATAAATAAGCATTACATATCTGAATATATACATATAGAAATAACTCTACTTTATCATAGTATCAATGAAAATAATTTAGATACAAAGACTCATCCAAAACCTCTACTCAAATGTCTATGAAGCCTCTATTCATCAGTCTAGAAATGTGTCATGGCAGGCCATGGGCACCACAATCAAAGAAAGAAAAGTACAGAAAAATAATGAAAGATAAAAGGGCTCCTCCGGGATACTAAGAGGGCTTATCAAGCTCGAGGAATGTACTGAGCCAAACTTTATTGATGCGCGTGCTAAAGCTCTCTATCTGCTATATCTGCATCATAAAAAGATGCAGGCCCAAAATGGACATCAGTACATGGAATATAGTGGTATGTAAAATAGCTCAAGAAGAAATAAAGCTCGACTCAATGCTCATCCTCAAATCATTTTATGCAAGTTTAGAGTAAATCATGTTTTTAAAATAATCTCAGTATAATAGGCTAACTTTGAAATCTCATGCTCAATCAATGTTGCTTGGGAGTTTCTCTTAACCGACATCCTCATCCCACCATCTTAAGTTAGGTGATGCACAACGAATCAGAATTGTTGCCACGTCCGCCCTTAAGTTGCCATGGAAAAAGGTGATCAACTCTCTCTTAGATTCATAATAAGTGTCCACTTTTGGGAGAAGAGCTGCCACACTAACTGTAACGACTATCTTACGCTGGCAACATAGTTCTATGGGTTAAAGTAAAAGTATACTTGCTCCCTTCTCAATGCTCGATACTTCTTCCAAGACTAAAACATACTCAACTCATCAATTAACTCATCATGGACTCATCATCATCTTAGCTCATCACATCATTATCCCATCATTAACTCATAACTCAACTCAATAATTCAATCAATCAACGCAAATGATTAAATAGGCTTAGACTCAAATGGTCATTTAGACTCATTCAATCAACTCGTCATGTAATACAATCACGACATCATATATCATAATATATGTGACTCAATGCAACATACTCCTCATGCTCATCTATACTCAAGTTACTCAACTCAATGTGCATCAATCCATTCAATTCAATATGCTCAATTTACCCAACTCAATATGCTCAATTTATGTATAAAATTCCATGGAAACAAGTAAATTAAGGCTCATACCATCAAGATTCTACATCTCACATTTGTGCTAATGAAAACATAGGAATTATCTCATGTAATGTAAAGTAAAATAAGACCTCATGATGAATACAAGGATATAGTATTAAAATAGAAGGAATTTCTCAAAAATCTCAACTCTCCTCAAATCTTGACTCAAGGTAATGGAAAAGGGCGTGTGAAGAAAGGAATCCACACTTTGGTAAGCCTTACATACCTGGGAGTTTAGAATATTGAAGTATCTTGGAAGAACTTGGAAGATTTCTCAAGTTCTCCTTCAAACCCTAGCCCCTCTTCCTCTCTTGTATTTTGCTTATATGCCTTAGAGAGAATATTTCAACATAAAAGAGGCTATTTGAGATGTTTTAGGGCTGATTAAGTGTAAAAACGTCGTCCTTAGGCTTAGAAAGGGTGGGAAAAGAACCAAAATAATCCTTTTTAAAGCCTGTTAAAAGCCTGTTACGGGCCCCGTTACGACCCGTGACCAGTACTACGACCTGTAGGACCCCTCTCATAACCCTTTGGGTCAATTTTAGAGTTTCTGAAAAAATTGCTATGAGCCACACTACGACTCGTAGCCCACACTACGACCCCATAATAGAGGTTTTGTAGTGTAACTCTACACCAGCAATCTTCAGTAGAATGACCATAACTTTTGACTCTGAACTCTAAATGAGGTGAAACCGATTGCGTTGGAAAGATAATTCAGAGGGGTTTCATTTGTATATTATGGGATCTCCAGTTCTTTTTCTTCTAAGAGTTATGTCCATTTAAAGTTGACTCTTACATTATACAATACTCAAAACTCAATTTATAGGAAAGTCCTGAACTCGTCTAAGTACTAGAGGTCTCTTATGACTCTAATACACTTCCCACATATAGGATTGAGGCTTGAAACATAGGTACATATAGGGGTAGAGTTATGGGGCATCACAATATCTCCCCCTTGGAATTAGTTGTCCTCGAATGATGAGCAATTAGAGATTCAGGGCAAGGCACGAATTTACCTATGGACTCTAACAATCAACCAACTCTCAACTCATTCGCGCCATCAATAAAGCAAAAAATTTAGCAAGTACACAATTAAACAATCAATGCATCACATCAATCCTCACTCACACTCTAGAACTCTATCGTAAGATAAAAAGAAAGACTCAAGGAATAGAAAGTTCAAGAATTTAAGGAGAAAATACTCACCATCAACTCTCTCATCATCGTTAGGTTGGAACAAGTGATGGTATTTGGCCTTCATATCATCCTCCGCCTCCCAAGTAGCTTCTTCTATAAATTGTTTCCTCCACAATACTTTAACAGATGCAATCTTTTTGTTTCTCAATTTGTGAACCTGACGATCAAGGATTTGGACAGGGATCTTCTTATAACTCAGACTGGCTCTCACTCCAATACTCTCGACAGGCACTACCAACTGTGGATCTCTCAAACACTTCTTAAGCATAGAAATGTAGAAGATCGGGTGGATGGCCTCTAATTCAAGCCACACTGCCCACTCTTTTTATGATCTAATAAGGGTCAATTTACCTTGGACTCAACTTCCCTTTCCTTCCGAACCTCATCACATCCTTCATGGGCGACACTTTCAAATACACCCAATCATTTACCTCAAACTCTAAGTCTCTTTTTCTGATATCTGTACAGGATTTCTGTCTACTCTGTGCAATCTTCAACCTTTCTCGAATAATTTTCACCTTTTCCATAGCTTGGAGAACCAAGTCCAATCCAATCAACTCTGCTTCACCTACTTCGAACCATCCAATCGGCGACCTACACCTCCTCCCATAGAGTGCCCAATATGGGGCCATCTGAATGCTCGAGTAAAAGCTATTGTTGTAGGCAAACTCTATCAAAGGCAAGTGTTCATCCCAATTACCCTTAAAATCAATGATGCAAGCTCTCAACATATCTTCCAATGTCTGAATAGTACGTTCTGCTTGGCCATCCGTCTGGAGGTGGAAAGTTGTACTAAGGAGCACCTTCCTACCCAAACCCTTCTGAAATGACTTCCAAAATTAGGCAGTGAATTAAGCTTCTCTATATGAGATAATGGACAAAGGGACTCCATGCAACCTAACAATCTCCCTGATATACAACCGGGCATAGTCCTCTGCAGTATCGGTCGTCTTAACCGCTAAGAAGTAAGCTGACTTAGTTATTCGATCAACTATCACCCACATAGAGTCATGTTGTCTATGTGACCTCGATAAACCGATAAAAAAGTCCATATTGATCATTTCCCATTTCCATTCTAGAATCTCGAAGTTCTAAGTTACTCTAAATGGTCTTTGGTGCTCAACTTTAACTTGTTGACTATTTGGACACTTAGAAACAAACTCGGTAATGTCTCTCTTCATTCCGCTCCACCAGTAGACTTCCCTCAAGTCATGGTACATCTTGGTAGACCCTGGGTGGATGGAATATCTTAAACTATAGGCTTCGGCCATGATCCTCTCTCGAAACCCATCAACATTTGGAACACACAATCAGCCTTGATACCTCAACACTCCATCTCCCCCTTTGGTGAAAGCCAACACCTTCTCCTTATGCACATCGCCCTTCAATTGTAATGGGACTGGATCTTGATCTTGTTTCTCTTTCACCTCTACTACTAGGGATGATGCAGACCCATTGTGCACATAAACTCCTCCTTCGCCTGACTTATCTAGTTGGACTCCCAATTGTGCTAACCTATGAACCTCCTTGGCTAATTCTCTCATCTCCTCGTCCACATGGGTAGTACTTCCCATGGATAATCTGCTAAGAGCATCAGCAACCAAGTTAGCTTTACCTGGGAATCTTTCTTTTTTTCTACAAGAGATCTTGTGGCAATTGCACTACAGTGGTAAAGATTGTTTGTTGGCCTACTCGTGGTTGTCCTCTTCTTAGTCACTAAAAGTCTTTCATGAAGTTAGCATAGCCCGACATCTGTTCAAGTGCCTCCACTAGAGGGATGTTCACTGAAATCTCTTTTAGCATGGACAAGAACTTTTGAAACTTGCCATATTTAGTATTCTTTTGCAATCTCTGTGGGAATGACGGTGGTGTCACCTCAGGCTCTTCAACAACCTCAGGCTCTGCTGGTGTCATCTTAGCTTCTTCAGTTAACTCATCGGCATGCACCTCCACGGGGTCGGGCATCTTGCCCTTAGCTGCATCCAAACCTATATTGCTAGGTATAACAAGGTCAAACAGTACCTTAATGCTCCTCGTGGTTACTGCCATGCAATGATCGTCATTTTTCGGGTTCTGAATAGTGTCGCTCGGCAGTGACCCAGTTTTCTCTGGCTTATGGCTGCTGACAATTGCCCCATTTGCTGCTCTAATTGCTTGATCAAGGTGGAATGAGATTCAACCAACTGCTGAACATTGGATATCTCCCCTTTTATATCTCACATCCTTCCCTCAGTGGACTCAACTTTGTCAAGCACCTTTGCCATCATCTCTTCTAATTTGGAGGTCCCCCACCATCATTCTAGCGCTTTCGATTCCTATAGCGGTCTCTATTCTGCCAGTTTCCTTGATTGTTATGATCACAACCGTAGTTCCGACCTTGATTATCAGCGTTGAACGGCCGATAACCCCCCTGGCTGCATAAGAAGTTCGCCTCCTTATCATAGTTATAACCTTGGTCATCGTACCTAGGCATTGTGTCTACAACTTTTACCTTTTCTACGCCTCCGTCTAAGAACCGCTTTGCCAGCAAGTCCAATTGGGTCTTCATGTAGGCCATGTATTGATCCCGTTCCTCCTCCTTTCGTCGCTGTTCTGCAGTTATCTCAAAGACGAGCCCCGAACAGTCTCCATCTCTAGTGTACCATGCCTGTTGTTCTTGGCTACCTGATCTAAGATCACCACTATGTTTGGGAAGTCCTAGACATGTATGATCCCTCACAAGCAGCATCAATGATCATCTTTGTCATAAGGTTGCAGGACCTGTAGAAGACTGCCTTCAAGTGCTCATCTGTGAGAAGATGGTCGGGGCACTGCTTAAGCTTCTACCTGAATCTCTCCCAAGTCTCATGTAATGCTTCATTTAACAGTTGCTTGTGAGACCCGATGTCGTCTATGATTTTCAATTGTTTTGATGCGGGTAAGAACCTCTCCAACAATGCCTCCATTAACTTTCTCCAAGTGCGGATGTAATCATGTGGAAGCTCTTCAGCACTTAGTTTCCACACCAGAAAGAGACAACGGGAACAACCGTAACCTAATTGCCTGCTAACTGACCCTAGGAATCTCAGACGACTGACATGTCGCCAAAAAGTTAAGGACATGCTGGTTTGCATCCTCCATTGTTATTTCGCGGAACAACCCTTTTAACTGTAACATCTGCAGCATGGTGCTAGTGATAGTGAACTTAACACCTCCAGGTAGTGGGGGAAAGTACAATTGCCCCAGCAACCTCATCATCATCATTCCCTGCTTGAGGAGGCTGAGGCACTTGTGGTCTTACTGCAGGCAGCGACGCCTGTCTAAGTGGTGTTGCCAGCGGTACCTCATTGCCAGTATTGTTATCGTCACCCAGATCGTCATTTCCCCCACCTGCAGGGTTCACGGCAAACTCTCTCAATCTAGTTGCTTCGCGTTCCTGGGCATTCATTCTGCGGATTGATTTAGTAAGCTCGGGGTCGTAGTGAACAAGTGCTTCACCCTTGATTGGGTGTTTAGCATGCAGCGCAGGATCCCTACCAAGAAACAAAAAATAAGAAACAAAAGTAAAATTAGGGACTATTATTACAAACTGAAAATAGAAACTAATAGACTATTACTTCGCCGTATTCCCCAGCAACGGCGCCAAAATTTGATACGACCAAATTTACACTACAAATGGAATAGTAAAGCGGTCGTTGATCAAATCTAGAACTCAACTAGAGTTGAGGTCGATCCCATACGGAATGCATAAGAATATATCTATTAAAGTAAATATGGGGGGTTTTGGTTTTCAAACTAATTTACTAAAGTAAAGCAATGAATGAGTGAAAGAACGACAAGAGTTCAAATAATTTATGCGAAGCTAGGATTGTGTTCCCCATGTTAATGTGATAGCCGAATCTAGTGGTAAACTTGTTCATGATTATGTATATAAGATCTAACAAGTTATGTAACATCAAATTCACCTCTCGGTCCCTCTTAGATGCATATCGTTCATCACCTTTCGGTCTCAGAATGTATATGTACTAATCCATGTTGTCAATCCCAAAATACTCTCACCTTTCAGTCTCAAGTACTTAGACTAGGTTAAAAACCCCGAATTTCAGTCATAGAACTCTTTTCCTAATCAAAACATCCCTTTCGGGCATGCAAAGAATAAAGGCTTACCCTAATGCGCCACTCATCAAGGAAGAAGTTATAATGAAGATTACTACAATATATATGCTAATCAATCTCGAGAATTACCCCATATTCGCCTATCTTATTGATTTGTCATGGTTCCTACAATCCTGGTTGTGGGTTTAGCCTAACATATTCAAGGAAGAAAACATGCAATAATACAATAAATCCATAATAAATGACTTACTATTGAAAAATCTATGAATCCACAAGTTATAATCTTGAACTCGATAAGCAAAATCCGAAAATCTTGTGAAATCTCTGTGAAAATAATATCTTTCGCTATTTTTAAGCTCTAGCTGTCCAAGAATCACCAAAAATGAAATAAAATAACTATTTATATATATAAAAAACCTAATCCAAATTAAAATAGGAAAAATCACGTTGGCTCTGACACGGAACACCACATGACCCGTGAGACGGTAGATGGACCATCCAATGGTCCGTGTGGTTGCACTTTGCTTCGTCGCCAGCAGCCTCTCCATGCATTTGTAGACGGGCCGTGAAATGGACCGTCTACTTGGCCTTAACATTTTCCAGCTCTCCTTTGATGTCACGAGCCAAGTCACGAACCATGGTTAGCCATACGACCCGTGACACGTCCTGTCTCATATTACTTAGCGCGGGATCTTCAACTTTCGACGGCACATGATTATGTTACATTAACGGCAGGTAGGACGGTCCGTGTCACTCCAGACGGCCAGTTTAGTGCGTCATCTGGCATCGATTAACACATATTGCTTGCTTTTCGATGATGATGCCTTCACGTTACTTTGCCGGGCCGATACACGGCCCGTCTCATCTCTCACAGCCCGTGAAGTATGCCTCAGGCTTGCCTTGGCCATTTTACACAGGCACGCCATCCCACATGGCCAAGTGTGAGGCCACAAAGGACCTCACGACTCGTGGGAAGTCACTTGGCCTCAATTCTTCTCTAGTTGCCTGGGCCGCTTCCAAATACCCACATTTTGGCCTTTTTACATTCATTTTATCTTTATTCATCCCTTTATTGATGCCACGATAATTTTTCCTGAAAAACAACAAAAACATACATCAAAATAACAAGTTTGTTTGAGAACGCCCAAAAATTCTTTATTTAAAGCGTTATACAAGTCGTATTTCTACGACTTTTCAACACCCTCAACTTAGAATGATTGCTTATCCTCAAGCAATAACAACTCAACCAACTAACGCATAAACAAAAGTGCTCACTCAGACGATGGTTCACCCCACAATTTTTCAACACATATGCCCCGCTAACAAGTTCAAGAATGTGCTCACTCCCCAAATGGACCCACAACGATTAAGGCAAACATTATGCATGCATGGTCAGTCCACATATGATCAGGAATAAAGAGACCCCAGTTAAGTTAGCAATCAATTAATGCAAAATATAGTGCCCTCACCACAAAAATGTCTCAAACTCAACGTAAACATGTAAAACAGATACTGGAATATAGTCACTCACTCTCAGAAATGACTTCTAGTGGACACACAAGTATCGATCATGAACTTGCCCTTATTTTCACCACCTTAACTCTTGAATGACCCTTTTAGGATCATATTAGGATTTTTTGGGCTTGTAACGTAGGCTCGGGCTTGGGTGAGGTATATTTAGGATTAAAGTGACTAAACGGTCTCTCCCAGACACTTACTTCGACTCAGCCAGTTGCTTTTTGGTCACCAACTTTTCTTGCCCCTATTTTTCCCACTTTTTATAGTACAGGAAGTGATTTTCGTGCTCAGTCACTCATTTTTATTCTTATTCTTTTTCGCTCATTACTTTGCTCATGGTCACAACCCATTTCTTTTTCTCCTTTTATCACTTTATTCTTATCCACACTTTTTTTTCTCCCTGCACTAGCCACCCTCAACTTAAGCCTTTGGCTTGGGTCAATGTTCACAATATCTTTCTAGAGGACCAGGGCCAACATAAACCACCCTCAACTTAGGCTTTTGCCCTAGGCGGAGGGTCACAATGTCTTTGGAAAGACCAGGGCAAAGACAGAGAACAACAAATAGATTGGGGAGGTGAATTTGGGTGATTACAAAGAAAAGATCCATTTAGGCTCAACTTTTAGTTCAAAGGGACAATTTCATTTTGTTGTTCAGTTTTTCTTGGCTAAGTGACTATTCAACAACAACGGCCTAAGATCCCATCCTAATCCAATCATTCAATTATTTCAGTGGGACTAACCAGACAAGTTCTATCTCACAAGTGCGTCGACGAAACTATGCAATTAGCTCTCACACACATGACACATCTTCTACACTAGTTAGTACTAAATCACATAAGCCTTCTTCATTCATCAAAATACCAACCATACACATATAATACTTACCAAAATTATGCAAGTTAGTCAGGATGAGATGCAAACACATATATACTTAGCATTATTAACATGGAACATCACAAAGATCAACACAAGGGCTACCCTAGACTTCTGTGAACACTTATATTTACACAAATAATATGACCTAAACATGCCAATTCTACTAGATAATACACTTGAGAGAAAAGAAACATAACAAGAAAAACACTCAAGTGGCAGGATGCCCCACCCCCTCCAAAAACACAGTGCAGTGTCATCAATACACTATAACACAAGTTAATGAACAGATAGGGGATAGAGCATGCCTTGGATGCCCTAGGAGTCAGCAGTGTCGGTAGGAACAAACCCTTCTGTGGTATCATCATCAGCATATGTAGCACCCAGTCTAAAGGTGCTACCGGAGGCTCCTGCTCATGCCGCCTTTGCGGCCAGCCAATCTCGTTCTGCCCGTTCAGCTGCTGCTTGGCGTGGGCCTTGGCGGCCTTGCGCATCTGCCAGTCTTCTTCCTTCTGTGGGTCACGGGGAGGACTATTTTGGTGACCGCGTCGCTTACCCTTGTCCTACCTCCTGAGCTGCTTAGTGGGTAGCGCGGGGACCTCAGTTGCGCGGGGACATTTAATAGGTTTATCCATGACTTTGGAGGTGGGGCCGGTGCAGGGGCCTGGTTTTGTGCAGTCAGCTTAACAATCTGAGCCTTCATACCATTTCATTGTCTATGCCAGATCCTTCATTTCATCCCCTGTCATACTCCCAAACATACTATGGAAGTATCCCTCCAACATGTTGACTTGGCTCTACAAGGTGGTGATTTAGCTCAGAAGGACTTCGTTACGTTGGTCTACCACCCGCTGCAAATGAGACTGGACCACCTGTTGAATCCTCTCTATAATTTGGTTAATAAAAGCGCGTGTCTTCCGCTGGTCCGCCACCAATCTGGCCAAAAACTCGTAGGGCCTATATGCGTACACTTGTTGAACTGGAGAAGTTGCACTACTACTCTCGGGCTACTTAAAAGTCGCACCTGATGGTGGGGCGGTAGTGTAGTCCTCAAATGGCAAGGTGTTGTGGAGGTGTAGATGGGAAGTTTGTCGGCCCCCCTAGTGAATGTGTTCTGCTCCTCATGAGAGGGTTTTGGACATCCTTAATTAGGGCAATGTTGGCTACACCCTTGGGAGCTATCTTCTTGTCTAAAAAATGAGTAGTAGTAACACCGACCCGTTTGCAAAAGGGAACAAACCAGGCACGGGAAGGTCATGCCAACTTTCTGAGATAAAGCTCGGTCCCGCATCTTGAAAGCAATAATTTGGCCCACATTTACTCCGAATTTGGACATCAGGCATGCTATAAGAGAAGCATGAGAAGGCTGGAGTAGGTTATTGTTTCCTGTAGGCCGCAACCTAGCCTGCACCACCAACCACCAAAATTTTGAAGCAAATATCAACATCCCGTGCAGCAGCACGTGGCATTACTCTTTGCCAACTTTCAGCTGTTACAACGTCCAGCTCCGCCTTCCTTCCCGTGTGCACTTTTGGCCTCCAAAATGGCACCTGTACTCACCTGAAAATATGAATAAAAACAAGAAAAGCGCATGACCTATATATTAATTTTTTTGCACAACTATTACAATGCATGGGTTGCCTCCCATGGAGCGCTTGATTTAACGTTGCGGCACGATGCATTGTCTTGACTACCCAGATTTCATCACGAAGCAAGACCTCAATCACCGAGGCTTCTTCTGCTGTACCAAAAAATTGCTTCACTCTCTGGCCATTTACCTTGAATCGATCCCCATTTTCTACTTGTAGCTCAATTGCACCAATGGGAAACACCTGGCTAATCATGTATCGGCCAGACCACCTTGACTTGAGCTTACCTGGGAAGAGTCACAACCTGGAGTTGTACAGTAAGACCTTGTCACCAACATCAAAGCTCCGTTGGATAATATGTTTGTCGTGCTACAACTTCATCCGTTGTTTGTACAATGTTGCACTCTCATATGCATGGAGGCGAAACTCATTCAACTCATTGAGGTAGTCAAATCTCAAGTCACCAGCCTCCTCCCAATTCATGTTGAGCTTCTTCAAAGCCCAGAGTGTCTTGTGCTCTAACTCCAAGTATATACATGATAAAAATCATAATAGGAATGCAAATTAAATATTATTGTGTGTAATTTTTTTTTAGCAATTTCTTTAAATAAAAATAAAAGAATTTTTTTTAAAAAAATTGAGAAAAATACATAAATACCAATATTGAACTAAAAGGGATATCATATCACATTTTCTATTTTAGCCTCTTAGTATTTCACTAGTAGACCCAGCCCAGAAAACCAATAAATGTGTTTGATTGTTCTTACACTCTTATTCGTACTACTAAATTTAATTTAAAATATGATATTTCATTCGTTTTAATTTGGTTATATTTTTTGGGTAATGCTAAATGGCACAAAAGAGTTTGGCACAACATGTCAATTGACATTTATTATTATTATTGTTATTATCTTTGTGGCCATACTCTTCTCCTGATTCTGCGCATAACAGAAGTTTTAATACACTGAACTTGCCCTTTAGTGTCTGGGTTGGCGGGGAACAGGTTGAGGTAAAGAAAACTTGTGTATGTATAGCAGGGACGATATAATCAAATATATGAAATGTCATTTTTCTTCACTTGTAAAGAATATATTTTGACCAATCAAATATAAAGAAATTAAAAAATATATTTTTCAAACATATAAGTGAAATAACATTCTTTTTCCTTTTGCACAGTTAATTAGTATTTTGCTAAATTTTGTGTTTTAGAAAAAAATAATCATGTATTAATATTAGTTGGAAAAAGTGATATAAAATTAAGTTAAAATTTCCATTCATAAGAGAAATTTCTTTTTTTATTTTTTTATTTAAAGAGACAGTGGCACGGTAAACTTTTGTCATGTCTAACCTTTTTTTTTTTAGTGTACATTGTCTGAAAAGTGAATTGAAATAATTGAACCATACATGTGGACTTTTTTTACTGAATGAATTAAACGTTTATTTTAGTTAAAATTAATTTTTTTTCCACTTGTACGCTCTAGCAAAATCAAGATAAATTTATTATATTTTTAATACTACTCTTATTACTGAATAACTAAATAAAATGTTAGTAATAGATTTCAAAATTATAAAGCCTAATTAATAAACTAACTTAATAAAATAATTCCTAATAAATATTTATTAAATTGGAGTACCAAAATTTGGACCAAATAAAATAAAAACAAAGGAAGTATCCTTTGAGCTTAGAATTCTAGGGTCTATGTTGAAAGTCGGTTAGCAATTAAAGTTGGTGTAATTAAACTTCAGAATATTGAAAACAATAATGAATTCATTTAATATGATATACTACTAGAGTCTTGGAGTAACTGGTAATGTTGTGGTCATATGATCAGGGTTCAAGTTCTATAAGGAGCCTTTGGAAGAAATGCAAGGTAAGACTGCATACAATATAATAGACCCATGCGGTCGAGCTCTTTTCCGAATCCTACGCATAGCGGAAGCTTTAATGCATCGACCTTGCCCCTTTTTTTCACTACTACTATTCTCAAAACTAGAAAACTTGTTGAGTTAGGATGCTCTTAGCCTGATACCTTATCAGATCCCTAGTCAGAGAACAATAAGGATCTTGGAATAAGGGACAACAAACGATAAAAACACTCAGATTTTTATGTGGAAAAACTCCTTGCTTAAGGGAGGAACAACCACAACCTGATGTCACAGGATTTAGCAACTAAATCCACTAAGAGCAAAGTAAAGAAATACAACACACATATTACTTCTCTACTTTCTCTTACACCACAGACAACTTATGCATCAGGCACAAGTTATGAGCAACTACCAATCCAGCTTCAATCTACCCTATACCACTTGAGTAGTTAGAATGAAACTTCACATCCACACCTTGAGACTACAACTCTGTCTGCAAGGTAAGTTTTGACACACAAAGCAACTTAAAATACACTGATTACTTTCCTTCTTAGTTGACGAGTAATCTTACACTGTTTTTTTTCAAACTACAACTCACACAGAACACAAGAATATAAACCTGTTTATTTGGTCTCACGTTTGAGTATATTGTAATCTTGCATAAGAAGCCAAAGAGAAGCCTTTTTAACTATATATGCTCAATATTGAAGATGCTTGAAAAACCTTAGCTTTCAACCTCGGACTTCATCGTTTTATGCTGCTATGCGTACAACTTATGGACTGCTGGTTCTTTAGTACATTTCTGAAAGACTTTTCACCAACCACAACAGCTTTACAGGTAGTTATCCACCACTAGAATCAGCACGCAAACCTGATGACTTAACTGGTACTTGGTATAGTTTGTTAATCATCTAAATAATGCACACATGCAGACACTCGTGTACTTAACAATTTTCCCCTTTTTGATAATGACAAACTATGATAGTTCCCCCTGAAACTATGCCACCCTAGATTCCATTGCATTGTGAGTACATGATCATATCATTCTTTCCCCCTTTTGGCATCATTAAAAGGAAATCAGTAAACTAAGATGAGACCACATACAGATAATATCAAGTATAGGAGATAGCAAGACACAGAAAAAGAAAGCATAGACAATGAAGACAATAGACAATAAGAACAAGCATAACGAGGTCCATCTAAACAAAACCAATAGTACAACAATCATACTTCAAACAGCCCAGGACAAGGCCACAACCAGCCAGAATCAACAAAAAACAGCCAACAAACAGTTTTACCAGAAATAACAGGACCAAAAGAAGTACAAAGACAGGAATCCTAGGGACTAGAGGACTTGGATGCAAAGGATTGAAAGAGCTTAGACATGTTGGCACAGTGCTCCTTGTGGGCATCCAGAAGCTGCTGAGTAAGATGCTTGACCTCTTGAGGCAATTGGGCATTAATTCCCTTAGCGCGGTCACATTAGCCACTTCAGGTCCTCCTCTTGGGCCCTTCGCCAATTCTGCATTCAGCATGATGATATGAGCGTCCTTGGCAGCTAGTACTGCAGTCAGTTCCTTGACTTTGGCTTGGAGGACCTCAACCTGATCCAAAAGATCAGACACTTGACATTTTTTAGCACCTACCCTGAAATCGCCACATTCACACTCTACGAGTATGTTGTCAGAAAAAGAATGCTTGATAGTCCCAGCGGTTCCCCTACTTAGCTCAATCCCACACGCCTCAAAAATGCAATTCATCAAAAAACCATATGCTATACCATGCTTACCTTCAGCAGAAAACCTAATCCCAGTCCTCCTAACACCAAAAATGTCACCCAAGGTCTTTTCATCTACCCGGAAAGAAATATTTCTAATGTTTGTGATGAAACTTCCATCTTCTTGAAACGACATGTTCATGTAAAACTCTTTGACTTCCCATTCATGTAAAAAAAGGCACAAGCCACTCAAACAAATGCTCCCACCCCTGAAAATACACCGCTTCCACCAACTCCCTCACACAAGGACAAGTTTTAGCAGTAGGTTCAAATACTCTTCCATTTAGGACCTTTTGGTCCTAAAGCAGACTCACCCGTTTCTCCTGGTCATACCTTTCTCAGATCTTCCTTTCTTGATCTGTGCGCCTGGTCCCCGAATGGAAGCAGGTGCACTCCATTTTCCCATATTTCTCATTCGTACCAGGTCCCTGACTCTCAAGCTCGCCTTCATTTTCAGACTCAATCCAATCAATGTTAACATCCTCTTTAACATCTACCAACTGGTCCTCAGAGATATCCTCTTCAAATACCATGGAACTTTGTTTCCTTTTCTTGGCAATGTGCTTTTGACGACTTATCTTCATGGCATCTTCCAACACCTTTTTGTCCATACCCCTTGCAAAATAATTTCTTCTGACAGTAGTGTCGTCACCAGAAACCTTTTCTTTTCCTTTTTAGATTTCCTTCTGATCCCTAGAAGGAGCAGACACAGGTGGGATACTTGATTGTTTCCGTCTCCAAGCTAAAGGTGTACTCCCCTCATCATCCTTATCATCAAACTCCTCCTCTACAGCGACATTAACAGGCACAAACACACCAGTAAGCTTCCAAACAGGACTAGGATTGCCAAGCGCCAAGGTGAGTTCAGGGGAAGGGTTAGCCTTGGGAGAGTCTAGTCCCAACGCTGATGTAACAAAAGAAAGTAGTGTTAAAGAGAAAGGGTTTAGAACTTATACTAGTTGATGAAGATCAATAAATTTGATTGGTACATAAATAGGTGTTGAGGGTGGAGTGACGATGTTAGGAGACTGTGAGAGGTCGGATTCGATATCTTGGTGGAATGAGGAATGTATGGGACTGATATGTAACACCCCAAAGTCCCGTTAGGGCAGACTGGCACCCATTGCCGATAAGGCCCGGGAGAACCAACCTATATCTATGTGCTTTCTATACATATTATAAGGGGTTCCTACCTTTAAC
>JAPFFP010005614.1:0-17676 GCA_026153255.1 Solanum medicagineum
ATCATTTATATTTTGGCTAAAAAGCCAAATCATATTTCGAATCATACTTTTCATGTATAGGAAAAGCTTATTGACAATATCAATATGGTGTAAACACTCAATATGCTCAAAGAGCCAATTTCATAAACATTTATGTGATCACATTCTTGTCATAACCATATGTGAGCTTAATTCATCGAATCATGTAATCAAAAACCATATGTGAGCCTGACCTATCAACAATTTTCATCAAAATCAAATGCTCATGAATAAATATGCCATGAATTATATGATAATAGCAATGAATAATAAAGATTTAGCCTTAAATCAACAATGCAATATGAGATTCATGTAAATCCATAAGTAAAATCCATATTCAAATCACAATTTAGATTAACCATGCTTAGTTCAAACTTTAAAGGGACAATGCATATTTAAATCTTCATAATATTCATGCAATTCAATATATTAGGGCTTAGATCACTTTGAAATCAACAAAAAAACATAGTTCATATCTAATTTGAATGAAATAAACAGCAATCTTTAAGACCCATATTTAAAGTAAGCTAAATTTCATGAAAATCAAAGTAAAAGAGTTTGGGGTCTTTATGGTTGAAAGGTACCACGAATCAAACCCACAAACCTTAGTTAACTAAGATAAAACAAGAAGAATTTGATGAAGAAAAGAGCCCCTTTTTTATCCCCAAGCTAAGCCTTCACTAGTTCACTTGAGAGGAGTTCTTAAGAGAGAACTTGAACAAATTCTAAGTGTTGAATGAATTTGAACGAGAGAATAAGAGTATACGTCATTTGAATGTCTTAGGATAGGGTAGAAAGTCACAAAGAACCCTTAGGAGTAGCCAAAATTACAGGAATGCCATCAATGAAACGGGTGATAAAATGTTGTTAGGGGTCTTTTATGGAGGGCATATGGACTGTACCAAGCACAGGGACAGTGTGGCCTTCTATGAACCTACATTTAGAACCAACTTCACTGACAAAGTTCCGACACGGTGATTCCACACTTAAAAAATTTTTACACCAACACGCATGTGGACTGTGAAGGGTTAATTTAGACCATATCAAGTTCATGTGTGAAGTGTCTTGCCCAAAATATGGTTTTCAAGGCCAAGGCTACATCACACAAGCCACCACATGGCCCGTAAAGTGCCACACAGACCATGTGGGGTCTATGTGGTGTAAGCCTTGGTATTGAACTCACATGTTAAGGCCAACACTCTACACACAATAGGGCCACCTCAAGGCTCCTCCACATGGGCCATAGTGAGTCACACAGCCTGTAGAGGTGTCCATAAGGTGTCACCTTGGTAAAAAGCTTTCTAAAATGAAATTCCAAGCACCATTAAGGCCATACTGTAAGGAACTAGACTTTGTATGACCAAAGTGGAGCATGGAAATTTGGTTCTAAAAAGTTTTGGACCTATGTGATGCTTTATGGAAGCCTTCACGGCCCGTGCGGTGCTTTACGGACAGTGCAGAGCCTCCTTGAAGTGCCCCTTGGCCTTATGAGGGGTGTGAGGGCCTTAGTGTGGAGTTTGAGACCAAGGCATACCATACTTAGACCTCACACGAATCATGTGAGGACATATGGACCATGTGGTGGATCGTATGGTAGCCTTGGGCTTGAGACTCCACAGTTTTGAACCTAAGTGAGGTGCTACAGCCAAGTATGTGATCCATATGGAGTGGTACCGCTCATATGCCCTTTCATATGGGTTCCAGAGTGAAAATTTTCTAAGTATTGCATCACCATCTCGGAACTTTATCATGATGAATTTTCTAAGGGAAATGGGACAGAGGAGTACACGTGCCATTTGGCTTGGTATGGCCCATATATAGTTGTCCACATGGGTTATCATGGACCTCTTTCATCAAGTCAAGTTCAAAGGAATTTCATTGGCTAAGCTCTCACAAGAACCGATAGAAGGGTCAACTTTAAATGTTCATATCACTTAGCACAAAATGAACTGGGTGGTGCATGGCCTATCAAATTGAAGCTCTTTGAATTAGCTTTCTGACGCGTCCAGTTTTACCACATTCCAAGTTCAAGCAAGAAGTTATGCCTATTTTTGTGAAGCCAATTTATGCAGAGTTTACTGTGAATTATCTAAGTATGGTCTCGCAGGAGGGTTGACGGACGTGATGCCTTGTGACCGTGAGATCTTCTCATGGGACCCTTGGCGAGAAATTTTGTTCCGCTTCATTAATGATATTTTTGTAATTATGGCTTCTCCTAAGGGACTTTTATGACTTCCTATGCTATCATAAGGTCTCCAAATGACCTAAATTCTTCTCCTCTCATTCAAATTCATTCTCAGACTTAGAATTATATTCAAACTCTCTCTTTTTAGAACTCTCCTTAGGTGAACTTTGAGGGATTGTCTTGAAGCTAAGTAAAGGGCTTCCTCTTCATCAAATTTCTTCCAGTTTCTACTTGAATCTCCTCCATTAGCTAAGGTGTGTAGGATTGACTCTTGGTCCCTTTCAACCAAGAAGACCCAAACTCTTTTATTTGAATTTTCATGAATTTTAGATTAATTTAAATATGGGTTTTGAATATTATTATTTATTAAATTCAATTGATATATGAGTTATGCTTATTTGATGATTTTAAATTGACTTAAGCCCTAATATGTTGAGATACATGATTATTATGAAGAATTGATTATGAATTATCCTTTTAAAGCTTGAACTAAGCATGGGTGATCTATATTATGATTTAAATGTGGATTTAATTATGGATTTACTTCAATTTCATATTGTATTATTGATGTTAGATTGAATCACAATTACCCATGCTACTCTCATATCATTCATGGCACAGGCATTCATGAGCATTAGACATTATGAAAATTATGAGGTGGGTTAAGACCCAAATATGTTTATGTATATAATTTTGATGAAAATATGGTTATAAACAAGAATTTAGTAAGAATCTATGAACATGATCATGTCATAAGTTGAACACCATTATGATATGAATTGATAGTATTATGAACTTGACCTCTGTATGAGTACGAATTATATAGGTGTGTATATGAATATGACATCTTGAATAGATATGTAATCACATATGTGTATTGATGAGGATGGGCACAACCCTCCCTTTACAAAATGCATAGATAAGGATAGGTACAACCTTCCGTATGTACATGTATGTATTAGCTAAGTGTGTATTGATGAGGATGGGCACAATCCTCCCTTTACACAATTCATAGATGAGGATAGGTATAACCTTCCCTATGCACATGTAAACCCTCTCCTTACACAATGCATGGATAAGGATAAGTACAACCTTCCCTATGTACATGTATGTATGAGCTAAGTGTGTATTGATAAGGATGAGCACAAGCCTCTCTTTACACAACACATAGATGAGGATAGCTACAACCTTTCTTTACACAATTCTAGAAAGGAGTGACTCTTTGATGCTAGTATATGTGGGTTATGGCTACTATATGATTTTCATATGGCATATTGTGTAGGTTAACATCATCATTCTTCATGTTGCATGCTTGCATACCAATATATTCAAACGTACTAATGCATGCTTTTTGCCTACATGATCTAACTATGTAGGGACCGAATACTACGTTCATCCTCCCTTGACGACCAATCAGATTTGAGAAAGTTGTTGTGTTGAGTCCTATCTTCCAAGGACAAGCCACTATGTGCTGTAAAAATACAGAACTCTTTGCTTAAAACTTGGAATTTTGTGTGTTCTCAATGCAATGTTAGTTGGTTTTATGTGTTTTTGTGTTATATTTTCAGGATGGCCATGATTTTGTGAAGAAATATTGAAGTTGTTGATTATCGATGTAGTAGCATGAGCCCCTCTACGGGTGGCAGAGGGGGTGTCATGGACTTGAAGTCCAGAATTCTAGTAGCTTTATACAAGACCTTGACTACGGGTCATGGAATGCAATATCGCCCGTAAACTAGTTAGTGAGGCCTGCCGACCCAGCTATCATATTTTGTTTAGGATATGTATTTTAAAAATTATAAATAGATATTTAAGGTTATTTTTCATCATTTTTTGCATAATAAACAGAAGACTTAGTAATTAGAGAGAGAAAATAGAGAAATTACATTGGATAGTATTAAGAACACTGGCACTTTGATTTCATCCTTAATCTTTTGTTTCTCTTTAAAGTTGGATTTGCTTGTTCTTAATTCAATTATGTAAATTCTCTATTATGCTATTCCAAATCATAAGTCTTGCATCTACACAAATTATGAGTAGCTAAATCCACAAGTAGGGTGGAACTATGAAGAACTAACAAGATAAAATCAGATAACTCATAATTCTTGAAAAGTGTGCATGCATATATTATTTCTCTCTCTTCGTTTTGCATGTTTTCTAGTGGTTGCTAACTTAGAACCCGCCTACTATTTCTGACTGGACAGGCAGTAATGAATAGGAAAAGATATTAATTAATAACATTCGATTGATGTGTCGTCATCTAATCAACCAAACTGGGCAAAGGGTAGGTTATACTAAGACTAATAGGTAAGGGTTAGTACTGAATACTATGGAGATGTGCCAAGTCACATAGTGAAATTCGCCTCTCACCTTTCACCAAAGGGCTTGGTGAACTTAACTTACCGTCCTACATGCTACACACTAGAAGAGAATTAGGTTATCCGATAATACTATGTTAGAGAATCATGGGGAACACAATACCCTAGTTTATCTCCATATTGATTTACACTTGTATTAGTTAGGTTTATTCTCCATTGATTATTGTAAACTCCCCCTTAACTACTCAAATTGCGATAATTGAATTTTCTTGAGTCTACGTATTCCCTTGGGTTCGACCCTAACCTTGGTTAAGTTCTATTACGATAGATTTATCCTCAAAAAGGAGGTGTAACTTGGGCGACATTAGGATTTTGGTGTCGTTGCCGGGGAATACTGCTAGACTTAGTTAATTCATAATGATTTGGGTGTTAATCCTTATTTCCCACATTTTACGTTTTTTGTTGTTTTTGTTTCCTTTGCAGGGTGTAAGTGTAGTGTATGCCCAATACACACTTGTCGAGGTAGACCCTTGACTCCGTTTGACCTAGAGATCCACAAAACATTGAGAATAATAGCCTAAGATAATGTTAACAATATGGCCAATGCAGCTTTGAATAGGAACGAGAATGAAAATGCTTATCATGAGAACCCACGTTCTCTTAAGAACATTGCTCCACAGCCTCGGGATTTTAATGCCGATGCTTATTAGTGGAACCAATATAGCCTAAATCCTATGGCTTTGGAGGTGACTAGAGCTATTATATTGCCACCACTACCGGTAGCACAAAGTTCGTAGTCTCGAGTGGGTTGCTTTAGATGCTGCAGAACCATGGTCTATTTACGGGCTTACCATCGGAGGATTCTCATAGCCACCTACACAATGTTGCATCCATCTACAAGAGTGTGATGGGAACACAAAATCTGTCTATGGATGTTGTGGTACTTTGTGTCTTCCCATTGTCTCTTACTGGCAATGCAATATTATGACTATCTGAGCTCCTGCAGAGTTCGATCACCAGTTGGGCAGATTTGCTAAAGGCCTTTTTGGAGAGGTACTTCTCTACATCGAAAAAGCTCAAGTTGAAAGACCAGAGCAACAACTTTGAGCAACTTCCAGGTGATTCAATCAGTACAACTTGGGAGTAGTTCACCAAATGCTTGAGGAGTGTCCTAGACAACAATGTAGTTGATGATGCCATGGTGGAGATCTTCTACCATGCCCTTGATGAGAACAGTCAGGATTGTGCTAACACTATCATATAGGGCATGTTCTTAGATTAGCCATTCACAAGGATAGCAGAACAGATGTTTAGAGTGGTCAACACTAATCGTGCATGGGGAAGAGAAATAGAGCATCTACCAAAGTTTGTGTGCTGTTAATGTTGGTTTGGAGCAAGCAAAGATCATCAAAGAACTTATGCAAGAGCTTGCCCGAATTTGCACAGGTATAGAGGTGATGATGAAACAGAACTAAGAGCGAGTCAATATGGTGGTTCATCAACCTCCATATGCATCCATGTATGCTGAGCTTTATTATGAGGTGGACACATGTTTTATTGCTAATCAGACGGGGGGTTTTCGGACAAACACCAAAGGGTCTAGTATGGACTATCGGCTACAAGGTCAAGGAAACCAAGGTTAGAACATCAACAGAGATGGAGCTTTCAAGGAAAACCATGGAGGATGTTATGACCAAACCAGGGGCCCCCGGAGAGAGACACAAATTGAGGTTGTAGAGATGGCTTTGTAGCATTAATCAAAAAATTGATTCTCATTCTATGGCTATCGAACAGCTGGAACAACATTTTGGTCAAGTGTCGAATTATCTTAATCAGCGTTAAAGGGGTACACTACCTAGAAACACAGTTTAGAATCCTATGAATGAAAGCAAGTGTATGACAGTTACTGCTCGGGGTGGCAAGAGCACCATTGATCCTTTCATTCTAGTTGATGAGGATGATGTTTGAGAGGAGATAATTGCAGCCAAGGATGCAGATGTAGGAGATAATCGTGGCAAGAATGGGGTGAGTGAATCTACTAGTGCACCACGGAAGTTGAATCCCATTCACAGGCCTCCTCCTCCCTTCCCTCAAAGAATCAAAAGGAGGGAGGAGGAAGGCAAGTTCAAGCACTTGCTCTCCATGTTGAAACAACTCTCCATCAACATCCCTCTCATTGAGGCATTGGAGAAGATGTCAGGGTATGTGAATTACATGAAGGACTTGGTTACTAAAATGCGCACTGTGAGTCAGGAGCTCTCCAAGAGCTTCAGCATTGCAATGCCATTGGAGATGTGGAGTTCGCAAGGTAACTATGTGATCTAGGTGCAAGCATTAATTTGATGCCCCTTGCGGTCTTCAAGAAGTTAGGATTGGTAGCACCTACTCCGATGAACATACGATTATTGATAGCGGATTGCATGGTGAAGAAGCATGTGGGGATACTATAAGATCTGCTAGTCAAAGTTGAAAAGTTCATATTCCTCACCGACATTGTGATCCTAGATAGCGAAGTTGACTTCAATGTCTCAATCATCTTAGAAAGACCGTTTATGGCCATTGGGTGAGCACTAGTGGATATGGAAGTCAGTCAGTTCAGGTTTAGATTGAACGACGAATAAGCTGCCTTCAATATCTGTCAGTCTATGAAGCGGCCAGATGATTTGAAGAATGAAATCTGGGCAATTGGTGAAGTCTGAGTAACCAATTTGTCAAAGTCATGCTACGACAATAAATCAGGCGTTACTTGGGAGGTTGTCACGCTCAAACAGTACCTCTCACTTTGAGGATAAATCGATCATTGTCAAATATAAAACCTGACCATAGGTTAGGGTCGAATCCCAAGGGAATACAGGGTTTTGCCGCGTTGATTCACTAACAATTATTTCAAAAATCAATTAACTCTATTCAATTAAGAGGGGGTTGAAATGACTTATAAGGAACTAAAACTATATAACAAAGTGAAGAGACAATCCACTTTCAGAGCAACTTGGGAAATTGTGTTATCTATGATTCACTAACTCAAGCACCCTAGATAACATAATCTAAATTGGGATATTGCATGCAGGACGGTAACATAGGTTCTTCCAACCCTGGGGCAAAGGTGAAGGTCTAATTTCACTATGGCGCTTGGCCGGCTACCATAGTCTGCCAACTAACCGTTACCAATTGTCCCAGTCGACCACTTCTTGGTCGGTTTTGGTTAATTAGATGAGAACACATCAATCAAATTTTGTCACCCATTTCCTTTTCCTATTCATCACTACCTTGGTCAGGATCATGACACTGGGTGGGGTTTAATGTTGCCCATCATTAAACAACAAGCAAAACAAAGAAAAATGGATAATACATGCAAATACCCAACTCAAGAGGTGCAAATAATCCAGGTTATTAAGCTAGCTACTCATAGTTCCCACAACACCCAATTTGTAGGGGTTTTGCTACTCATAGCTTGGGCAACAACACAAACAATGAATGAAATAAACATAGTTGACAAATTACCCAAGGAAAATAAAGAATAATAAATTACCTTGAGTTTGGATTCATAAGATTGGAAGATGAAATTGAATTACAAGTGATTCCAATCCCCAAATTGAGTCTTCAAGATAAAACCCTAGTTTTCTACTATAAAACCTAAATATTCTCTCTATAAGATATACTATGTTGTGTAAAATCTGATTCTCCTCTACTAAAAACCCTAACATATAATATTTATATATTTACAAAAAGGTCCTTAAAATAAATTAGAAAATCTGGTCGGCAACAGTTATGGCTCATAAGTACGACTCATAGGGTGACCTACGAGTCGTAATCAGGCTTTCGTAGTCAGCACTTGGCATTTTGGACTTGACTGCTACAATCTATACTACGAGTCGTTATCTGGTCTACGACTCGTAGTGCCTTCTCGTAGTTCATGCTTGTAGTTCTTAGTCCAATTTTAAATGAACACTATTAATCACTACGAGGTCCTCTTCTACGAGTCGTAGTGAAGACTACGGCCCGTACCCTGAGCTCGTATTGCTGAACTTCAATTTCTCAGATTTTTATTTTGGAAACTATTAATCGCTATAGTCATCCCCTATGACTCGTAGCTTGGGCTATGACTCGTAATGGGTCTCGTAAGTCCATAAATTCAACAAAATTTGCTACTTTTCCCTTAAATCAAGCCAACCTGTATTTTCTGCAAAAATAAACACAAAACACATAAAAACCATAAAAAGTCGCATTGAGAACACACAAAATCCCTTGTTTTAGGCACCAAATGTATTGTATTTTTACAGCACATCAACACTCTCAACTTAGAATTATTGCTTGTCCTTAAGTGACGACTCAATCTAGATCGATGGTGAGCAATACATTGCAATCATCCTCCTAGCATATACTTCACTCAATTTCAACTCAGGTACTCATACAAGCACTTTCAAAACATGGTCATGTAGTTACCAAACAAAACAAGGCACATTGATGCATTTGACAATCCAACTATGACTAGTTAAGGAGTATCAACATTTCACATTCACTGAACAAGTCAAATGCTAACCATGCAATGCAAATGCCCTCACAAAAAAGAAGTCCCCCTTTTTCACTCAATAAGCCTTCAAAGTAGACTAAGGGACTACGCAAGCATAGTCACTCTCACAAATGAGATTCATGTATGATAACCAATACTATAAGCTTGCCCATATACTCACAAGTCGGACTGTTGACTAGCAGGATCAGGATCACTATAGGACTTCATGGGCTTGCATTGTAGGCTCGTGGGGCTTTGGTATGGCATTTTGGAAATTAGTGACTAAAGGCCAACCTTGAACTAAGTTTTTCAACACTTTCACCTAAACAACTCAACCATTCTTAAATAGTTCTCCCTTACTCCTAATTCTCAAGCTTTTCGGGTATTTTCTTTTCATTTTTTAGCTTGTACCTTATTTTCTAACTCATTTTGCTTTTTCAACTCATACTAAGACATCTTTTTCTCTTTTTCACTTACCCGGTACATGACCTTCCATTCTTTCTTCTATTCCCAACTAATCACCTCATTTTTTCTATTATACTATAATATAGGCCACCCTCAACTTAGGCATTTAGCCTACGGTGAAGTTCACAATATCCAATCCCCAAACCAGAGCCACTTTTGGTAGCCGCCCTCAACTTAGCTTTTTTCCTCAAGCAAGGTTCACAATGTTCAAGGATAGACCAGGGGTAATATCGAGGTATTTTACTAAATAAGGTTAGGCTTGCTAGGTATTGAGAAAGAAAAGGTTCATGTGAGGCTCAAGCCTTTGGAACAAAGGGTAAGCCCTTTCATTTGATAGGTCATTTAGGCAAAAGTAGACTTAATTAAAGAACAATGGCCTAAGATCCCTTCCTAATCCACATAGTCTCCAATCCAATTTAGAGTAACAAGGCAATTTCTGAATTAGTAAACAATGCATGAACACAATGACATTCAGCTCACACACATATGGCATTGCATACATAGCCAAGCTAGATGCACAGATCATGCTTCAAGTATCAACATGCCTTCACTTAGTCAAAACAAACATTTCCCAACCCTTCACACATGCAAGATATCAAAAATAACTGTAAATCACAAATATTCTGTGGGTACCAATTTCCCAAAACATTTCATAAAAACTATTCAAAACCATGTACATGCCAAAAGTAATCACCATATATCAACAAATTTTCCTAAACACCTAAAAATGTGCCGGTTCAACATAAAAATAAAAATCATCCATAAGGCAAAAGAAACATGGCAAGAAAACCTTGGGATATTAAAACTAGGATAGTTATGGACTAAAGGCTACTCAGACTTCACCCTAATCCATAACTACCCATATCCCCACCAAAAAATGTACTTTTTCCTTAAAGTATGTCACAAAAACTAAATAAAAACAGGGGTCAAAATATCTTACATCAAAAGGTACTCGAGCACGGGCATCTGTCATGTCATGAGTGGCTCCCTCCTCTGAAATGGTCTGGGCTACAGTTGTCCTAGATAAGGAAACTTTGTGTAATCTCTCAAGCTTCAAGGCTCTCCTATGCTCCTCCTCTCTTGATATCTGCAGTACACACTTCATGAGTTGTTCCTCCAGCTTCTCATTGGCCTCGGAGGTCCTCTTCCTCTTATTCCCCTTCTCTGCATCAGTCTCCTCTATCGCGTAGATGGCTTTGGTGCAGGTGCAGCTGTGGAGGAACACGTCTCGATGTCAGTTATTTCAGGCTTCTTGGTGTAGCTGAAGTAGTAGTAGTGTCAGCTGGAGTCGAACCCTCTATAGATGGCTCAGGAGGAAATGGCTCAAGAAGGGAGGAGGTGCTGCCCGCCAGAGAGCCACCGGATTCTCGTCAGCCTCTATCAGGTTAGGATCCATGGTCTGAATGGCCTCGATATGTGGATCAAGATGGAGAGAGACTCGCAGCCGTGCTTCCATGCCTAACTTATAGATCAGGATCAGAAAGGGCATGCATGTGCTCCTCAGGAGTACTGACTCATGAATCTACTCGGCCATCACACGGGCCAAATCAATATCATAATAAGCTAAGATGCTAGCTAGTAGAACCGCTCACTCCAACGTGATGAAATTATCAATAAAGGTGAGTCGGATGTGAGCCTAGATGATAGCCCCATAAAATTTTGCATGGAAGGAGAGAGATGACTTGACAATGGGCTCTATGTGTATAATGACCTACGTAGGCTCGGGGCTACTATCTGCTATCTGGCAGGCCACCATCGCACAAGCTCAATCCTCTGGTCCACATTCTTCTTAGTCACAGCCCGTCTCATTTTGTCAATCCGGCTGTTATACTAAACTGTGGACTTCGGCGCTCTGTAAGTAGCCCCAAACATTACTCGGTGGATGGTTTCCTCTGAAATGTCCACCCACTAGCCTCGAACTAGAACCTCTCTCAACTAGGGATGCTGAAGGGCCTTCTGAACTTTTGGAAGATCTTATAGAATAGTAGCGGCATACGCAACATATAACTCCTGTACTAGAATTGAGGCGTACTTGCCCAGCAATTCTGTCAGCCACCTGAGCCATGGCTATCTATCTTAGCCTCCAAAGTAGGGACATGACTCATGCCAGAATCAACTAGTTGAGGGTCCTCATAGAATGGTCGCAGGGCTTCCCCTGCCCTTTAGGCTCCTGCCCCCTGCATGTAGATAGTCTCCATGCCAACGATCCCCCATCGGTGATGCTGAGGGTTATCAGCAGAAATGGATTGGTCGACCAAGGACTAGGATACTCCTTCGCACTGGGGCACATCATCTGACTCAGACCAATCTACGCTTTCCTCCTTGTCAAACTGGAAGGTACTCTTAACTTCCATCGGAGTCTGTGCAGTCCGAGCTCTGGGTGAGACCCCTGAGCCTCAGGGTCAATCCTGACATTTGGTACTTCATTTGACCCCTCAGAATGTTTGTTGTCTATGTCCTCATCTCTTAGCCTCTTATTGAAGGCCCGAATAGCCGAATTTCTGTTCTTGGGAGATATTGTACCCGAAATTTTCATCATAAAACCCACAATTAGCCCAAAATTACCTGAACAAACAATAAAAATAGATGAAAGAACAGAAATAAACAACATCAATAGGAAAACACTCAATAAAATCAACACTACACCAGTTGTAGGTTGCAGGTTGCAGGTACGAGGCATTGGTACGACCCGTAGTGGAGACTACAAGTCGTACTATAGACTCATAGTCCATAAGAGCCTAGAAAATGTTTATACTAAACTCAAGTACGAGGCTCGGTTATGACTCCTAGCCATGACTACAATCGTAGATTGGGCTCGTACCAAATTTTAGTAACCAAAATTAATCACAAGGCAAGTTCATGAGACCCCAATACGGTTTATAATGGACACTACGATCCATAGGTGGGTCTCCTATTATAAGTGTTAAGGAACCGCGGGTCACTATTTTTCCCTACAAGGGGAAACTACAGCCCGTATGTCCTTCTATGAGTCGTAGGAGGCCCTCGTAATAGGGAACAACAGGTACCTAAAGTACGTACTACATCACCACAAGAACCACAAAAACTTATCTAAGTAATAATTTAAACAACATCAAAGCAATTTCTCATTCAACACAGTTAGCACATAATAATACGTCCCCTAAACATGATATTCAAATTAAAAGCATAGCCCAAAATCACACCCAACAATACACAATCAACGAAATCAACCCTCAAAAACATTCACGAACAACTTACACCATCACTCCTTGAATATACAACCAAATCACCTAAATACATACATGATTGATTTGGGAATTGGATTCAAAAGCACATTATGAACTCATTTAGCCCACTACTTTTGATAAGATCACAATGCCCAAAACACAATTTTATGTCACCATGATTCAGTCAATCAATCAACTATGACAAACCCATTTTAATGCATTTAATCAACACACATGGCAAAGCATGATCATCAAAAAAAGCAAGAAGGGTAATCTTTACGACTATGGTCAATTTCAAGGAATTATAATTGACAAACACACTAATTCTCTTTCAAAGGCATCAATTTTTCCCATGAATACTCTCAGTACTATTTTCAATCACAAAACTCATTCAAGAAGTTCAAAAGAAATCATATTTTGTGTTTGAAATTTAACCAAGAATCATACCTCAAGAGAAAATATTGAATGATGAACAAAATGAGAAAGAGGGGAGAAAAACCCATAGGTATCGGAGGCTTGCCGAAAATATGACGTGGGCACGCCGAAAACATACTAGAAAATGCGTCAGAAATAGTGAGAAAATGATTTGGGAAAGGTTTAGGTAAGGTTTAGGGTTTTATTTTGGGGTTATATTCTCATCCGGCCAACGTGTAAAAATCCCCAGTTCGGGTCTACAAAACCTCGACTATAAGTCGTAGTCCTGGGTATGACTCCTGGGTCCAAGTCTCGTAGACCACCTTAAACATGGAAAAATTTTAAAATCATACCTGGGCACTACAAACCCCATTTACGACTCGTAGCTTAGACTACGAGTCATAAAGTTGGCTCGTAGTGGGAGTGTCAACTTTAATCATCACTGTTATCCTCTATGAGGCATGACTATAGGTTGTAGTGGGCACTACAGGTCGTAGGCCTGGTCGTAGAGGCTTCTTCAATGCTATTTTCGACAAACTTTCTGCACTTGTTCAATACCTACAAACCTTGATCTCAAAATACACCATTATCCAAACATACAACTAGTTCAATGTCTTAAAAGAAAAATCAAAGCAAGAACATGGAAAGTACTTGGGTTGCCTCCCAAGAAGCGTCTTGTTTAACGATGTGGCACGACTTAGTCATCTTGAGTACTCAGAAGTCCTCAAGTTGTGATGTCCTTCCTTCACAAGGCTTTTCTTTGCTCAATGCACTCCACTAGATTTGTTCAAGTTGTATAAAAATAAGTTCGAATTTGTTATTAAGTTGTTGAATTTTCGACGAATGATGGTCAACTTTGTAGTTTACCTTAATAACATCGAACTTGACTTCTCACAAGATTTCCTCTTGTGCATCCATTCTCTTCATCAGCTTAGCAAACATGTTCTCAACCTTAGAGGTTCCATCTCCAATGCATTGGTTATAAGGAAATCTGAACCATGTGTTTGCACCACTCTCTCCCTTTTGGGTGGATTTTTCACCGGATGTACTCATGTGGGCAACTTGTTGCTCATGCATATGCTTGTATATTTGATGAATCGCAGTCAATTTATTCATCTGTTCGGCAACTTCTGCAAATTGTTTCCTTAGGAAAGTCATGTATTCACCTTCTTGTAGAGCATCGACCTAACTATGCTGTTCTGAATTTAAAGCTCTATAAAAACTTGCTAGCAATGATTCATTTGAGATACCATAATCCTGAACTCTTCCCAAGTATTCCTTATATCGTTCCCATGTCATACTTTGTGAATCACCTGGAATTCACTGTAAGTTGAGAATTCAGTCATAAAGTTTAAACTTGTTTGGTCTAACATAGAACATTGCTAAGAAAGCTCTTTTCACCTCCACCCAATTTGAGCACACATCTTGAGGGAGTTCAGAGCACTAGATAGCAGCATCACTTCTAAGGGTCACTGGGAAAACCTAAAGTACCATGGCATCCATAGTTGTATGTTGTGTTCCCAAAATGTCCCTACACACTTGTGCAAATTTCTGCAGATGATCATGTGGATCCTCTGAGGGCTGACCATAGAATAGCACATGCCTTTGCAATGACTGAGTAGATCACTTGTGATAAAGGAGCTTTTCTTCGACCATTTGCTTAACCATTTGTTAAATGCTTGTATTGGCTGAAGCAAAAAGTGTAACACCACAATGTACCTGTATAAAAGAAAGACTAACAAAAACAATAAAAAGGTAAATATAAGAGAATTAAGAAATCAACACTTGAATTGCTTACTAGTGAAATCAAGTCAAAACCTCGACATATTACCCAACAATGGCGCCATTAATTTTGATCACACTCAAACAGTACCTCTCACTTTGAGGATAAAGCGATCATTGTCAAATATAAAACCGATTAGGCTCGAATCCCAAAGGAATACGGGGTTTTGCCGCATCGATTCACCAACAATCATTTCAAACATCAATTAACTTTATTCTCAAATAGGGGGGGGGGGTTTGCAATGACTTATAAGGAACTAAAACTATACTAACAAAGCAAAGAGACAATCAAACTAGAGAGCAACTTCGAAAATTGTGTTCCCTATGATTAACTCAAGCACCCTGGATGACACAACCTAAATTGGGACATTGCATATAGGACGATAACTTAGGTTCTTCCAACCCTTGGGCAATGGTGAAGGTAGAATTTCACTATGGCACTTGGCCGGCTACCATGGTGTGCCAATTAAACCTTACCTATTGTCCCATTCAACCTCTCCTTGGTTGGCTTTGATTGATTAGACAAGAATACCTCAATCGAATTCTATCACCCATTTTCTTTTCTATTCATCACTACCTTGGTCGAGATCATGACACTATGAGGGGTTTAATGTTGGCCACCATTAAACAAGCAAAACCAAGGAAAATGGATAATACATGCAAATACCCAACTCAAGAGGTGCAAATAATCCAGGTTATTAAACTAGCTACTCATGCTTCCCGCAACACCCAAGTTGTGGGGGTTTAGCTGCTCATAACTTGGGCAACAACACAAACAATGAATGAAATATACTTAATTGAGAAATTACCCAAGGAAAATAAAGAACAATAAACCACCTTGAGTTTGGATTCACAAGCTTAGAAGTTAAAGTTGAATTACAAGTGATTCCAACCCCCAAATTGAGTCTTCAAGATAAAACCCTAGTTTTCTACTCTAAAACCTAAAGATTCTCTTTACAAAATATTCTATGTTGTGTAAAATCTGATTCTCCTCTACTAAAAACCCTAACATATACTATTTATAAAAGCTCCCTTAAAATAAATTAGAAAAATCTGGTCGACAGCAGTTACGACTTGTAGGTATGACTCGTAGGGTGACCTACGAGTCGTAATCAGGATTTCATAGTCGATACTTGGCATTTTGGATTTGACTACTAGGATCCATGCTTTGAGTCATTGTCTAGTCTATGACTCGTAGTGACTTCTCATAATCCGTGCTTGCAGTTCTTGGTCCAAATTTAAATCAACACTATAAATCACTACAAGGTACTCTTCTACGAGTCGTAGTGAGGATTACGACCCGTACCCTAGGCTCGTATGGCTGAACTTCAATTTCTTAGATTTTGATTTGGGAAGTTGTTAATCACTACATTCATCACCTACGACTCGTAGCTTGGGCTACGAATCGTAGCTTGGGCTATGACTCGTAGTGGGTCTCGTAGGTCCTTAAATTCAACAAAATGTACTACTTTCTCCAAAATCAAGCCAACCTACATTTTCTGCAAAAATAAACACAAAACACATAAAAACCATAAAAAGTCATATTGAGAACACATAAAATCCCTTGCTTTAGGCACCAAATATGTTGTATTTTGACTGTACATTCGAGGCAACCCAAGATCTTTGATGTAATAGTGTAGTTATAGCTTTGTTTATAGATTTTGGACTCATAGGTAGTTTATTTTCGTGTATTTTTGTTGTAATTTTGGACACTGGGCTGGTTGCACATAGGGTAACAGTGTGTTCTATAAAGAATATGCAGGTACATGGCTAGGTCATCCATTTTTGGCTTAAGAGTCTCTACGACTGGTTTTACAGGATGTAAAACACTTCACAACCCATACACCATCTCGTAGAGATTTCTCGTGAGCCAAAAGTTGTGCACTCCAGTCCACGAGCCAACTTTATGATCCATAAATGAAACTACAGGTCATGAATGGGGCTCGTGGATCCCAACTAACTTTTCTGAAAATTTTTCTAACTATTGAGGTTTCTACGACCAACTCTATGAGTCATACATCACTCTATAACTCGTAGATTGATCCGTGAAACCCAGTCCTGAGGGTTTAGATGTTCTACAAAACCACAGTTCACCAACTGTAAAATACTCTACGCCCCTTAGAGGTTTCTTAGAGTCCAGGCCCATTAGATTTCAGTTGAGCCGGTCAAGGTATAAATAATGGGGCCAAATTATTTTGACCTCATTTCAAACCTAAGTTACAAAACTACCCGGCCAACCCCACCCCCAAGAAATTCCGCCCACCGACGGCATCCGTACCCCCATTTTTTGGTAAGATTTTCTAGTGACCTAGGGATTTAGTGCCTCTTCACCTCTTTCATCTTCTACAAGTTAGTCACGCAACTTGGTCAGTTTCGGTTGGTTGAAAACCTTTAATTTGCCTATGTTTGTATGACTGAATTCTAAATTATGTTAGGATGGTATTTTAGACACAATACCCATGTGTGAAATTTGAATTATGGTTGTCCATGTTTGAATATTTGTCTAAGTCCAAAATTAGGTATCGTTGCCTTGTCAGTATGATTTAAATAGTATGTTTGGTGCCTACTGAATCACCTGCCATGTGTGATAAATTGATTTTATGTGTACTTTGGTGGGTGATGACATAGGTGCATAATTTTGTTGTGCAATTGTTCATACGTGGTCGGAAGGATTGGGGAAACATGCTTAATCATTTTCGATAGGGTGCATTGAATAATATGTTGGGGCATATGTTGTGGTGTGAAAATCATGTGGGTGTGTATTTTATGCTTTGGTGC
>JAPFFP010005624.1:0-17674 GCA_026153255.1 Solanum medicagineum
AGTGCCTACTCATGTCATAATCCTTAAGAAGTTTTAAGCACCTTCCTTGTATCAAGTTAAGATCCTTTTGAGTGAAGACACATTGGAGGCTCTTAGATCAGTGAACACATTAACATGCACTCCATACAAATAATGATGCCATGTCTTTAATGCAAATACCATGACGGCTAGTTCAAGATCCTGGGTAGGATAGTTCTTTTCATGTACTTTGAGTTGCGTAGAAGCATAGGCTATGACCTTACAATTTTGCATTAGAACACAATCCAAACCAACTCTAGAAGCATCACAATACATAACAAACCCCTCTAGCCCTTCCAATAGTGACTAAATAGAAGCGGACACAAGCTTATCTTTTAAGGTTTGGAAGCTCTTTTCACACTCATCAGTCCATACAAACTTAGCCTTCTTTTGGGTCAATTTAGTCATGGGAGAAGGAATAGAAGAGAACTCATTCACAAACCTCCGACAATAACCCGCTAATCCCAAGAAGCTCCTAATATCTAACAGGGTCAATGTTCTAGGCCATCAATTTCTAATCACATCCGCCGTTTTAGGATCCACCATAATACCATCCCCGATACCACATGACTTAGGAAGGTGACCTCTTTTAACCAAAATTTACATTTTTCATACTTAGCATACAACTTCTCTTCCCTCAATCTTTGCAACACTACTTTTAAATGAGCCATATGCTCCTCCTCACTTTGAGAATAGATCAAAATATCATCAATGAAGACCATAACAAACGAATCAAGGTAGGGTTGAAAACCCTATTCATAAGATCCATGAAGATAACTGGTGCATTGGTCAACCCAAAAGACATCACAAAAAACTCATAATGCCCATACCTAGTCCGGAAGGCCATCTCGGGAATATCACACTCCCTCACCTTCACTTGTTGATACCTAGACCGAAGATCAATCTTAGAGAAGTGGCTAGGCCCTTGCAATTGATCAAACAAATCATCAATCCTTAGAAGAGGATACCTGGTGACCCTATTAAGTTGCCGGTAATCAATACACATTCTAAGAGACCCATCCTTTTTCTTCAAAAACAACACCGATGCACCCCAACGTCCTTGGCTAGGCCTAATAAAACCCTTCTCCAAATATGTCCCTCAATTGCTCCTTCAACTCTTTTAACTTCGCCAGGGCCCTCCGGTAAGGGGAAATATAAATGGGTTGAGTATCGAGGAGGAGTTCTATACCAAAATCTATCTCACCTTCGGGAGGGACACTAGGAAGGTCAGAAAGACATCAAGAAACTCATTTACAACCAGAACCGACTCTATGGGAAGGACTTTGGACTCCACATCCCTAACCCTCACACAATGATAAAGACATACCTTAGAGATCAACTTACGGGCTTTAATGTAAGAGATATGCCTACCCTTGACCACCACATTATGACTCTCCCACTCAAGAACCAGGTCATATGGGAATTGGAATTTGACCCTATGGGTTCTACAATAAATAGAGGCATAGTAGGCATAAAACCAATCCATCCTAAGAATGACATCAAAATCAACCATATCCAACTCAACAAGATTACAGACAACATTTAATGCAAGATGAAAATGGGACAATTTCTATAAACCTTTCTAGAAAAAATAGATGCACCAATAGGAGTAGACATCTCATATGACTCACACAACAATTCGGGCTCAACATGGAACTTTTTGGATATGAAGGGGGTTACAAAAGAAAAAGTGGAACCCGGATCAATCAATGCATCCACATCAAAAACAAAAATTTTCAACATACCGGTGATGACATCGGGCACCTCATTATTCACTTGCCTCCCATGCAAAGCATAAAATCGATTGTGCCTTAGGGCACCACCTTGTTGACCACTTCTCCCAAAAGGAACCGCATTACACCTTGTGGATGAACCTTCTTACCCTTGTTGTGATTTTGAGGACAATCCAACACCTTATGCCCAACTTCCCCACAACCAAAACATGCATTAGTATCCCTCAAGCATGGGCCACTATGATCCTTTCACATTTCGGACACCCTCCATTAGGAACCACACGCCTAACACCATGGGACCTTGGAAAATCATTGGCAACCCTCTTGTGAAATGCATGAGAAGACCCTTGGCCTTGATAGATCCGGCCACCCTTTCGACTTTTGAATTTACCATCCAAACGGTCCCTCTTGGCCTCATGACTCCTCATCTTCCTCAACTTTTCCTCCTCTATTTGTTTAGCATAGGTCATCAAACGGGACAAGTCGATGTCAATAATCAACATAGCAGACCGACATTCTTCACTTACCAAATAGGAGACACCCATCACAAATTTATTCATCCTAGACCTTGAGTCGGCAACCAAGTGTGGGGCATACTTTGAAAGTTGGTTGAACTTGAGCGCATACTCCCTCACACTCATAGATCCTTGTCTCAAATTCATAAATTACACCAATTTGGCTTCCGTAAGCTCAAGAGGGAAGAACCGATTGAGAAAAGCCACCTTGAACTCCTCCCAAAGCATCACATTATTGACCCCCATCTCCTCCTTCGATTGATTGTACCATATTTGTGCTACCCCTTCGAGTTGGTAAACCGCCAACTGTGCCTTCTCCTCCGACCTAACACCCATGATAGCGAAAATCTTGTGGACCTCATCAATTAATTCTTGAAGGTCCTCGTTCACCTTTGACCCATAGAATTCCGGGGGATTGATCCTCCTGAAGTCTCTCACTCGAGATACCGGTGTAGGAGCATGAGGGGCTTAGGCCCCTTGGTTGTCTTGATTAGTCACAACTTGTGCAACCAAAGTGAGAGCATCCCAGAGCTCACCATGAGTCGGTTGTTCCTTGGGTTTGCGGGCTCTTCTTCCTCTTGTGTTAGGCATGGTTTAGCATAGCAAAGAAAAATCGTTAAGAGGAAAAACTTACCTTAACTTCTATAACACGACATAGAGTAAGAAGAAGGGAAACATTTCCTAAAATGTCTCATTGCCTCTTATTCATAGTTGTGGTGCACAACACAACCATGAAGAAGACTCTAATCGACGCGGTGTGTTGGATGCCGGAGACGATTAACAACCTAGTACTCTGATACCAATTTTTTCACGACCCAAGCTTAGGGCCTAGACGTGACATGACACATCAGAAACCCGAAGGGACCCCAAGCAAGCCCCTTAACATATCATTACACCTCATTGGTCGCAAAAGCAAGTAAATGACATAATAAATTAGAAATAAGGGCAAAAGGAACTAAGGAAAAGCTTCATAACATAAATATCAAGAACAGGAGAGTCAACCCTCATAACATAGATACATAACATGTCTAACAACACCTCTAACCATAGAATTTAGCGGGGGCCGAGACAAGCAACCAACTCACTGCCATCAAGGTTAAACCCCACACTGTGGGGATAGATCAAATCACGTAGTGAAATTTGTCTTTCACCTATAATTTAGCGGGGGCCAAGACAAGCAACCAACTCACTAACATCAAGGTAAAACCCCATACTGCGGGGATGGATCAAATCACGTAGTGAAATTTGTCTTTCACCTAGATCAAAGGGTTTGGTAAACTTGACTTACTATTTTGCATGCTAAACAAAAGAAACAAATTCGATTATATGGTAATACCAAGTTTGGGAATAATAAGGAACACAACATCCTAGTCGTTATATCCACTTTGGGATATAACCGACTCACCCATGGGATTAAAGATTGACAAACACACTAACAAGATTTCAGGACTCATACAAAACTTATTAGCCAAGAAAGAAGAAAAAAAAGATAAATTGGAACTCGGATCAAGCAATACATAGATACCAAAGTTAAAGACCTTCAAGGTACCAGTAACCACATTAGGAGTCTCTTCCACCTCTTGTCTAGCATGGAGAGCATATAATCTATTGTTGAATTGGGTACCACTTTATTGCACCCTTTGTTGATCTTGACCACTTGGAATAACATTTCCTTGGGGACAACTTGCTTGACCTTTATTTTTCACATTTTGACATTCGTAAAGTTTGCGACTCATTTTTCCACACCCGTATCGAGCAACAGAACCGGCCAAACACCTACCCCTTTGTCATGTCTTACATAATTACATCATTTTATAGGCTTGCCTCTTATCCTAGTGCTACCTACATGCTCCTGAGACAATAATACATTTTTAGTAATGCTTCTACTATTCATAAAAACTTATTGATTTTGGAAATTAATTTTAGGAAGTAGACTGTAACAACACTTATGTTTTTAGGCCTAGAAAACTAAAAGATAGAAAATTTACTAATCGTCAGAATTTATGGCCCAGTTCACAACCCATGAGAAGATCCACGAGTTGTAAGTGGAATCGTGCAAAGTTCCTAGTGAAAATAAAAAATTGAATGATTTCTGGAAGTCGACTTACAAATTATCAGATGAGCCCTTATGACTTCCCACGACCCGTAAGTGGGTCTCATAGGTGGAGGACCTCAGGAATGAAAATTCATCTACGTCTGCCGTTCTTCCAATGTAGTGTTCTACGACCCGTATGTATATCTATGAGCCATACTACATGTTCGAGGGTCAGAAGCTGTAATTGTAGTAACTCAATATTTGTGATACCCTGGCCTACAAAGTGAGATATTATCCTAAGTTGATTCACGGCCCGTAGAAGGTGCTTCATGGATGACTCTAGCAGTTTTTAACGAATGGTGTTTTTGACTTTTCCAATACATCCAAGTCCTACACTAAGTTGTTTTGGCTATCCTAACTATCCTAACTAACCTACCCTCTATAAAGACCTTTCCCTAACTCATTTGCAGCTTTTAATTCCCAAAGTTATCTCAAGGATTCTCAATAATTCTATCTCTAAATCATCTGTTCCATTGAAGCTAAATCTTGAAGATTGACCAAAGTTTTTCTAGATTTTCTTCGCCAATTCTAAGGATACTATTTCAAGTGTGTAGGGCTTCATCCATGGATTAGTCTCATCCATGAAGCCTAATTCAAAACCTTCTCTTTATTAAAATTCATAATATTTTCTTATGGACTTTTAAGTTATGATTCGTAATGCATGGATTATGATTCCTATAAGAAGATAATGAGTAATTATGCATCACTTATGATGAATTTCATGATGTATATGATTTTTAAGCAAAAGTATGTGATTTCAAAGTATGCATTATTAGGGCTTATTGATTTGATGTGGGTTTCTTTATCAAAGATTCAATTTGATTTTAATTGCATCTTTTCTATATGAATCCTACTCAATTGCACGGTTTTGACTCAAATATCTCTGAGCCCACCCTTGGCCCTAATCTTCTATGATAAAGCTATATATTTCTATGCCTATGACTTCAAGTGTGGAGAGCATGTTTTAACTATCGATGATGTTATGACAATGAAAATGTTATGAAAGTTATGATGATGCTATAACAAAGAGGGTGATGAATACCCTAATATTGATGATGATGTTAAGGTGGGAATGTCTGTCCATATTATGATGAAAGCAAGTACATGGACTATATCTATATACATACATACATACATATATACATACATACATATATGTTTTAAATATCGATGATGTTATGACGATGATGATGTTATGAAAGTTATGATGATGCTATAATAAAGAGGGTGATGAATACCTTAATGTTGATGATAAGGTGGTAATGTCTTTCAATATTATGATGAAAGCAAGTACATGGACCGTATCTATATACATACATACATACATATATATATGTATGTATATGTGTGTGTGTGTGCGCGCATGATTATGTATTTCGTGAGATATGACTTAGCATCGAGTGGACTTATATTCATTACTTTTGATTATGTATATTTAATATATTGGCTTATGCCTTGTTGCATTGCACCCTATATACATAGTACATTCAAACGTACTAACACATACTCTATACCAACATGATACTACAATGTAGGGACCAGATCTCCTTTTGATTATTCACCTCCACGTGGCTAGTTTGGTACTTCAGAGAAAAGCATTGGTGAGTCCTCAAGTCCGAGGAAAATATCTAAATTACTCTTGCTATGTTGGGACTTCTTTATGTTGAACATTTGTTATTATGAGGGTGAGCCCAGAAAGTGTCTTGGTCCACGCTCCATTCCAAGATAGAGATGTTTTTGGATACTATGATGTATTTATGCTATAAGCTGGACTCTTTTATTGCTTTTATGAATATCAAGACTTCCCTTAGTCCCGCTTCCCTTTTATTATATCCTGTAATGCTTATTTTGCTTCCATGACCAAGGATGTCTAATTGATATGCTAAGAGGCTTGTTTGGGGTCCCTTCGGGTTCATATTCGCCATGTCACATATAGGCCCTAGGCTTGGGTCATGACACCCATGGTGAGACATTCAGCCTAATAAAGCCCTTCTCTAGAAAATCTTTCCGTTACTCTTTCTACTCTTTCAACTCATTAGGGGGCATTCTATATGGTAGAATAGAGATAGGTTGGGTGTAGAGAAGAACATCAATTCTAAAGTTGATCTTCCTATTTGGAGGGACTCTAGGCATATACTTGGACAAACTTCGGGAAACTCGTTAACAATTGGGACAGACTCGAAAGTAGGAGGCTCAACATCATCAGACTTAACTCACACAACGAGATAGATATATCCCTTAGAAATTAGCTTTCTTTCCATAAAGTAAGAAATATACTTACCCTCAAGTGCAATAGAATTCCTCTTTCACTCTAAGACAGGCTTATTCGAAAGCTTAAACTTGACGATATGAGTTCTACAATCGACAGAGGCATAACACACATGAAGCCAGTCCATACCAATAATAACATCAAAATCAACCATCTCCAACTATACCAGGTCAACTAAGGTATCCATGTCATAGAAAGACACTACACAATCCCTATAGACCCTATCAGCTAGGATAAACTCACCAATAGGTATAGAAATAGGAAATGGCTTAAGTAAGCACACAGGAAGAATCTAAAATCTAATAGAAACATATGGCATCATGAATGAAAGAGTTGCACCTGGATCAACAAATGCATAACAATCAAAAGTAAATAATCAAAGCATACCTACTACAACATCTGGTGCAGTCTATTAGTCTTGGTAGTTCACCATCGCATACAGACGATTTGTCCCACCGCTAGCCCCTGGTGCAACACCTCTTTGATTACCTTTAGCTGGTGGTGGTGTAGCAAGAGACCATTCCTTATTGCCCCATAATGGACATTCTCTCTGATAATGACCTATGTGGCCACACTTGTAGCAACTGCTCCCTCCCTCTTTGCACTCTCCCAAATGCATCTTGCAACATTTCCCACAAGGTGGCTTCTCTTTCAAACCAAGGGTGACACTGAGCTGAGAGCCTTGTTCTCTGATGCTCTACTGACCTTGGGACTTTTTATCATACCTATTATTCGGCGATGGTGTACTCACTGAAGATGGTGCATAGCCCGAAGGTCTCTTCTAAAAGTAAGAATTATCTCTCTTACTCTTCTTAGGTTGATTTGGCTCAGGCCCTGCTGACTTGGCGTTCTAGCTGAGATACTCCTCTATGTCTTTCTTCTTATCTACACAAGTTATTGTACATAGAACGTGACCCTAGAAATATCCATACCTAGGATCAACAATGTTGTCTTGCACTACTTCATCATATGTTTAACTAGGACAGATACGAACTTTCTCATTCTCTCCCTCATGTCCTGGGGCAATTCTAGAGCATACTTGGATAGTTGGATAAACTTGAGGCTACATTCCTTAACAGTTAGCCCTTCTTGTTTCAGGTTCATGGACTCCTCAATCTTCGCCTCTCTTAATTCTTAGGGAAAGAAGGGATCAAGGAAGTCACTCTCAAATTCACTCCACTCAACAGGCTTAGCATCCTCAGCTCGACCCTCTTCCCATTGATTACACCAAATGTTCACCACATCCTTCAACTGATAAGCAACAAGCACAACTCCCTCAGAATCAGTTGAATGCATGGTTTTTAGGGCTTTCCACATCTCGTCAATGAAATTTTCTGGATTCTCCTCAACCTTTGACCCTGTGAAGACTGATGCGTTCATCCTTATAAAATCCCTAAGCCCGATTGCTGCAGTTAGCTCTTGCGAGCTAGAACTAGGAGATTGTAAACTCTGATTCCCACCCTGAGCAACTACCATTTGAGTGAGCAAAGTGATAGCTCTACGAAATTCATCCTCTGTAGCAGGAGCAGGTGGAGTAGTTGGTGCCAGAGGAACACCAGTAGCTCTAGCCGATCGACCTTGACCCCATGTTTCTATCTGAGTAGGCACCGCCGGGGTTGGGTTCTTAGTATTGTAAATTTTGGTACTCCTTTGAGATGCATTACTATTAGAAGGCATGATCTACAAATGCATAATACACGATTTAGAAAGAAGCTTCATAGAGGTTAACTCTATCACATGAACTCAGAATACCAAAGAAGAGTAACTATTTCTAATATCCTATAACTTCCTACTTATAGTGTGGTGCAAAACATACCTATAAACAAGACTTTACTAGACACAACTTCAAAGACTTCCTAAGACACTCAAACTCTGTTCTCTGATACAAAGTTTGTCATACCCTAGGAGGGTGCCCTTGGCGCGATCAACACTTGAAGAATTATTATTGATTTCCCAAGAGAACCACTTGGCCTCATCGTCAGCAAAATAAATATACAAATAAAAGACATCAATGAAGTAATAAAACTCTGACAAAATAATCTCAAATGACCAAGTTTGGAAAATGAATAAATAAATGATACTTGACAGCACTCCACTCGCAATCTTTGAAGCCTTTACCTCTAAACATCTAGATGCTACCATGACATGCCATGGCTACCCAACTCAAAGTAAATAACAATAACCAATAAAAGATTGAAAGAAAGGCTCCTCTAGGTAGCAAAGAGGGCTCACCAACTTTGGATGCAATGGAACTGAATCTCAATGGTGCCCCTACTGAAGTCCTCTATCACCTGTACCTGGATTATAAATAATGCAGGCCCAAATATGGGTCAGTGCATAGAATATATTAGAATGTAAAATAGTTGAAGGAATAAGATAAGGCTCATACTCAAATCAATCGACTCGACTCAGGACTTAACTCATCAATTTGAAACATAAATCAATAAATAATTTAAGTTTAAAGTTTAAAAAGAACATGCTTTGGAAAGAAACTTAGTTTTTATGAAGCTTGGTTTAAAATATAATATGCTCAGTCAGGTGTCGCTTGGAAGTTTCTTTACCGATATAACTTCTGCCTCCATGAGTTTGGTGATGCACAATGATTCTGATGTCATTGCCATGTCCATCCTAAACTTTCCAATGTAAAGGAAGTCAACCCCTCTCTCTCTCTCAGATCTAAAGATAATGTCCATTTGTGGGGACATGAGCCGCTAGAGTTACCTACACTACTGTCCTACGTTAGCAATATAGTTCTGGGGTGTTATCCTCTAGCCTGCTCGAATCTTAATGCTCCTTATAAGACTAAAATATGCTCATGAAATTTAACTCAAGCTCATCTCTTTGAATCACCTGAAAACAACTCAACTCAATTCCTAAATAGCACAGTACCTCAAGATTGTCATTCGTAAATGTAACTCCAGATAGTATCTCACATCATGCAAGACTCTCACTTATATGGTTAGTTGACATCATATAATTTAATACTTAGCACATAAGACACATTAAATGATCATCACATACATATATGAAACAAGAATATATACTCCTCATAGTCAACTTACTAAACTCAGAAAATTAGTCTCATGATCTCTATTCAGTCAGCACACATGAAAATAATGCAATTTAAGGCTACTCTATCAAGCATAGGATTAGCATTCAAATTTCATGGTAACAGCAATGCAACTCCTCAATTTATTCAAGTATACTCATGAGTACTCAAAGAAAGTGCAAAAAACCTAAAACATAGAATCATTAGATTTGCATTATTGAGTTGTTACTCGAAAACTTTACTCGAGTAGATAAATGGGCGCGTGGATGAACTCAATGCAACACTCTAAGTACCCTTACATACCTGGAAATTTAAAGAGTACTTAATTCTTTGTCGATCCTAACATTTGAACTAGAAACCCTAACTGTTCTCTCATCTCTGATGCTCTCAAGAATTCCTATGTGTGTACTAAGGGAGAATGCACTAAGGGTATAAATAAGACTTAAATAAAGTACCAAATGTCATGGGATTAGAGGGGATAAGAATAGAAAGAAATACCATCCTTAAAAATAATTGACAAGAACTACGAAACTCTGTCTATGGGTTGTAGATCATCTTACGGGCCGTAGGTGACCTTTCATAGGTAAGGTGTCCAAATGTTTGAGTTACTGGGATTTTATGTGGGACCTACAAAACATCTTTTTGCGGACCGTAAACACTTCTACAGGCCATATGATAACTCATAACTCAACATTCTGAAAAGTTAGTTTTGAACTAACAAGCTAAGAAGTCAAATTCTATGAGCCATGGATTAACATACTGGTCGTATGTTGTCTCGTGCATGGGCCACAGACTTAGACAATTTCACCAAGTTAGCTGGGTGACCTACGATACCTCATCTACGGACCATAGATGCCCTTCTTTGTTTCCTATAGTGAATTTCTCTCAGTTTTTTTTCTCATCTCCTTCTGGGTATTTACAGTCAACTCGATGAAATGACTTCGGGGGTGTTACACAGTTGCTTTCTCAAATTATTTGCACAAAGCTATTAACAAAGAAAAATAAATATTTAGATTAAAAAATAGGAAAAAAATAAAATTAGAGAACGATATTTCTCAAATGATTTATGCATCTCAAGTAACAAATACAAAAAAAAAAAAAAAGCCATTGATAAAGTAATCTTAGTTAGGAGGAACATACCACTATTCATGCATTACTAATTTTTGGCACACAGAGAACTATTTCCCGACATGTGTTCACTTCATGATATGAGAATGCCATGTGAAGATATAGTGAAACAAAATTTATTAAAGAAAATATCTCAAGAAGAATAGACAAAAAGAAGTGCAAATAGGGGTGTAATATCAAGTTGTATATAAAGATAATTAAACAAAAAAAAAAAGAAAATATTTTTTAATATTGATGAGGACACAATTAATATGACCAGATATGTTACATATGCTCTTTTGAAAAGATAATAATGTCATTCCCTATATCTAGACATTTTTTGAAATTAAAATCTGGCCAAATATTATTTATTGCTTTAATATGTAGATAATTTGACAATTCTCATGATTAAAATTTCATGTGAATATAATTAATGAATTACCAACAGAAAAATAAATAATGGACCATCAATTTTATAATAATACTTGTTTACCATTTCTGAGATTATTACTCTTGAAATTTTTAAAGTGGAATGTCAAGTATCTTATATGCATAAACTCGTACTTGACTTATAGATTAATACATACTATTTGAGATGAACTTCACATAAAGTTAAGTTATTATTTATTACATTCATTTATGTAACTTTTGTAAAAGTAAAGAACCCATAATTTCAAATTAAATAGTTTGATACATGAGGAATGCAAAAATCTTTTTATAATAAGATTGTGTGCCATCAAAGGTAGTGAAGAAAGACATATTGTCCACAGAGATTAGTTCAAACAATGCTAAATAAACTCTTGGTAGGACAGTGCTCTGGAGAATTTATTTATTATTTTGAGATTGTCAAAATCCAAGCCTGGGGCCTAGACGTGACACGGCGCAAGGGGAACCCGAAGGGACCCCAAGCAAGTCTCTTAGCACATTATTACACATCCTTGGTCATGGAAGCAACAAAATACAATAAGAGATAGTAAATAGGGATAATCGGGGCTAAGGGACATTTTTACTATCATACACAACAAGAGTCAAGAGAGAGTCAAAACTTATAACATTACACATGACATGTCCAACAACACCTCTACTAAGCGGGGGCCAAGCAATCGGGCTCACCCTCATAGTCAGCATATATATAAACAAAAGATTGTCTTAGAACATAGCATGAGGTCATAAGCATCGTCCCCGAAATGGAGGACTCACCAAAGAGCTTGACAGAAAGTCGTACTAGCTACGTGGAGGAGGATGATCTAGTGGGGTCCGGTTCCTACATGGAGACATCATGTATGCATAGAGTATGCTTTAGTACATTTGAATGTACTAAGCATGTAGGATGCAATGCAACAAGAGATAAGTAACATAATTGAAATGCATAATCAAAGGCAATGAGTAGCATATAACAATATGACAAGCATGTGAGATGCTATATAGTAAAAATCATGCTTATATAGAACATAATACATGTGCAAGAAGAGACCACTATCATATTGGTGGATGGTTGCACCCTACCACCCTTGGTGATTGAGGTACCAACTCCATCAATTGGTTGGTGAATCATCGCACCCAGCACACTTGGTGACAGAGGTACAAACCCCTCAACATGGTTATTAAGGTACAAACCCCCGGATATGGTTAGTGGATCGTCGCACCCTATCACCCTTGGTGACCGAGGTACAAACCCCCCGACATAGTTATCAAGGTACAAACCCCTTGATATGGTTATCAAGGTACAAACCCCTCGACATGTTTACCCGACGCGCAACCCTCGAGTAGGGCATGGTCACTTTCCAACACTATATAGAAGAAAACCATATACATGCATTCATTCATCATATAGTAATTCAATTCATAATACATGCATTGGACCTTCAATTCTTCAAGAAATCATAATCCAGACATTTTATCAAACACGTGGCAGGTGTGTAGTGCTAGTGCAAAACCATGCAATTCAAGAGTGAAATCATGCTAGAAAATTCAATATTAAGCCATCTATAGATACTTGGTAACACTCTCAAGCCATATACATCAAAGTCATTCATCAAATTTCAAAATACATCTTAGATTCATAACTCAAAACATGCTAAAGCAACCATACTTTCATGAAACCCCAACATAGTGTGTAGTGAAATTCATAATAGATAAGACCATGAGTAAATCAACTTTAAATCATGCAATTTTAGGTAAAAGAGAGCTTGGGTATCATGGGTGAAAGGAATCCATGAACGAGACCCACATACCATTGCTTTAGAGAACAACTTGATGAAGATTAGAGATGGAGACTAAAAGCTTGAATGAGAACCTTAAGATCTGAATGAGTTTTGGGACTTGAATTTAGCAGATGAAATATTGTCTAAGTGTTTGAGTGAGTATTGGAGAATGTTTTGAATGATATGAGGGTGAAATAAGGCTGAGTATAGGCTTCTTCACGCATGGGAACACTTAGGCCCTAGACCCAAAAGCCTTGGACCAAACTTGAAAAACTGCACAAAATTAACACTAGAGCGCGCCCTTCGTACGTTGCTCCTGAGGCGCGAACTGCTCACTAAAAATTGACATTTTGGAAATGCAAATTTTGATATAGTTGCTCTTAAATTGGGGTTAGACCCATTTTTCGTTCAATTTGGCCCCCTCAACAAGAATATGAAGTAGGATTGTCGAAATAACACACGGATTTTGAGATATACGAAAATTACGATTTTGGGTACTTCTGAGGCACATTTTCGAGTACTTTTTGGGGTCGTTCCAATATCTCACCCTAGGAAATATTTGTTCCCAAATGTCAAAACGACGTATATAAGAAGAGTAATTATGAAGAAATCAGCCTCACAACAAGAATGCAACAATGCACTTAAACATCATTTTCGAAATCTCAACATAAGTGTTAAAATCATCATGAACTTTTCAATATAAACACGAATGCACGCAATGACATAGGGGCTGAAACATAAGACTCAGAATCATAAATAGACTTGGAGTGTTATCATAATCTTGATTAGAATGAAGGGGATACGGATATTGCTTCCTCATATCCGCTATAGCTCCCTAAAAGACACTCTCAACTTGACAGTTCTTCCGATGGCCTTGACGAACACTACACCCTCACAAATCAACCTTTACTCATATCCACCCAACTTCTCTATCAGACCTCCTCATAAGTCAACTCATCCTCCACAACATCCACAACCTCAACAGTCCTATAACACTTGAATCACCAATAAACCTCCTCAATCCTAGAAACACGAAGAACCAGACGAACCATATCCTTATTCAAAGGCAATTCCCATTCGTATGCAACCTTGCTAATCTACCTTAACACCCTCTGAAGACTCACAAACCATGAACTCAATTACCTCTTTACTGGGGCAAACCACATTTTATGATGGAAACCTTCAAATAGACCCAATTACCTACTTTGAATTCAAGCACTCTTCTTTTCACTTCGATATAGAACTTTTGACTAATTTCAACTATATCCAACCTTTCCATAATCAACCTTACCTTCTGCATAGCATCCATAACCAAATCCAGATCCAATAAAGCCATCTCTCCTACTTCAAACCACCCAACCGGTGATCTACAACGTCTACCATAGAGGGCCTCAAAAGAAGCCATATCGATGCTAGAATTATAGCTATTGTTATAGGCAAACTCAATTAATGGAAGATGATCTTCCCAACTACCCTTGAAATCCAAAATACAAGCCCTAAGCATATCCTCATGTGCTTGGATAGTTCTCTCAGGTTGGCCATCCATTTGATGGTGAAAGGTCGTACTAAGCTTTACCTTGGTTCCAAGATATCTCTGGAAAGACCTCCAAAAGTGTGAAGTGAATTGTTCACCACGATCCGATATGATGGACAAAAGAACCCCATGCAAACTCACCATGTCATGAATGTACAACCTAACATAATCTTCAGCCCCATATGCAGTCTTAACCGGTAGAAAGTGAGCTGATTTTGTCACCCTATCAACCATAGCTCATATGGAATCAAACCCCTTTCTAGTCTTGGGCAACCCAACTACAAAATCAATATTAATCTCATCCAATATCCAAGTAGGAATCTCTATGTCTTGGGTTATGCCACCCGGCCTTTGATGTTTGGCTTTGACTTGTTGGCAACTATGGCAACTGAAAACAAATTTCTCAATGTCCCTCTTCATGCCTCCCCACAAATACACCTCTCTGAAATCCCTATACATATTAGTAGACCCGGGGTGAATAGAATAAGAAAAACTATGAGCCTCATCAAGAATCGTTTCCTTTAAGCTATCAACACAAGGCACACACAACTTACCTTGATACCTAAGGGCACCATCTCCCCCTTGGGAGAAAAGCTCCACCTTACCATCATTTATCAATGCCTTCAATTCTTATAATGCGGGGTCAAGATCTTGCTTAACTTTCACCTCCTCAACCAATGAAGATTTAGAATCATCATCAACAACAACACCCCCATTATCAACTCCTTCCAACCTAAACCCCAATCTAGCCAACTGATGGACCTCCCTAGCCACCTCTATGCCACCATTATCAACATGAGCTAGACTACCCATGGGCACCCTACTCAAAGCATCTGCCACTACATAAGCCTTACTGGGATGATAATGCACACTCATATCATAATCCATAAGAAATTCTAACCACCTTCTTTGTATCAATCTAAGACCCTTGGGTGAACATATATTGGAGACTCTAGTAAACAGTAAACATTTCAACAATGCATCCATACAACCAATGACACCAAATTTTCGAAGCGAAACTACGGCGGCAAACTCAAGGTCATATATAGGATAATCCTACTCATGTATCTCAAATTATCTAAAAGCATATACTTCCACCTAACTATCTAGCATCAACACACAACCCAAACCAATCCAGGAGACATTAAAATATATAACAAACCTTCCAACCCTTCCGGTAAAGACAGGATAGAAGTGAAGATAATCTCCAAGGCTTGGAAACTCTTTTCACACTCATTCGCCACACAAACATAGTCTTCATTAGAGTCAACTTAGTCATGGGAGAAGTAATAGAACATAACTCATTCACAAACCTCTGATAGTAACTCGCTAAGCTCTAGAAACTTCTAATGTTTGAGGGAGTCAATGCTCTAGGACAGTTTCTATTCACATATGCCTCCTTAGGATCAACCTTAATACCATCCTCCGACACCAGATGACCTTGGGAGGTAACCTCCTTTAACCAACATTCATACTTCTCATAATTAGAGTATCACTACTCTTACCCAAGATTTGCATCACTACCCCCAAATGGTTCCCAAGCTCTAAATAAATCAACACTTCATTTCTAGAGACCACAACAATGATGGCAAGGTAGGGACTAAAGACCCCATTCATGAGACCCATAGACATAATCGCAACATAAATCAAACCAAAAGGCACTACCCCAAACTCAAATTACCGAGAATGATTCAACTAACCCATTGATCACCGGAATCACCTCAATAGAAATAACTTAGGTTCAACACCCCTAACTCTTACAAGATGATAAATCCCACCCTTAGAGATCAATTGTATCTTAAGACAAGAAACATACTTATCTCTTCACTACCACCTTACAATCCCTCACTCAAGGACAGGTTTATTAGGGAGTTGGAATCTAACTTTATGGGTCCTACAATCAAAGGGGACACAAAATCTATGCAAGTAATCCCTTCAAAGTATGGCATCAAAATACACCACATCAAACTCAACAAGTCATAAGGTAAGACCTAATGCAATATGAGCACAGATCAACACCTATGGACTTTCAAATAATAATAGGCTCACCCATCAGGTAGACACCAAGGAGAGTTCGGGACACACATGAAACCCACTAGCAACCAAAAGATTAACGGAAGAAATAGTGGCACACCGGGTCTATCAATGCAAACACATCAATGTCAAAGGAATTTCAACATACCGAGCAGCATCGGGTGCCTCATCCCCTCTTTGAGCTTTTTGAGCAACATGACCACCTCAATCTAAAGGTCGACCACCCTTACACCTCCTCCGAGCATATGGACAATCAACTATCTTGTGACCCACTTCGCTACATCCATAGAAAGCAATGGTCTTCCTCAAGCATGGGCCACCATGGTTCTTTCCACACCTTTGGCACTTGGGATTAGTCATCCCACCATCACTCCCTTTAATCTTGTTGCGTTTACGAAGGCATACATTCTTCTTATGACCCACTTCACCACAATTGAAATAAGCATTTGTAATGTACTAGGGGTTTTTAAGCCTATACTTCCGTGAGAACATAGTGTTCAAGTGAATTCCTATTGAGTTAAGTAAAATTTGAAATGAAGGTTATCTTAGCGATTAGCTTGGTTTAGTTATGTGATTGTTGAGGTGGTCTTGGAAGGGCGGTTGGTTTATCCTTGGTATAATATTTTGGGGGAAATGTTATGTGAAGTTAAGACTAAAACATGAAGTTTGATTTGCATTTGGAATTATACAAAATGAAGGTATATGTGAACATTGTGTAATTGACTTGTTTGACAGTAATTCTTTTGCTATTGTGGCATGGCTTGCATGGGCAGCTTTTGGCCTGCCCTTTGCATGACTTGAGGCCTTATCATACCATGCCATAGCACCATGGGAAAGGATAATGCTTCCATACCTCGGTCCCACACCCACTCCCTTGTATTTGGCATCTTTCTTCTTTTTAAAAGTGAGTAAAAAAGCCCCTTTGCACCACATGATTTTATACCCTTTTCCCCTGATGTTTTTGACCACTTTTTAGTGATTAAATGGCCCTTATAACCCTGCCAAAATTATTATAAATACCCCCCTCAATTTATTCTCTACATCACTTTTCAAAGAAACCAAATCCCCTAATCTACATTGCTCTCCCAAAACTCTCTCAACACTTAGGCTAAGTAT
>JAPFFP010005643.1:0-17673 GCA_026153255.1 Solanum medicagineum
ACAAAATTATATCCTCGTAGTGCTTAGGCCCAGTGAGATTTTGTTGTACACTTCTCTATTATAGTGATATTTTGCTCCTCGTCGTCCGTGGACGTAGCCTATTTATTGGGTGAACCACGTTAAATTTGTGTCTCCATTTATTTATCTTGCCCAATTAATTTATACTTTTTAATATCATGCTTTCGCTATCGCCTGTTATTCCCTAACATTTGACTTGCATGGGTAAATATATCGTGGAGACCTTAGAATCAAATTCTAATGAATTATTCCACTGAGTCTGGATCTTCATTTTTGGTATGAATACATATTTGGTTTGTGAAATTCTTTTTCCAAATGAGTTCCGAGTGCCCTTTCTGTGTTGTGATTTTGGCTGAGTATTGCTGCAATATCAGGTATCTATTGCAGTCACCATTCTTATCTGCGTTTATGGAGGTCTGGATATTGTTACCCTCCTCGTTCACGGAGGTGTTGTGGCATTTTCCCTTTCTCCGCGTTCGCGGAGGTCCTTTGGTCATCCCTTCTCCGTGTTCGCGGGACCCCACTCGCGTTTGCAGAGTGTTTTTGATAATTGGAGTCACTATTTACACTATGTTTTAGAACTTTCAATGCTTTTGGGGAGATTTTGAAATAGGATTTTCGAAGGATTTTGTTAGGTAAGTGTTTCTAACACTATTTTAATTATTTTCCATGAGTTTTATCTTTATTTTGCCTTGAATTTCATGATTTTTAATGTCCAAAATTGGAAATTTTTAGGCTATGATTTCAAAACTTTAAATGATGATTTCTCATTCAATTTAAACTCGATTTTAGTGTGATTTTCACCCATGGACTCTATATTTTCATGGAGAACCTGATTTTAAAGTCAATTTTCAATTAGAAAACTTTGAATTTTAGCCTTAATTTTGATTATTTTGTCCCTAAGCCTAATTCATGCTATTATGGGTACCAAAATTCAGTTGTTGACGCGTAGTATCTATTTTTGATAGTGATTGATCAATCTTGGGATTGTTTGGAGATTTGAGTTGATTGAAAGCTTGTCTGAGTGCGAATTCGGCATCGAGGTAGGTTCAGCTAACCTTTTTGGGATTGGATTTGAGTTATTGGACATGTTCATGTGATAATTGTAAGATTTAGATTGATTTATCAGCAAATTGCATGATATGACAGAATTTGATGGTAATGTAATATCGATTATGCCGAAAATTGAGTAAATGACAATCCTATTGATAAATTGAGATGAAATCATGAGAATTGAGTTAATTTTGGATATCATTATGATAACATGGGACTTGTGATAGCTTTTGGATAGTGTTGTGATTAATTGATGATAATTGTTAGAAACTTGAGATTATGAGCTTACTTAGGTACTTGTGCAGCTCTGTTTCATCATCATCATCATCATACCCAGTAAAATCCCACAAGTGGTGTGCAGCTCTGTTTCAATCCTGATTATTGATGAGATAATGAAGATATGAGATATAATCATGGTCATCTGGTACTAATTAGTACACATAGTTTAACCAGTTTGATGTGATGGATATTGTACATATCATGTGTCATTTATATTTTTATTACATACATACTTGAAAGGTTGTATCGATATGAACATATTTTATACTTGATTGGTTGCATTGGCATGCAGGAGTAAATCTTTAAAAAGTTGATCTAAACTAATTTTTGAAACCTAAAATATCTCTTAGATAAATCTTTAAATCTAATTCAAAATCTATAGTCAAATGCTAGCTTAACGTTATGAAACACCCCTCATATGCAATGCCCCATAATCGTATCTTCCAAATATCTCAAAAATCGTGCGTGATTCCTGACTTCATATTCTTGTTCAGAGGGCAAAATTGAGTTGGAAATGGGTAACCCCTGGATTTTAGAAAACCCATTGCAAAAAATAATTTTCGTAACAAAATGAATTCCAATGGCCCAGCGCGCCCAGGTCGCGACGCGCCTGGGGCGCGCCACTGTGTAATTTGGCTATGCGTTTGGTCCGCGTCGTGCCAGGGGCGCGGATCAGTGCATTTTGTGCCCTGATTTTCCAACTTAGTTCAACAGCATTTGGGTAATAACCCAATGCCCATTCAAACGTGAAATCCTCTATACTTAATCATTTTTCAACTCTAGAACTCACAAAACCCTCTCTAAATCTATCCAAAAACATCATCAAATCCCTAATTCAAATTCAAGGATTTCAAGCACAAGTTTTGGAACTTAAGGACCGATCACAAGCTTTAAGTCTTCCCCAATTCTATTCTAAGAAATTCAAGGTTTAAGGTATGTGGGTCTTCATCCATGGGTCCTTTCACCCATGGAGCCCAACCTTCTCATTTTTTAAAAATTGCATGAATTCAAATTGTATTACTTATGGGTATATCTTATTATGAATTATGAATGTAAATTATGTTGGGGTTTATCAAGTATTTGTTGATTATGCATGAGTATTTATTTTAATCTCATTCCATGAGTTGATTTATGTCTATTGAAGTTAAGCAAGATACCTAAAATGAGGGTTTTACTACAATATCGGTGGGTTGATTTGAATGACTTTGAAATGAATTGATTTTACTCCTTCTTGTTTATACTCTTGAGTTGCATGATTTTGAACTAGTGTCATGAACCCATCCATATGCTTAATTAAATTACATGAGAAGAATTCATAAGTTCTAGATGAACTACTACATGATTTTACAAGTCAAGCGTTTTTAGATAATTGTGGGCTCCCAAGCATGTACTTAGTTCATGAAAGATATCTATGATGTTACAAGTAACAAGTTGAGCCCCATTCCAACATTTTATCCTCTTGTGAGCCATTCATGCCAAGTTGAGAGGTCAAGCATGTTTACTATTTTTCACTAATATTCAAGTTAAGCTCATTAGTAGAGATCAAACATGTGAATGAGCTACTCATGTCATGTTATCATGTTTCTTACAAGTTGTCTATGCTATGATTAAAGTTTTGAATATTTTAAGTCTTGTATGGGATTAAACTTAGCACCGATTGAGGCTTAAGGTGGGGGACTCAAAGCAAGGGGTCCTTATATAAAGTCTTTAGTCTCTAAACATGTGCCACCAAAGGATTATATTTTCCCTTAAAGGGCTTTACTAGTGGATCCATCTAGTTCATGTTTTTTTCTCCCCTAAAGTGGGGTCATATTTGGTTTAACTTGGCAAGTAAATCTTACCTTATTGAGGGGGTATCATGCCTCGTACACCTTACCGAGGGGTTGTCATGCCTCAATTGTCAAGTAGTAGCTCGCTTGGTCTATGTCGGTTAAGGTCTCCTCCCACATATGTATGTTATATATAATAGTTGAATGTTTTTCGTACATGATTCATTTCAAGTATTGCTCATACATGTCATATTGAGTATATATCCATTGATTGTGATTATGCATCTTGCTTATTATGGCTTATGTCTTTGTTGCATTGCACCCCTGTAACACCCGGTAAAATCACTAAAATATCCCTAGAACGGAGACATGCGCGTAACATGTCTTCCCATGCTTCATGCAAATCTGAGATTGGATATGCAAGCAGCATGAGAAATTGAGTGGGAAAATGGCCTCAACTTGATTTTAGAGCATTTGGGTTGAAAAATAATTTTTCGTAATAAAATGCGAACCAGTGAGGGTGCGCGATAGGTCTGTGATGCGGACCCATCACGGACCAATGCTTTGTTTTTGTTCCAAACATTTTCTACGGCATTTCAAAGGATTTTCGATGAAAAATACCAAAAAAATACGCGGTCCACGTCACGGACCCCACGTCCCAAAAACTGACTTTTTCTGAATTTCGTAAGGGGCATCCTAAACCTTTCCAAACCCCTCCTAGCCTTAATATATGACCAAAATAGGTCATTTTAAGCGTAAAAAAGGGTTTATAACACATTCTTATGTCGTTCTAAATCTCTGAAAAAGACCTCGGGCTAAAAGAGAAGAGAGAAGAGCGAGGAGTTGAAGATTACAAGTCAAATTCATTCCAAATTGATTGTCTACCTTCATTCTAGGCATGTAAGGCTAAACGAAATCATGGTATTGTTCTTCCATGAGCTGAGAATCCATGAGTCCCCATATATGTTTCTTGAAATACTTTCTTGATTATTTTCTTGAAATTTGTATCTATTATATGTATTTTCATATGTTGATGATCATCATAAACTAGTTTTTCTTGAATAGAATACTTTTCATGAGATATTGTAGAAACTCTATATGTTAACTTTTGAAAGCATGCATAAATGAACCTAGGGATGGATCTAGAGCCTTGACATGAGTATGTTGATGGAAATCTTAATGTGAGTATGAGGTTGATTTAGTTGAACTTGATAATCCTATGAGTTTTTATAATTGAGTTCTCGAGTCTTCTCTAAATGACTTCTTCTAAATAATGATCTGAGCCTTTGATTTCTTACATGAAAATTGAGTTAATTAAGATGGGTTAAAGTCCCTAAAATCAATAGAGGATTTAGTGTTTGAGTTAATGAGATATTGAGAGTCTTTATGAGGCTAAATTTGAGATAATTGAATTGAGATGAGGAGTCTTGTGAGCATTAAGTCTTAGGAGGAGTATCGAGCACCAAAATGAGTAAGAGCAAGAGCAAGTCCAACTCGCACTCAATAACTACGTCGCCAAGAGTAGGAGTGGACTAAGTCTGTTGGAGTCGAAAAAGTCCCTATCACGAGGGCTAAGTCTATTAGAGTCGAAAAAGTTCTCACTCGAGGGCTAAGTCTGTTAGAGTCGGACAAGTTCTCATTCAATGGATTAAGTCCGTTAGAGACAGACAGGTCCTCACCTTATCATACTGGAACAATAGGACTTGATTAGTTGATCTTCAAGATTCCTTGCCGATCATATTCGTTCCTTACCTGGAAAGTATGGAGCAGCTATGGTAACATCAGCTGGATTGTTGTACAACCCCTGGCTCACAACTTCTTGTTGTTGGTTAAGAGAAACTCCTAGAAAGTTCCCAAAGTGAGTAATCTGTGTCAAGATGAGATGAGATGAAATGAGTTGAGATGAGTTGAGATGAGTCCTTCTTAGATGAGTCTGATTTGATTGATGAGTTGATTGGTTGATGGGTCACTTGTATACTCTTTATTCTTGCTTTAGATAGGCATTTGACATGATGATGTTTACTATCCTTGATGTTAATTATTGTTTCTATATTATTCTACCTGTTTTGGTTTCATTCAGCTATTTTACATACCATTGCATTCCACGTACTGACGTCCCCCTCTGGGACTGCATCGTTTCATGATGTAGATACAAGATTTGGAGATCGTCAACAGGCGCACCATTAAGGATTTGAGATGTTCAGCTGATTGGTGAGCCTCCTTTACTTTGGAGGATTCATTATATTTATTTCATCTTGTCTTAGAGTTAGACATTTATTAGCTTTATTTTGATTGAGGTAGTCATGGGTCTGTCATTGGCACCACTTCATAGTGATAGAGGCTTCATAGACTAGAGTCGAATGTTGATGTTAAGACTTGTTGAGCCAGTTTCTTTCTACTATCCTTTCCTTTTATAATAATATTTTGAGATTAGATGAGATGTGCCCATTTACTTCCTTATGTCTTCCGCTAATTAATAGAATGTTTGAATGAATGAATGTGATGAGGCAAAGTGTTTCGCTTGGGGACTAGCAATAGTCTCTGAGTGCCGGTTACGTCTAGGGTACCCTCCCGGGGCGTGAAAAACTTGGTATCAAAGCACAAGTTCAAGTGTCCTAGGGAGTCTATGAAGTCGTTTCTAGTAGAATCTTATTTATGGGTGTGTTGTGCAGCACACTTTATAAATAGGAGGCTATAGGACATTAAGAATTGTTACACTTCTTTCTTATTCCAATTCATGCGATAAAGTTAAACTTAATGGAAGGTCTCTTATAAGTTGTGCTCTACGCGTTGCAGAGTTGTGACCATGCCTCCAAGAAGAGCTATTAGAGGAAGAGGACATCTTGCTAGACAGAACGCTAACCAATCTGAGCTTAGGATCATGCCGAACCCATAGACCCAGCTATCCCTGCAAAGCAGCCCCCACAGGTTAAAGTCTCGAATGCTGAGCTTCGCTAGGCTATCCAGACTTTAGTCCAGGCTGTTAAAATACCTCCTGCTGGCCAATGAGTGGGTATATAGGATTCTCTAACTACATCTAGGATCTGTGAGTTCTTAAGGATGAACCCGCTTGAGTTCACAGGGTCTACACCTAATGAGGACCCAGAAAACTATATTGATGAGTTTCTGAAGGTGTTCCAAGTGGTGCATGTTGCTGATGTTGATAGAGTTGAACTGGATGCTTACCAGTTTAAAGGCGTGGCGATATTATGGTTCGACCAATAAAAGAAGGGTAAAGGAGAGGAAGTCCCATTGTTGGCTTGGGCAGTGTTCGAGAAAGCTTTCTTGGGGTGTTTCTTTCCAAGAGAGCAGAGAGAGGCCAAGGTAAGAGAATTCTTGATTCGAAACAGGGCTCCATGACTGTGCAAGTGTATGGACTTAAGTTCACTCAGCTATCTCACTATGCTCCAGATATGGTTGCTAACATGAGGGGGAGAATGGGGTTGTATGTTGATGAGTTGAACAAGGGGCCCCTGAAAGATTGTCACGACCCAAGCCTAGGGCCTAGATATGACACGGCGAATGTGGAACCTGGAGAAACCCCAAACAAGCCTCTCAACTTATCATTACACATCATTGGTTGCGGAAGCATGTAAAAGACATAAAATGATACTAAGGGGCAAAGTGGCTAAGGGTATCTTACAAATCAACATCATCAAGAGACAAGGAGTCAAAGCTCATCCATAGATACATAACTCGTCCAACAAACACCTCTAAATACATAGATAGAGAGGGGGCCAAGACAAAGTAACCGGGCTAACCCTCATAGTCAAAATAGAACATAAGAAAGTGTCTCAATACATAGGTAATAGCAACATAGACTAAAGTCCCCAAAGTGGAGGACTCACCAACTAGCTTTGAGTAGAACCGATCTAGCCAGGTGGAGGAGGATGATCAACTTGAACGTTGGTCCCTACATGGTGATATTATGTAGGTAAAAGTATGCATTAGTACGTTTGAATGTACTAAGCATGTGAGATGCAATGCAACAATAGGTAAGCTTCATAGTCAACATACATAGCAATAGACAAAATGCATGATATAATAATGTGACATGTATGATCAATGCATAAGTAACTCATGATCATATAGGGTATCATTAGTGAAGCATACACCAACTAGATTTCCAAATTATAAACCCCTTGTTGGATTGATGATGATCTCACCCTATCACCCTGGTCGTGTGTACGAACCCCTCACATGGTTGATGATAATCACACCTTATCACCCTGGTGGCAAAGTACAAACCACTCACATAGTTTGAAGTGTACAAACCCCCACCTCGGTTGATGATGATCTCACCCCATCAAACTGGTGGTGTGGTACAAACCCCTCCCATGGTTGATGGGTACAAACCCCCACCTCAGTTGTCCGGGCTCTTAGTTCCTTGGATTGGGCATGGTCTAATGCAACACTTTATATAAAGTATATCATGTACATAAGCTCATTTCATCATTAAAGCATCATTCATATCATATCTAATGCTTTGGACCTTCAACTCCTCAAGAAACCACATCTAGACATTGTATCAAACACCTTGGGGATGTGTAATGGTGGTAAAAGAACATGCAATTTAGAGATGAAATCATGCAAGAAAATCTCTAGTAAGACCATCAATCAACACCTTGCAACACTCCCAAGACATTCACATCAAAACCCCTCATCAAATCCAACATTAGATCCAAGATTTAGACCTCAAAACATGCTAAAACAACCATACTTTCATGAACTAAAATCATTGTGCAGTAAAGTTTCTCAATATACAAGACCCACATGTAAAATCAACTTTAACTCATGAAATATTAGTAAAAAGAAGGTTTAGGCACCATGGGTGGAAGGAGCAGTAATGAGGGATCAATTGAGATCGCTTCAAATTGGGCATAATCTTTGATTTTTATCATGCTATTCTAGTATATGCATACAAAATGTATTGGGGTTATGAAAAGAATCCTTTTGTTTACAGTCTTATCTATTCTGATAAGAAAGTGCTCTTTAGTTCGGTAGAACGTGGGTCTCCAAAACCCGATGTCGTAGATTCAAATCCTACAGAGTGTGAATTTTTTCTTCTTAGATCGAATTAGAATAAAATAGATCCATTCAGTAACTTTCCCAAAAATATAAATTTGACCTCTTGTGCCTGTGAATTAAAGAAAGGAGGAGGTCAATCAAAAAAAATGTTAATTAATCAAAGGTCCAACTGATCACCACGCCTATAATGTAAATATGCAGTTACGAATAATCCAGCCAAAGTAATAGGAATTAGACCTAACACGATTACAAACAGGACCCAATGGTTCAACACCACATACCTTGACTTTGGAGAACCCATGAAGAAGGTTGGAAATGGAGACTTGAAGATTGAGTGAGATCCTTGATGAAATCCTCAAGATTATTCTTGAGTTTGGAACTTGAATTTAGGAGCAAATATTTGGCTTAAGTGTTTTGGTGAATTGGGGAATGTTTAGGGTAATATAAGGGTGAAATAAGGCTAAGTATAGGTAAAAAAAACATTTGGGAAAACTTAGGACCAACACTTAGAAAAATCTGGACGAACTAGGCAAAACAGTGCAGGATTTACACCTCACCTTATCGCGGAGAGGTTGCAGACTCTCACTGGAAATTGCACCAAGTGCAAATTTCTTAAATCGATTCCTTTACTTTAAAATCATGGTTAGACCCTTGCCCCCCTAATTTGGACTCCCTGAACAAGAGTATGAAGTCAGATTTTCAAAATAACAGACAAATGTTTGGATATATAGAAAACAAGATTCTGGGCACTTCCAAGGCACGTTTTTTTAGGCACTTTTTGGGGTCATTTCAAAGATGAAAGGGGAGTTATGTTTGTGAGTGATATAGACATTGGAAGGTTGATGACTTACGTACAACAAGTTAATAAGGAAAGGCAGTAGGACAGGGAAGAGTACAGAAATAAGAAAGCAAAGATATCCAGCCACAAGGGTGGCAAGAGACAGAATGGGAATGGGAGCCGCCTTCAAATGGGGCCTTCATCTACTAGTTCTCCGGCACCCAAGAATGGATAGAGGTCTCACAATTTTAGAACTCAGAGATCTCAGTCACAAGCGAGTGTGGCCCGAGGTTTCCAAGGCAAAACACGTTGTGGCACGTGAGGTAAGTTTCACTTAGGAAAATGTCGTGGAGGGAGTACCAGATGTTACAATGTGGCCAAATGGGTCACCTACAGAGGGAATTTCCTATGTGGTCCTACAAGGGCCAATCATCTGTGCCAACACCATCAGAGGATGTCACTGGTATATTTTGAGTCCCTACTATAGCTATGATTTATTTGATTCAGGTGTCATGTCTTTTGTGACCTCCCCTCATTTATGAATTTATCCTAATTGAGTGAACTAACAGTGATTGCACCATTCTCGTCCACTATAGATGTACCATTGTCGATCTGCTTGAGTTGAATGTGAACGATTCTGATGTCATTCTATGCGCGGACTGGCTTAGGCTTGTTATACCCTTGTTGATGGTAGGAGTTAGAGTATCAAGTTTCAGATGTATAATCGTGCTTGTTATTGCGTGGAGAGGTAGTAGATATGGGCCTCATCAAAGAGGGAGATGATGAATTCTTGTAGGTCCAGATAGTGATATAAATGATAGCAGACTGAGAGTGAGGGTAGATGAGAGGAGTGAATGTATCCTTATGGTGATAATGGTGTTTTATTTGTGTCGCATAGGGGGTAAAGATAAGGAAGAAGGAAGAGATGAGACCTTATGACATGCAATAGATAGATAAGAGTAAATTAAAGTGCAGAGTAGGCTAAGTCCATTAAAGTCGAATAGGTCCCTATTTTGTGGACTAAGTCCGTCAAAGTTGGACAAGTTCCTATTTTGAGACCTGAGTCTGTTAGAGTCAGACAGGTTCCTATTTTTAGGTCAACATTTAACATTTTTATCTTAGCTAATCGATCTACGAGTATCCAACTCTATGGTGAATGAAATGTGACTTGAACTTTGCACTATGCATAGTTATGTGAACTCAACATGAGTCTTGATAGACGAGGGAGATCGTACTTCATCTTGAAAGTTCATGTTAATGATCTTTCATTGAAGGCCCTCTCAGTGGTCCTGACTTTCAGTCTTAATAAGAATGTTGATGATATTAGAGTAGTGATAGTTGACGAGAGAGAATGAGTGTTCTCGATTTTGATAATGAGGCGATATCATTTCCTTTTAAGGTTATAGATATGGAGGAGTTAGAGAAATTGTGATGAGTCTAATAGATAAGTGAAGGAATCCCATTATATGATTGCATTCTATTGAGGGTGTAGATGTGCTATGGTAGGTTAAAGATCCTCTAGTAGAATTGACCTTAAATAGGCCACGAAATGATTAGAGTGATAGGCTTGAATGTGCAACTTTCATTATGTGAGTGTATTAGAGTGATTAGAATGGCTTATATTCTCTAAGTAAAGGTCACTATAGAAATATGAGATATAAATTTTGAAGGGTTAGATTGGTGTAAGTATGATCATCTTGTGAATAACACCTTGAGGCTTAGAAGTAGACTTGAATCGAAGAGAAGGAGGTAGTTAGATGGAAATTTGAGTAAGAGCTATAAGCTTACGTTGAGGGAGTACAGTGCCATGAAAGGGAGTACAATTGAGATAAGGCGCTAATCTTGAGAGTTGTACATAGGTTCGTATGTATCGATGGTCCCATTCTCCATTAAAGTTGATGGCTTCCTTCCTGAGTTTGAAATGCTGATTGTCGAGGTGTTCAAATGATTCGAATTGACTGAGTTGCAACATTCCATTCGTGCTTGATGGTGAAAAATGTCTTAAAGAGTATCTCTACTCTTGATTGGAACCAATTTGTCTATTCTGAGTGACTTGCGACTGTCTAGATTGGTCGATTGAGTATTGAAAGGAGTCTTGATTATTATTCTTGCCTGACAATAAGAATGTTGAAGGTAATGTCCTTACCCTTAAATAAATTGATTGTCTTTTCTTGAGTGGATTTTCTATTCTTAAGTCTGAATAGGGATTGTTGATAGTGATGAGTAGTCGAAAGTTTGATTGACTAATGGGAGTGTCAAGATGAATTCTGAGTCTATTTGTGCCTTGATATCCACCTTTACTCATCATTCGAGGATGAATGATCCTAAGGGGAAGATGATGTAACACCCGGTAAAATTACCAAAATACTCCTAGAATGGAGATGTGCGCGTAACGCGTCTTCCCGTGCTCCGTTTACAAATTCGAGATCAAATATGCAATCAGCATGAGAAATTAAGTGGGAAAATGGCGTCAACCCAATTTTAGAGCAACCGGGTCAAAAAATAATTTTTCGTAATAAAATGCAAAATGGTGAGGGTACGCGATAGGTCTGCGATGCGAACCCATCGCAGACCAACACTTAGTTTTTCTTCTAAACAATTTCTATTGGATTTCAAAGGATTTTTGACGAAAAATACCAAAAAAAAAACCGCGGTCCATATCGCGGACCCCGCGTCCCAAAAACTGATTTTTTTTAATTTCGTGAGGGGCATCCTAGACCTTTCCAAACCCCTTCTAGCCTTAATATATGACCGAAATAGGTCGTTTTAAGCATAAAAAGGTTTTATAATTAGGTCGTTCTAAATATCTAGAAAAATACCTAGGGCTAAAAAAGAAGAGAGAAGAGCGAGGAGTTGAAGATTTCAAGTTGAATTCGTGCCAAATTGATTGTCTACCTTCATTCCTGATATGTAAGGCCAAACGAAAGCATGAGATTGTTCTCCCATGTGTCCCATAGATGGTAATAGATGAGCTGAGAGTCCACGAGTCCCCATATATGTTTCTTGAAATATTGTCTTGATTATTTTCTTGAAAATTTTATCTATTACATGTATTTTCATATGTTGATGATCATCATAAACTTATTTTTCTTGAATTGGATACTTTTTATGAGATATTGTATAAACCGATATGTTAACTTTTGAAAGCATGCATGAATGAACCTAGGTATGGAGTCTAGAGCCTTGACGTGAGTATGTTGATGGAAATCTTGATGTGACTATGAGGTTGAGTTAGATGAGCTTGATGATCCTATTAGTTTTTATAATTGAGTTCTTGAGTCTTCTCTAAGTGACTTCTTCTAAACGAAGATCTGAGTCTTTGAGTTCTTAAATGAGAATTGAGTTAATTAAGATGGGTTAAGGTCCCTGAAATCAATAGATGATGTAGAATTTGAGTTAATGAGATATTGAGAGTCTTTAGGAGGCTAAATTTGAGATAATTGAATTGAAATGATGATTCTTATGAGCATTGAGTCTTGGGAAGAATATCGAGCATCGAAATAAGTAAGAGTAAGATCAAGTCCAACTCACACTCGTTAACTACGTCGCCAAGCGTAGAAGTGGACTAAGTTTGTTAGAGTCGAAATAGTCCCTATCTTAAGGGCTAGGTCCGTTAGAGTCGGACAAGTTCTTACTTGAGGCTAAGTCTGTTAGAGTCGGATAAGTTCTCATTCTAGGGATTAAGTCCGTTATAGTTGGACAAGTCCTCACCTTATTGTCCTAAAACAATAGGACTTGATCAGTTGATCTTCAAGATTACTTGTGGATCATATTCGTTCCTTACCTGGAAAGTGTGGAGTGATTATGGCAACATCAGTGGTATTGTTATACAGCCCCTGACTCATAAGTGGTTGTTGTCGGTTAAGAGAAACTCCCAGAAAGTTCCCAAACTGAGTAATTTGAGTCGAGATGAGATGAGATGAGATGAGTTTGATTCGATTGATGAGTTGATTGGTTGATGGATCACTTGTCTACTCTTTATTCTTGCTTTAGATAGACAATTGACATGATGATTTTTCTTATCCTTGATGTTAATTGTTGTTTCTATATTATTCTACGGGCTTTGGTTTCATTCAGCTATTTTACATAGCAGTACATTACGTACTAACGTCCCCCTCTGGGACTGCATCGTTGCATGATGTAGAACGAGATTTGGAGATCGTCAACAATCTAACCCTTGAGGATTTGAGACGTTCAACTAATTGGTTAGCCTCCTTTAATTCAGAGGATTCATTATATTTATTTCATCTTACGTTAGAGGTAGACACTTATTAGCTTTATTTTGATTGAGGTAGCCATGAGTATGTCATTGGCATCACTTGATAGTGATAGAGACTTCATAGACTAGAGTCGATTATTGATTTTAAGACTTGTTGAGCTAGTTTCTTTATACTATCCTTTTCATTTATAATATTATTTTGAGATTAGATGAGATGTGCCCATTTACTTCCTTATGTCTTCCGCTGATTAGTAGAATGTATGAATGAATGAATGTGATGAGGCCAAGTGGTTCTCTTGGGAACTAGCTATAGTCTCTGAGTGCCGATTACTTCTAGGGTACCCTCTCGGGGCGTGACAAACCCCGCATACTTAGTACATTCCAAGTACTAACACATACTCTATGACTACAAGATGTTACCATGTAGGGACCAGGGCTCCTATCAATCATCCTCCTCCACATGGCTAGTTTGGTTCTTGAAGAAAGCTATTGGTGAGTCCTCAACTTCGAGGATAATATCTATTTGGTTCATGCTATGTTGAGACTTGTTCCTTATGCTGGATATTTATTATCATGAGGGTGTGTCCGAGATGTGTCTTGGCCCCTACTCCATTCTTAAGTAGAGGTATTGTTAGACACTATGTTTGTATGTGCTTATCAGCTCGACTCTTCTTATGTTTCCATGATTATGAAAGACTTCCCTTAGTCCCACTTCCCTCTTTATAATTGACTCTTGTTATTGTATTATTTTCCTTCCGCAACCATGGATGTGTAGATGATATGCTAAGAGGCTTGTTTGAGTTACCTTCGGACTTCCCATTCGCTGTGTCACATCTAGGCCCTAGGCTTGGGTCGTGACACACGTTACTCCTTGTTATTCTTGATTTAAAAAATTATTTAAAATGACTTATATTTTAAAAAATAAATAGTAAGTGATCACTTACATATTTAAATAAAATTTATTTATTAATTATTTAAATAGAAGTTTTTTAAAAAAAAGAATAAGTGTCATTATCTCAATTCTCACTTATACTCAGCACTGCTTCACTAAACTATTTTCTTATATGTTTGATTTGTTTTGAAGAATCTTCTTCTTCTTTTAGTATATATAGCTTGCATGGCTATTAGATTATTTTTACAATTATTGAAATGATTCGCACTTCTTATAGTTTAAGAAACTAAGTCATTTATACTAATTAAATTATATCTTTATAAATTTATTCGAGTTTGAATGATATAATTAGTAATCTTAGAGTAACTTAGTATTACTTTTAAAACTTACTCATGATAGAATAAATTTTTGTGTTTCCTAGAAAAGAACATCATAAGTAATTTTATAAGAAATAGAACTTGAATGAACTACATATAACATTAGCATATTCTTAAAAAATTAGGTGGATTAAGGACATATAAAGCAATAATTTGAATACATGATTTTCTTAGATGAAAAGTAGAGAAATTTAAAACTGAGAACATGAATAAAAAAGAATTACATTTTCATTAAGGCCTTCCTTCTTTAAGATTCATTCATAAAAAATAGTCAACCAATTAAAACAAATCATCTCAGATAAGTTGGAATCTAGAGCAGAAGTATGCATTTTCATTGGGTATCCAAAAGACATCAAATGAGATTTATTTTACTGTCCTAAGGAACAAAAAGTGATTGTCTCTGTAAATACCAAGTTTCTAGAATATGATGATTTAATGAACCATTTTCTCAGAAGTAAACTTGTGTTACAGGAACTATCCAAAAGAATAACTAGCCATGAATCGAAAGAACGAGTTCCACAATCAATTTTTGACATTCCATTATGACCACATAATGGGAGACATGTCAATAGACAAGAAATTACGGCTGAGGCAGCACATGAGGTTGCTTTAGAGCAACTCAAAACATTTCACTACCACAAAGTAGTGGGAGCAATGTCCAACAGTTGGCCGCTGTGGAGGAACCTATTTGGGAGGATATTCAAGGTGTTCCAAGCGTAGTTGAAGAAGTAGCATATCATGTAGTTATTAGAAAGTCTGAAATGCTTACGCTCTTGGGAGAATCATATGATAGAATTCCTGAATAGACTAACACAAAACCATTAAAATTACTTCAAACTATTACACGATATAGATGTTGAATGAGGATTGTTGCTATTAAATCTGAAATATGTACTCTAATCAAGTATGTGATCTTGTGGAACCACCTATGGATGTTAAACCTATTGGATGTAAGTGGATCTTCAAGAAAAAGAGAGGTGTGGATGGAAAAGTGAAAAGTTTTAAGGATGGGCTTGTTGTGAAATGGTTTACTTGAAAAGAAGGATTTCATTATGAGGAAATTTTTTTGCTGGTAGCCATGATTAAATCCATTAGAATTCTTTTATCCATAGCTTCCCTTTGCAATTATGAGATTTGCCAAATGGATGTCAAGAGGATTTTTCTAAATGGAAGCCTTGATGAGTGCATCTATATGGCACAACCAGAGGGTTTCATAGAAAGTGGCAATGAACACATGCTTTGTAAGCTTAAGAGATCTATTTATGGATTGAAACAAGCATCTAGAGCATGGATTATTTGTTTTGACAAGTCGATTAAGACTTTAGTTTTGATCAACTTTAAAATGAATCATGCATTTATAAGAAGTTGGAGGGAGACAAAGTAGTATTTTTGATTCTGTACGTGGATGACATTTTGCTCATAGGAAACAATGTAAGCATGCTGAATTTGGTTAAGGAATGGTTGTCATCTCGTTTTGATATAAAAGACTTGGACTAAACGGCTCAAATCCTTAGGATCAAGCATATGAGAGATCGTAAATGAAGGATATTAGGCTTGTCTCAAGCACTTTATATAGACACTATTCTTGCAAGATTTAACATGCAAAATTCCAAAAAGAAATTTCTTCCTTTTAGACGTGGAATTACTTTATCAAAGGATCAGTCACCCAAAACGACTGATGAACTAGAGAGAATGAAGGTAGTCCTTTATGCTTTGGCTGTAAGAAGCCTCATGCATGCTAAGTTATGTACTAGACCAGATATGTGCTTTGCTATAGTTAGCAGATTTCAGTCTAATCCTCGACCAGAACATTGGACATCAGTCAATCATATAATCAAGGATCTGAAAAGGACCAAGGATTATATGCTTGTGTTTTCACCCTAGAAATCTTGTACCTATATCAGGTATAAAGATTCAGATTTCCAGTCACATAGAGATTCAAGAAAATCTACCTTAGCATATGTATTTACTTTGGGAGGTGAAATCGTAATATGGAGGAGTATCAAGTAGTCTTGTGTTGCTGATTCCATCATGGAAGTTGAGCATGTGGCTGCTTCTGAAGTGGCTAAGGAGGTTGTTTGGCTCGGGAACTTCCTATAGGAGCTTGGAGTAGTTCCTTCGATTGAAGCACCAATCAAACTCTATTGTGATAACAGTGGCACAGCTGCAAACTTGAAGGAACTACGTTACCACAAAATAACTAAACAAATTGCGAGGAAATATCAGTTGATTAGTGATATAACTCATAGGGGTGATGTGAGAGTTTTGAAGATCGATTCGAAGAACAATTTGGCAGACCCATTTACAAAAGGTTTACATCAAAAGGTTTTAGATAATCACGTAGAAGAATGGGTGTTAAAATTATGGCTGCATGTTATGAGTCTCAGTGAGAGATTGTTGGAATGTACTATTAACCATGTAATTGTAGTATAGTGCTTTTTTAATCCCTTGTAAAGACTATTTATATTGTTATAATACAGTCTTGATTTAAATAGACCATCGTGTATATATTGTGTATAGAGTACTAGTTTCGTGGGGAAATGAAACGATGGATAGCTAAGGTAAAACACACGTGAAATGATGATAGTTTAGAGTTATCAAAATAAATTTGCACAAGCCATTTCAATAGATTGTAACAATGAGTGTTGCTAAATTATTTCGTTTAGAAGCATATATACAGGGCATATGGTTATGAATAATGGGCAGTACAATTATGCAAATAGTAATTTTAATATGGGCCACGATTCGAACTGATTGGAATAAAGAGGTAATATATTAATCCTCTTTTACCCATCCTTTTGTTTTTTAATGGAAATATAGGATTCTTTTCATAGAGCTAAATGTTGCTCCATTTTTTTTTTTTTTTATGAATTTGCAGGTTGAAGCAGCTCAAGGCAGATTAAATAAATTGGAGGACAAGAAAGAACCAGTGATGGAGTAGCAGAAACTTCTCATTTATTCAAAAATGGGAGTGTTCAGTTGTGAACCAGCTCAACAACAACATACCTAGTGGAATCCCACAAGTAGAGTCTGGGGAGGATAGAAGTGTACACAACTTACCACTACCTCATAAGGTAGAGAGGTTGTTTCCTGGGAACCACTGTCGCTATTATCTTCACCCTGAACAGTGACAAAGTATGCAACCTATCAATCCGAGTGAGGAATAGGATTATTAACCACTATGACAACAAATGAGTCTAAACTACTTGACTAGTTCTAGACACTGCTAATAGATACAACACCAAATGGACATCAATCAC
>JAPFFP010005653.1:0-17671 GCA_026153255.1 Solanum medicagineum
GGACCAGGTGTTTGATTACTTCAAACTGTTCCATGTCATGGTAGAACGTGAGACAGGAAAGAAGTTGAAGTGTCTTCTACCCGACAATGAAGGTGAATACTCTTCCAGGCAGTTCGATGCCTATTACAGATCATATGGCACCCAACATAAGAATATAGTCCCACGCACCCCTCAACACAACAGTTTAGCTGAAAGAATAAGTCGAACAATAATGGAACGTGTTCGGAGCATGCTCAGTATGGCTAAGCTGCCAAAGCCATTCTGGGGAGAAGCAGTTAGAGCCGCTTGTTACTTGATCAACTGATCTCCATCAGTACCATTGGATTTTGAAGTTCCGGAGAAACTTTGGTCTTGATATCCATCATACTCCCACTTGAGAGTATTTGGGTGTTTTGCATACGCACATGTATCCAAGGAGCTCAGGCAGAAGCTACATGCAAGGACCACTCCATGCATTTTCATTGGATATGGAGATGAAGAATTTTGATATAGGTTATGGGATCCGAAGGAGAAAAAGGTAATCAAAAGTAGGGACGTGGTGTTCCATGAAAGCCAGACAATTGATGACATTGAAAATCCCACAATGTCTCAGAAGACAAATGTTGCAGATCAGATGCTAGAAGCAACAACAGAACCATTCATGAGAAATGGTGATGCTGTGCCAGAAGATATGCCAGAAGTAGAAAACAATGAGGAAAGTGACGGTGCTGAGCAGGGGGAGCCATAACCCCATTTGGCAGACGTTCCAGGACCATCACAAGGCCAAGATGATGGTGGATCTCCTCAAATTGTTCTAGAAGTTCATATATCTGAACGAGGTCGGATATCAAGTAGATATCCAGAATCCGACTACCTTCTACTTACTGAAGATGGAGAACCAGAGAGTTTCCATGAAGAAGTATCTCATAAGGACAAAGAAAATTGGTTTCTCGCAATTCAGGATGAAATGGAGTCTCTGCAGAAAAATCAGACTTATGAGATTGTAGAATTTCCACGAGGGAAGAAGGTACTGAAAAATAAATGGGTGTTCAAGCTGAAAAAGGATGGCAGCGGAAAAGTGGTAAAATACAAAGCAAGGCTTGTAGTCAAAGGATTCTAATAGAAAAAGGGAATCGACTTTGACGAGATATTTTCACCAGTAGTCAAGATGACTTCACTAGAGTCATACTTGGAATGGTCGCAAGTATGAACTTGGAGCTTGAACAGATGGATGTAAAGACAGCTTTTCTTCACGAACACTTAGAGGAAGAAATCTACATGGAGAAGCTGGAAGGTTTTGAGGTTTCAGGAGATAACCTCGTATGTAAACTGAAGAAAAGCTTGTACGGTCTGAAGCAGGCACCTAGGCAGTGGTACAAGAAATTTGACTCATGCATGGTGAGTCAAGGGTATAAGAAAACATCAGCAGATAAATGTGTTTACATTTAGAAGTTTTCTGACGGAAATTTTGTTGCTCTTCTACTATATGTAGACGATATTCTGATCGTTGGGAAAGACGTAACAAAGATCAACCAGCTGAAGAAGGAACTCTCTAAGGCTTTTGACATGAAAGACTTAGGACTGGCTCAACAAATATTGGGAATGCAGATCGCCCAAGACAGGAAGAATCGGAGGTTATGGCTATCTCAAGAAAAATATATTGAACGAGTGCTTGCACGGTTCAATATGAACAATGCCAAACTAATTAGCATTCCATTAGCCAACCATTTCAAGTTGAGCAAGAGATCGTGTCCTTCATCCAAGGAAGAGATTGGGAGATGTCGTCTGTACCATATTCTTCAGCAGTCGGAAGTCTGATTATGCGATGGTGTGTATGAGGCTAGATATTGCTTACGTAGTAGGAAGGGTGAGTCATTTTCTCTCCAATCCCGGGAAAGAGCATTGGGAGGCAGTAAAGTGGATTCTCAGGTACCTTAAGGGTACAATGAAATTATGTCTTTGCTACGGGGGAAATGATCCAGTCTTGGAGGGCTATACAGATGCAGATATGGCCGGAGACCTTGATAGTAGGAAATCTACTTCAGGATTCATTTACACTTTTGCGGGGGGAGCTGTTTCATGGCAGTCAAAACTACAGAAGTGTGTTGCTTTATCTACAACAGAAGCAGAATACATCGCTGCCGCGGAAGCTGAAAAAGAAATGTTATGTTTAAAGCGATATCTCCAAGAGTTTGGAATCAAGCAAAAGGAATATAAGGTACATTGTGACAGTCAAAGTGCTCTGGATTTGAGTAAGAACTCCATGTACCATTCTCATACAAAACATATTGATATTCGGTATCATTGGATACGCGAAGTAATGGATCGATAACAATTGAGACTAGTGAAGATTCATACAAAGGAGAATCCAGCTGACATGTTGACAAAAGTGGTGACTCGAGAGAAGTTAGAGCTATGCAAAGATATAGCCAGGATGCTTGTTTAGGATATGGCTGGAGGGGGAGAATTGAAGAAATCTACCCATATTTGACTTCAAAGTCAAGAAATGCTGCTTTGCAGCATTCCACAATTGAAGCCACCAGCCTGCCATTATTGAATTCAACAATGGCTGCACAACCCATTTGAATAACTGTTCAAATGAAGGCTGTGCAATTTTCTTCAAAGTTGCCCACCAACTTTTGGTAATTCACACCTGTAAATTTCCTATAAATAGAGGTGCAATCCTCATTTGTAAGACATCACCAAGAACACCAAGAAGAGTATAATGTGTGAGGTTGAGAGTTGTTTTGTAATCTATTCTTGTAAGTAATAGAAAAAATTTTTCTCTCAAATTTGTGTTTACCAACACTTATTGTTCCTTTGGCCTCAACAGAGTCTAAAAAGGAAGAGGAGACGATTAAGAATAATAATGGACAACTACCAAAGAAGACATTATTTTGGTATACAATCAATTTGCTATAATGATTTCAAACTATTAAAAGTGTATTTTGTATCCAAAATTTACTAAATCAGGGGAAAAAATGATATTTCACTAATTGGGAGCATCATTAGTGACAAAAAAGTGTATCATTGATAACTTCAAATTCGTGGATAATAATGCTCAATAAATGGCGCCAATTCATTTTTTGGTGAAAAATTTTAGTAGACAAATCTTTGCTACGAAATTTTATGTTTCGTCACTAAAAATATGTATCTCGTGTATTTAAGGACAAAGTTATTAGTGATGAATTTTATGTCGTAGCAAATAATTTCAGAGTTGTATATCACATTTGTTATAGTGTGATTCACTCTATTTGAGCTTTTTTGCACCTATCTAGATCGAGACTCATACTTCGAGTTGCCGTGGGTCTTTGGGATTTTCATTATTGCTTCCTTTTAGACTTTGTATCAGATGTTATCAACTTTATATTTCATTTGAGACATTTCTCAATCATACTATTTTAGATGCTCTTGTACTCATGACTCCAGATTTTGGGGATTTCTTTTGATATGTTATGATGATTTCCGCTTTATTTTATCTTTCTTTAGTCGTGATCCGATTTTGGATCATGACAATTTACTAGATAGATCTAGATTTTTTATAGTGGTACTAGTTCCTTAGGATATCATTCCGTTAAGGGAATAAATTTACCACAATGTCCATCAAAATTAACTGTAACTATTATATTAGAGTGAATAGGTAATTACCGTTGAAGGAAGATTTGAAGGAGTCAACTAGAGCTAAAGAAGCCTTTATTGAGCACCATTTCATGGTGTTGTGAGAGTTGATAACATCCAAGTGAAATTCACTCAAGCTCATCTCCATCCTGGTATACCTTTGGAGTGAACATGATCTAGACCAGAAGACTCCTGTAACAACTTCCAGTTTAGGAGCTTTGAGTGCAGAAAGGTTGGTCTGAAAAATAATTGAGAACCAGGTTTACGAGACTACTTATGGCTCGTAAGTTGTTATATGGCCCATAGGATTGGTTCATAAACATAGAACTTTAGTAAGGGGAAAAGTTTTCAAATTTGGGGTAACCCACAAACCTAGTTACGACCCGTAGAACATCTTACGACTCGTGGATGGGTTCATGAGTGAGACCCCAGACATGAATAAAATTTGAAGTTTTCAGGAAGGTGACTTACAAGTTATAATCTGGCCTATGAAATAGGGTACAACCCGTGTACAGTTTCGTGGAATGAGATCAGTAATAAGCTAAAAATTTGGCTAAGTATGGAAGGACTCTAAGAGTTTAATCAGGGCACATAAAATGTTTCACGGCCCATACTATTGATTGTCATTTTCAATTCAGCAAAAATCAAATTTCAGGATTCTCAGTTGTACCATCAAACAAGAGGACTTACGACCCACAAGTCAATCTACGACCCGTGGTCGGGGTTTCATAAGTTGCTTCCCATAGTTTTTAATGAGGGATAATTCAGTCATTTTCATCAATTCTATTCCTCAACCATGTCATTTTCGAGAAGGGAAAGGAACCTATATTAGCCTTCAAGCCCTAATTTCTATGATTCTACTCTCAAATTCCTTAAGGCAAAAGAGGTTCTCAAGAACTCCCAAGAACAAGGCTAGGGTTTCCAAGCTTCTTCCCCAAAGGTTTCAATTATGTTTTTCTCTAGTTTCCTAGGTATATGAGTTGATTTATAGGTATATTTTACTCATAGAGTTCCCTACTATGCATTTTACTTTTTCTTTAAGTTCCTCAATTCTAAATGCATGCTTATGATGATTTCATGACCCTTGTGATATTATATGATGCTCATAAAGTTCAATGACTATTTTACTAAGTAAATACACACATATTTTTTAAGTATGATATTGATTCCATGATGGGTTTGATACATTCGAGGTTGGGCAATTTTGGTGTTCCCTTTTAAAGAAATTTCTTAATACTTATGTGATTTATAGTTGTTCCATGCATCAATTAAAGCCTGCCTTATTTTAAATGAAATTTTCCTATGAATTTTAACTATGACTAGGGCATTTATAAAGAGCTTCATAGTTAAAGTTTACCAAAGATATATATATGATGATTATTTCAATAAAAGATGTTTAAAAAAGATTCTTAAGTCCGAGCTACTCCTATGATTGATACTTATGATCTAAGAGTATGATCTAAAAGATTCTGTGGGACGACTTAGCACCGAGAGGACTAGAGATTAGGACCCATCCCGTTAGTTGAGGCATGATCCTTGAAGCTAAATCTCAATGTCCCTAACTATATGCCACCATAGGATCCTTATAGGCTAGGCTAGTGGATCCACGTAGGCCTAAATATTATGAAAAATGTAATTGCAAAGTTCTTAAGTTTTGAATATCTGCCTCGGCAAGTAGATTCCCCTTTTGCCAATAGAAGGAGTTCATTGGATTCTGTGTAGTAACTCATATAGTCTTACTATCGATTATGATCCATTCCCATGAGTTTACATGATCTTATGATAAGTCTTCACTATATGTGTTTCCTTATGCATTGTCACATATTGATCTAGACCATATTCCTTAGGCATGTTTTAGATTGTTTTATGACTTTTTAATCTTATGTACACCTATATATTATGTTTAATTGTGATGGTGTTACAATTTTATTTGTGCATTGTATATCACATACTTAGTACATTCAAAAGTACTAACATGTGTTAACCTGCATGATTTAATTATGTAGGGACAGGTACTCCTCCATCGGCTCGTGACTAGTAGCTAGTGTTCAAGACTAGGGTATTATTGTGGTGAGACCTTAGTTCGGGACTCTACCTATTTTTTGCTCTATGTTGCACTTTTGGTTTTAGACAATGTACTTATGACCCTTCTAAGGCTTTCACTTTCTATGTTGTCTATTACAGATGTTTTTTCTATTTGATGGAAATCGACCGTAACGGTTTCGTTCATTGTGTATTAGTGGTACGCTTATGGACAAATAATGTTTTCTAATTTTCTCTACTTTTTAATGTTGCTTCATTGTATGAGATGATTCATAGCCCCTTACCTTTATGATTTTCCGTAATATGTTTCTAATGAACACCTATGAATGCTTGAGATGTTTAGATGGCTTGGCTGAGGTGCCTTCGGGTGTCTCATTCATCATATGATGACTAGGCCCCAAGGTCAGTCCTTACAAACTTGGTATCATAGCTGAGGGTTTAAAATGTTCCTCTAATGTCCATGCCTTCGGGAGTCTTTTTCAAAGTTGTGAAGCACGCCACTATCTTAAGTGAGAGGCTATCAGACAGTTTAGGAAAGTCTTCCCTTCTTTCTTAATCGATGTCATGCCTTAGAGTTGAGTAAACTTTTCCGCTAACTAATGACAGGATTTTTTTCATTCTAGATCATGCCGCTCTGAAGAGCTCCCCACTAATGAGGCACTCCAGAACAACAAGTTCCTCCACTCTAACAGGATGAAGGATTGTCTTATGGGGAGTTTGGAGGCGCTTTCACAGCATTGGCCATCAAGCAAACAGGGAGATAGTTATACCTCCCTAAGTGCCTACCCTAGCTACCAGAGTTCATGACTTCATACTGATGTACCCACCGAAATTCCACGGGTTAAAGACGGATGAGGATCCTATCGAGTTTATTGTAGAGGCCTACCGGGTTATGGCACTAATGGGTGTGCTGTTAGAGGACAAAGTCGAGTTGGTGGCTTACCAACTTAAAGGACTTGCCAAGATTTGGTACGATCAGTAGGTCAACGAGAGAGGATGAGAAGCGGGTCCCATTGGTTGGGAGGAATTCAAAGGTGGCTTCTTAGAGCGATTCTTCCCCATTGAGCTTAGGGAGGCGAAGGTCTAAGAATTCATCAACATAAACTAAGGGAGCATGAGTGTGAGGGAGTATGCCCTCAAGCTCACCAAATTATCCAAATATGCTTGTAACACCCCCTGATTCCTTCTACCTAGTCAGGAATAGATGCATAGAGAATGCTGAGAAATGACTGAGAAAAAGTTTTTGAAGAAGGTTCATGATAAGTTTGAGGCCTATCTATGAGACAATATATGACTCAAAGTATTCTATGGCCCGTAGAATGGTTTCGTGAATTGGAGGTTCAAATATCAACTTTTCAGTATCTTGGTTATGAGTTGTCAGATGACCTATAGAACATTTTTACGGCTCGTAGAAGGGGTTTCGTGACAAATTCTAGTAACTCGAATTTCAGGACCCCTTGTCTACAAGAGGTCATGTACAGCTCGTAGAGTGGTCTACGGCCTGAAGGCGGGGTCTCGTAGACTTAGATGACATTTTTTACGAGGGGTATTTTTGTCCATGTTGGTCCCTTTTTAATAAATACCTAGACATTTTAAACTTGAATAAATTCTTAAAACAGAACCCTAGGTGTATTATTCACCATTCTTCACCTTAGAGATTTCTTAAGAACACCCGAGGAGGGAGAAGAGCAAGGGTTTCTATTCAACACGAGGATCGACAGGAGTTTGATAGTTTCTCCTATTTTCAGGTATGTAAGGCTTACCAAATTGTGGAACTACATTCGTTCACATGCCTTCATCTACTTGAGTCAAAATTTAGAAAAGAGTTGAGATTTGAGAAATCCTATTATCTTAATACTAGAATTCTTGCATTTATTATGAATTCTCTTAATAATGTATAATGTACTTGTTGCATTGCATAAAAACTGATATGATATTGAGGTAAAGCTTTACTTGATAGCATGAACCCTGAATTGCATAATTCTATGAAATTTTATGCATGGATTGAGTTGAGCTTTGAGGTTGATGTTGATTGTATGAGTTCGGTAATTTGAGGATTGTCGAGCATGAAAAGCATATTGAATCCTAATCACTTATACTACCATGAAACTTTCTTGCATTGCATGATGAATCAAATTGAGTGAGTCTGAATGACCATTTGAGTCTGTGTCGAGTTTGATTGTCTGCATTGATTGACTGAGTTAATGATTAATGAGATGAGTTGAGATGGGATAACCTAATGACTTGAGATTTGAGTTGATTGACTAAGCATTGAGGATTGAGTTGATTGATGAGTTGAGCATATTTTAATCTTGGGAGGAGTATCGAGCATGAGCAGGGAGCAAATAAAGAACTACTTTTAGCCACAGAACTACATTGCAAACGTAAGATAGTCGTGCAGCACATTCTAGTGACTCCTGTACCAAAAGATAGACATTTATCATGGATCCAAAAGAAAGAGGGTTGATCTTCCTTTTCCGTGGCAAGTTTAGGATGGGTGTGGAAACGACATCGCCTTCGCTGTGCATCACCAAATTAAAGGTGATGGGACTGGATGTCAATTAAGAGAAACCTCTAAGCAACACTGATTGAGCATTATATTTTACACTAAGTCTATTCCTACTGAGTTTACTTTAAAAGCATGTTTTACTTTAAACTTGCATGTATTGAGTCGAGCATGAGCGGTTGAGTTGAGGTGAGTGAGTTGAGCCTTATTTTCTTGAGCTATTTTACATACCAGTATAATACATGTACTAACATCCATTTGGCCTGCATCATTTATGATGCAGATACAGGTGATAGATGACTTCAGCCCGCATCTTTGAAGTCTAGATTAGTGCATTCCAAAGTTGGTGAGCCCTCTGTGCATTCCGGAGGAGCCCTTTCATCTCCTTACTTTCTTTGAATAGTTTATTTCTTAGATTTGGGGTGTCCATGGCTTGTCATGACACCATCTAAATTGTTGAGTAGAAGCTTCACAGACCTTGAGTAGGAGAGTATTGAGTAGTGATGTATCCAAACTTATTTCATATAAAATTATGATACATTAGAGTTATATATTTCATTTTATTTTCTTTCATATGATGTTTTTCTGTCTGAGTTCTTTTTTCCAATGTTAAGTTGATGTGATGATGAGGCTAGGTGGTTCTCTTGGGGAATCAGAAATGGTTCTTCAAGTGTTGGCCATGCCAAGGGTACTCTCAGGGTGTGACAAACTTCATATCAGAGCACAGAGTTCAAGAGTCCTAGGGAGTCTATAAAGCCATGTCTAGTAGATTCTTCTTTATAGATGTGTTGTGCACCCTACTTCATAAGCAGGAGGCTATTGGACATTAGGAATTGTTTTACTAACTTGTATTGTGAGTTCATGCAGTAGAGTAAAACTCTACAAAGCCTCCTAAAGGTACCATGACCTAAAGAAATGCTTCGGCCAGCAATGCTGAGAATCCTACTCTAGAGGTGCCTCCTCAGGTGAAAATAAGGGGTTGAGGTCGACCGGCCAGAACTGCTGGTGTTCCTGTGACACCTATGGCTCCACCTGCTCCCACTACAGAGGCTGACTTTAGAGGATCTATCACCATGCTCACACAGTTGGTAGCTACCCAGAGCAAGAACCAAGGCTCACAGACTTGTAGTTCTAGCTCTCAAGAGCCAACGACCGCCACTAGACTGAGAGACTTTCTGAGGATGAACCCACCTGCTTTTATTGGGTCAAAACTTTAGGAAGACCCTCAAAACTTCATTGATGAGATATGGAAAGTGCTGAAAACTATGCAAGCAATCGAGATTGAGGGAGTTGAGCTTACTGCCTATCAGCTCAAGGATGCGGCCAATGTTTGGTACAATCAGTGGGAAGAGATTCGGGGTGAGGATGCTGAGCCCACTGAGTTCGAGAGTGCCTTCCTTGACCACTTATTTACTTAGGAGTTGAGAGATGCAAAGGTTTAGGAGTTTGTGAATCTAAAACAATAGGGGCTAATTGTTAAGGAATGCAACTTGAAATTCATTCAATTATCTAAGTATGCCCCAGAGATGGTCCAGGATATGAGAGCGAGGATGAGGAAATTCGTGTCTAGATTGGGTAGACATGTGAAGAGGGAGTGAAGGAATTGCTGATCCCAGGTATGGATATTTCCAGAATGATGGTTTATGCCCAGCAAACAGAGGAGGATAAGAGGAAAGACAGAGAGGAGCATCTGAGAAAGAAGTAAGAGTCAGATGGGCCTGAGCCAAGTCAAACCAAGCAGGGTAACTGAGATAAGTCTTACTTCCAAAAGAGGTCCTCTGTCTATGCACCATCTTCAACTAGTGCACCGAACCTGAGCCATAAGTATGATCACAAGTATCAAGGTCAACCAAACTTTAGGGTACAGGGTGCACAGTCTCAATCCAGTGTGGCTCTTGACTTTAAAGAGAAGCCACCTTGTGGGAAATGAAGCAAGATACATCTGAGAGAGTGTAGAGATGGATGGAATGGTTCTTACAAGTGTGGCCAACCAGGAAATTTTCAGAGGGGGTGTCTGATGTGGGGCAATAAGACCCCTAGCGAGGGGGTAACTAGAGAGGTGCTACACCAGAGGCAGGCGGTGGGACAAACCGTCTCTATGCGATGGGGATCCAACATGGCCAAGAGGTTGCACCAGATGTTGTGATGGTATGCTTCAAGTTTTTGCCTTTCCTTGCTATGCTTTACTTGATCCAGGTGCAACATGTTCTTTTGTGATTCCATATATGGCTTGTAGATTCGACATTCTTCCTGAGTGCTTACTTGAGCTATTTTCTATTTCTAGTCCTATTGGTTAGTTCATTCAAGCTGAGAAAATCTATAGAGATTGTGTAGTGTCCATCTATCATAGGGATACTCTTGCTGATTTGATTGAGTTAGAGATGGTCGATTTCAATGTAATCCTTGGTATGGACTAGCTTCACACCTACTATTTCTCGGTTGATTGCAGACCCCGAACTGTCAAATTTTAGTTTCTGAATGAGCCTATTATTGAGTGAAATGGTGATTCTGTTGCACCAAAGGGTAAGTTTATTTCTTATCCGAAGGCCCGATGACTGATCTCTAAGGGATCTATCTACCATCTCATGCGAGTCAAGTCTGAAGATGTTGAGCCCTCTACCCTTGAGTTTGTCCCAATCATGAGCGAGTTTCCTGATGTATTTTATGTGGATTTTCTCGGAGTCTCTCCCGATAGGAAGATTGACTTTGGAATTGATGTTCTTCCTAACACCCAGCCTATTTCCATCCCACCATATAGAATTGCCTTGTGGAGTTGAAAGAGTTGAACGAGCAGTTGACAGATTTTCTAGAAAAGGGATTCATAAGGCCGAGTGTCTCTCTATGGGGTACTCCGGTCTTGTTCGTGCGAAAAAAAGATGGTCTCCTTAGGATGTGTATTGACTATCGTCAGTTGAATAAGATAATAGTCAAGAATAAGTATCCCCTTTTAAGGATTGATGACTTGTTCAACCAACTTCAGGGTGCTACCATTTACTCTAAGATAGACCTTAGATCAGGCTATCACCAATTGAAAGTGAGAAAATGTGACATCCCGAAGTGGCTTTTTGAACTTGATATGGTCACTTTGAGCTTTCGATGATATTGTTTGGGTTGACAAATGCAGTGGCGGACTTTATGGACCTGATGAACAGAGTATTCAGACAACATTTTGACATATTCGTGATCGTGTTCAGTGACGATATATTATGTATGTCAGAGATGAAGAGGATCATGCCATCACCTTAGAATCGCTCTACAGACGCTTAGATATAATGAATTATATGCAAAGTTTTTGAAGTGTGAGTTTTGTCTCAATTCCATGGCTTTCTTAGGCCATGTGATTTCTGGAGATGGAATACGAGTAGATACCCAAAAGATTGAGGTGGTTAAGAATTGTCCTAAACTATCCTCTTCGACTGATATAAGGAGTTTTCTAAGATTGGTTAGCTATTACTGGAGCTTTGTTGATGTATTTTGTTCCATATCCACCCCATTGACTAGACTGACTTGGAAGAAGGTCAAGTTTCAATGGTCTGATGAGTGTGAGAGAAGTTTCCAGGAGTTGAAGAGGAGGTTAACTACTACACCAGCGTTGACCCTGCCTGATGGAATGAATGGATTTGTTATCTATTGCGATGCTTCGAGAGTGGAATTGGGATGTGTATTAATGTAGAGGGGGAAGGTTGGCTATGCTTCTAGACAGCTTAAGGTGCATGAGAAGTACTATCCCACTCATGATGTGGAGTTGGCTGCAGCGGTCTTTGCCCTTAAGTTATGGTGCCACTATTTATATAGAGCCCATGTTGATGTATTCATAGACCACAAGATCCTGCAATATGTCTTCTCCCAGAAGTAGCTTAATCTAAGGCAGAGGATATGGCTTGAGCTACTCAAAGACTATGACATGAGCATCCTCTACCATCCAGGTAAAACTAATGTGGTTGCAGATGCTCTTAGTAGGTTATCTATGGGAAGCACTGTCCATGTGGAGGAGGAGAAAAGAGAGTTAGTAAAAGAGGTTTACTGAATGACGCGACTGGGAGTACAATTAGATGAATCAGGTGAAGGAGAAGACTTTGTGCATGATGGGTCTGCATCATCTCTAGCAGTTGAAGTGAAGGAAAAACAAGATCAAGATCCTCCTTTATTACAATTAAAGGAAGATGTGCAAAAGCAGAAAGTGATTACTTTTCCCAAAGAGGGAGATGGAGTATTGAGGTATCAAGGCAAATTGTGTGTCGCAAATATTGATGGTGTTCGAGTGCGGATCATGGAAAAGGCTCACAATTCCATATATTCCATTTATCTAGGATCGACCAAGATGTACCGTGACTTGAAAGTCTACTGGTGGAGTGGAATGAAGAAAGACATTGCTGAGTTTGTTTTCAAGTGCCTAAATCGCCAATAACTTAAATTTGAACACTAAATTCCATGTGAAGTAACTCAGAATTTTGAGATGCCAGAGTGGAAATGGGAAATGATTAACATGGACTTTGTCACAGGCTTACCAACATCCCGTAAACAGTATGATTTAATTTGCGTGATAGTTGATCGGACGACAAATCTGCACACTTCTTAGCAGTTAAGATGACTGACACCGTGGAGGATTACGCCCTCCTATACATAAAGGAGATTGTTAGATTGCATAGAGTACTTTTGCCCATCATCTTGGATAGAGGAGCCCAATTTATTGCTCAGTTTTGGAGATCATTTCAGAAGGGTTTGGGTACGAGAGTGCACCTTAGCACTGCTTTCCACCCGCAGACTGACAGCCAAGTAGAGCATACTATTCAGACCTCGGGAGGACATGTTGAGAGCTTTCCCTATCGACTTTAAAGGTAACAGGGTTGACCACTTGCCTTTAATCGAGTTTACTTACAATAATAGCTTCCACTTGAGCATCCAGATAGCCCCATATGAGGCCCTTTATGGGAGGAGGTATAGGTTGCTGATTGGATGGTTTGAGGTAGGTGAAGCAGAGTTGATTGGACTAAACTTGGTTCACAAAGAGATGGAGAAGGTTAATATCATTCGAGAAAGGTTGAGGACTACACAGAATCAATAGAAATCCTACATAGATGTTAGAAGAAAAGACTTAGAGTTTGAGGTCAATGATTGGGTGTATTTGAAAGTACAACACATGCATGGTGTGATGAGGTTCGGAAAGAAGGGAAAGTTGAATCTGAGGTACTTTGGCCCTTATCAAATCATGAAAAGAGTAGGCAATATGGCTTATAAGTTAGAACTACCATCAGAGTTAGCGACCATCCACCCATTCTTCCACATTTTGATACTCAAGAAGTGTTTGGGAGATCCACAATTAGTTGTGCCTGTCGAGATATTAGAGTGAAAGGTAGTCTGAAATATGAGGAGGTTCCTATCTAAATCTTTGATTGCTAGGTTTGCAAGTTAAGAACCAAATAGATTTTATCTGTCAAAGTGTTGTAGTAAAACCAATTCATGAAAGAAGCTATTTGGGAGGTGGAGGAGGAAATAAAGGCCAAATACCCTCATTTATTCTTGTTTGTCGATGATAAGAGAGTTAATGGTAATGATTTCCCTCTACATTCATGAATTCCCATTCCTTGAGTTCTACTTTCATTCTCAATATGATAAACGATAGAGCTCTAGAGTCCGAGTGAAGATTGATGTGATGTGTTGACTATTTGATTGATTCTTGCTGAATTTCTTAATAAATTAATTCCATGACTGACGTGAGAGCTGGTTGATAATTAGAGTCCATAGGGAGATTCGTGCCTTGACCTAAATCCCTAGATTTCCTCTTTATTCAAGGACGAATGATCCCAAGGGGGAGATAATGTAACATTCCCTAATTCCTTCTACCTAGTCTAGAATAGATGCACGAAAGATGCTGAGAAATGACTGATAAAAATCTATTGAAGAAGCTTCATGAGGGCCATCTATGGTTTGTAGAGACATCAACGGCTCGTATGATGGGTCTCGTAAAAGTACCAGGGGATTTGGTGAAAATTTTCTAAGTCTGAGGCCTATGTACGAGACCATATATGACTTGTAAAGTATTCTATGGCTCATAGAATGGTTTCGTGGATTGGAGGTTCAAATATCAACTTTTTAGTATCTTGAATTACGAGTTGGCAATCAGCCCGTAGAACATTTTATGGTTCGTAGAACGGGTTTCATGACAAATTCCAGTAACTCAAATTTCAGGACCCCCTTGTTTACGAGAGTTCATCTATGACTCATAGAGTGGTCTACAGCCCGTAGACAGGGTCTCATAGACTCAGACGACAGTTTTAAGAGGGGTATTTTTGTCTATTCTGGTCCCTTTTTAATTAAATCCCTAGACATTTTAGACTTGAATAAATTCTTAAAACAGAACCCTAGGTGTATTACTCACCATTCTTCACCTTAGAGAGTTTTTTGAGAACACTAGAGGAGGGAGAAGAGCAAGGGTTTCTAATTCAACATGAGGATTGACTAGAGTTTGATTGTTTCTCCTTTTCAGGTATGTAAGGCTTACCAAAGTGTGGAACTACATTAGTTCACATGCCCCTTTCATCTACTTGAGTTAAAATTTGGAAAAGAGTTGATATTTGAGAAATTCTATTATCTTAATACTGAAATTCTTGCATTTATTATGAATTCTCTTCATAACGTATGAAGTACTTGTTGCATTGCATAATTACTGATATGTTATTGAGGTAAAGCTTTATACTTGATAGCATGAACCCTAAATTAAATAATTCTATGAAATTCTATGTATGGATTGAGTTGAGGTTTGAGGTTGATGTTGATTTTATCAGTTGAGTAATTTGAGGATTGTTGAGCATGAAAAGCATATTGAATCCTAATCACTTATACTACCATGAAACTTACTTGCATTGCATGATGAGTCAAATTAAGTGAGTATGAATGACCGTTTGAGTCTGAGTTGTGTTTGATTATCTGCATTGATTGACTGAGTTGATGAGTAACTGAGATGAGTTGAGATGGGATAACCTAATGAGGTTGAGATTTGAGTTGATTAACTGAACATTGAGGATTGAGTTGATTGATAAGTTAAGCATGTTTTAGTCTTGGGAGAATATCGAGCATCGAGCTGGGAGCGAGTAAAGAATTGCTTTAAACCACAGAACTACGTTGCCAGTGTAGGATAGTCGTATAGCACGTTGTAGCGACTCTTATCCCAAAAGATGGACATTTATCATGGATCCAAAAGAGAGAGGGTTGATCGTCCTTTTCCGTGACAAGTTTTGGACGGGCGTGCCAATGATGTCTCCTTCATTGCGCATTACCAAATTAAAGGTGATGAGATTGGATGTCGGTTAAGACAAACTCTTAAGCAACACTGATTAAGCATGATATTTTACACTGAGTCTATTTTTACTGAGTTCAAGTGAGTGAGTTGAGCCTTATTTTCTTGAGCTATTTTACATACCAGTATATTTTATGGACGGACGTCCATTTGGGCCTGTATCATTTTATGATGCAGATACAGGTGATAGAGGACTTCAGCTCACGCACCGTTGAAGTCCAGATCAGTGCATTCCAGAGTTGGTGAGCCCCTTTTGCATTCTGGAGGAGCCCTTTTATCTCCTTACTTTATTCGAATAGTTTATTTCTTAGATTTGGGGTGTCCATGGCTTGTCATGACACCATCTAGATTGTTGAGTAGAAGCTTCATAGACCTTAAGTAGGAGAGTATTGAGTACTGATGTATCCAAACTTATTTTACATGAAATTATGATACATTAGAGTTATATATTTCATTTTTCTTTTCTTTCATATGATGTCTTTCTATATGAGTTATTTCTTCCACTGTCAAGTTGATGTGATGATGAGGCCACGTGGTTCTCTTGGAGAATTAGCAATTGTTCTTCAAGTGTCGGCCACGCCAAGGGTACCCTCCCATGCGTGACAATGCTCCATTCATGGTCGAGGAACTGAGGGCTCGCATGAGAAAATTTATTTTAGGTGTCTCTGTGTTGGTCCCCAAAGAATGCAAAGATGATGTTGCTTATGGAGATAGACATTTCCTACCTAATGACTTATGTTGAACTATTAAAAGAGGTAAAGCTCTTAGAAAGGGCAAGGGAGTCGAAGCCGGCTTGTGTGGATGGTAGGAACTACTCTCACCAAAGAAGTGGTGGCTAAACATCTCAAGGTGACACAAGGCAATGATCCACCAACACTCCTCCTCCACAGAAGTACAAAGCGGTTGCCCCAAAGCCCAGAGTCCTTATTTCCCCAAGTGTTGAAGACCCCATAATGGGGAATACTTAGTCCGGTCCAATGCTTGCTTTATTTTGTGGAAAGCCCGACCACCATGCCAAGGACTATTGAAGTGGAGGCACAAGACCACAGGGCCAGAGGAGTCAAGCTCAAGATGCCCTAAGGGCCAACTAGTTCTATGCCCTTCAAGGGTGTCAAGAGGTTGAGGAAGCCCCAGGTGTGGTCACTGGTATGTTACAAGTCTATTATTCTTATGCATATGGACTTTTAGCTCCATGAGCAAATTTTCCCTTTGTAACCCCATTGTTTGCATATGAGTTTCATGCATTCCCTAAGGTCCTCCATGATCCCTATGAGGTGAATAACCTTGTGGCTGAGCCCATCATAGCTCGAAGAGTCTATAAGAGTTATCCCGTTTCTATTCTGCATAAGGTAATCCCATGTAACTTAGTTGAGCTTTCCATGGAAGACTTCGATGTGATTTTGGGGATAGATTGGTTGCATGCTTCCTATGCCTCCATTGATTGTAGAACCCATAGAGTTAAATTTCAATTCCCTAATGAGCTAGTTCTTGAATGGAAGGTTAGAAACTCTTCATGTAAGGCTCGATCCATTTCTTTTGTTAAGGCTCGAAAGATGATTTCTAAGGGGTGTATTTACCACTTGGTGACGGTCCGAGATGTCTTTTCCAAAGTTCCTTTCCTCGAGTCAGCCCCTATAGTAAGTGAATTCCCTGATGTCTTCCCAGATGAGTTGTCGGGTGTCCCTCCTTAAAGAGAGATAGACTTTGGTATAGATCTTTTGCCCGATACCCAACCTTTCTCAATCCCTCCTTATAGAATGCTCCTGCAGAATTTAAGGAGTTGAAGGAGCAATTGAAAGATTTTTTGGAGAAGAGTTTCATCAGACCTAGTTGATCTCAATGGGGTGCACTAATGTTATTTGTAAGAAAGAAGGATGGGTCATTCCGTATGTGCACTGACTACTGACAACTCAATAAGGTCACCGTCAGGAATACATATCTTCTCTCGAGGATAGATGATTTGTTTGATCAACTACAAAGGTCCACTTATTTCTCCAAGATTAACTTGAGGTATGGTCATCACCAATTGAGGGTGAGAGAAAGTGACATCCCTAACACGGCTTTCTAAACTAGGTATAGTCATTTCAAATTTGTGGTGATGCCATTTAGCATCACAAATGCACCCGATGATATTTATGGAACTCATGAATAGTGTCACGACCCAACCCAGGGGCCATGACTAGTGCCGATTAGGCACCTAGACCAACATTAGACCATAAAACCACATT
>JAPFFP010005664.1:0-17670 GCA_026153255.1 Solanum medicagineum
AGCCGCTTTATGTTTTTAAACATAGGGGTTAGGCTGCGTACATCCGACCCCCCCTCACCCTGCAATGAGCGGGAGCCCTTTGAGGCACTGGGGTATGTTGATGATATGATGTGTTGGTAACCAACTTTTGTCTTCCGGGGGAGGGTCTTAACTGAGCCTTTTTTTGTAGGTATGACTCGTTTCCTCAAGTTCGATATGGTTGTAGAAGCACCTCAGAAACTTCAAATTTGGTGGAACGACCTCAATACAGAACACAAAAGGAAACTCAACAAGCATATGGGATTGTTGCCCTCACTTTTGAAAATGCTTGCTTACCCAGAATTGATTACAGTCCTCACCGAGTATTGGGATAATGAAAGAATGGTCTTTCGCTTTGGGACAATGGAAATCACTCCGACTGTTGAAGAAATCAGAGACGTCATCGATACTGTGGGTATGTGGTATAAGACAAGATTCAAAAAAGAAGAAGGTATCCTGATTCCCAACTATCAAACTGGAAAAGAAATCATGGATTTCCTCGGTCTAAAACAAATTGACTGGGTTCATGGATCAAGCAATGCCTTCAGAGACCTCTACGATCAATTTGGGCACACGAGTTTCTACTTGATTTTTGACAAAAAGTTTATGCCATATTAGGAATGGGACCTAACACAACCCCTAACATTCATCGTCGCACTATTGGGAGTCATGGTGTTTCCTCAGGGTCAAAGTCTCAGTATCAACACCAGAATCATCAAGGTCGCCCACACCGCCTTCTATGGGTGCAAATCTCAAGGAGTGACAAAATACTATCCACTTGTAGCTACCATTATAGCTGATTTGTAGTATGCCCTAGGGAGATGTAGGAATGGGCATTGCTATTTCCAACTATGCAATTTCCTTCTTCAATGGCGGATAATAAGTCATCTAATTAAAGTGAGAGGAACCCAAGACCTCCCCATGCTGGATTGACACTATCCTAGGTCTTAACGACAAAATATATTAGGGTGATTGCGAGGCAAAGTGTGACACCCCATGATTCTATCCTCATATGTACCTATGATTCAAGCCTCATTCCTATATGTGAGAAGTGTTTTAGTGTCATAGGAGACCTCTAGTACTTAGACGAGTTCAAGACTTTCTTATAAATCAAGTTTTTAGTGTTGGATTATAAAAGGGTCAATTTTAAATCATCACAACTTCTAGCACATAAAGAATTAGATTATCCATAAAATACCAAATTATAATCCTTTGAGTTAGCTTTCCAATGCAACTGGTTTCACCTTATTCCAAGTTCGAAGTCAAAAGTTATGACTATTTTACAGAAGACTGCCAACGTAGAGTTGCATATAAAACCTCTGTTATGAGTTGTAGGTCGGGGTACGAGTCATAGTGTGGGCTCGTAGCAACTTCCAGAGACTATGAAATTGTTCCAAGGGATTACGAGGGGGGTTCTACGAGTCGTAGTACTGTATACAGGTCGTAACATGGCTCGTAACGTGATTTTGACTGCTTTTAAGAAAGGTTAATTTGGTCCTTTCCCATCCAATTCCCTTAACCCTCAGCCGTTTTGGGGACTAAATATAAGTCCCAAATCAGATCCTTAGCCTCACTTTCTTCCAACTTCACCTAGGGTTTACTTGAGCAAGAGGAGGAGAAAGGAGAAAGAGCAATATTCTTGATTCCCACCCTAAGAACCCATTGAGGTTTGATTGTTCCTTCAATTCCCAGGTATGTAAGGCTCACTAAAGTGTGATATCTTGTTCCTCACATGTCCCTTCAACTTCTTGAGTTAAGATTTGGTAAAGAATTCAGTTTTGAGAAATTATATCATCTAAATATTGAGATTATGTACTTATTATGAATTCTCTTGATGTTTTATAGAAATTTATTACATCATATCATTCCTACATGGTACTAAGATAAAGTTTTACACTTGATAGCATGAACTCTAAATTTCATGATTTATGAGAAATCTATGAATATTTTGAGTTGAGGTTGAGTTTTGAAGGCTTGAATTGAATATTTGATTTGAGTACTTTGAGTTGAGTTATTGAGCATTTTAAGTTGAGTAACTTGAGTATTTAAGTTGAGAAATTGATTTGGATGTATGTTCATGCTCTTCATTCACATGAACCCAGAATGATGATTATACTTTATCCCTTTTCTTATGCATTTTTTTAAAATGAATTTGATAGTCATTTTTGTACATAAGCATGAGTTTTGAGCATATTTTTACTAAGTCTATATGAGCATAAATAATGATGTGAGAAAGAGTCTTGAGGAGATGATACATATTTGACGAATTTTTGATGAAATTGAGCATTGAGTTTAAATGAAGTTTTGAGTACACATTGATGATGATGCAAATAATTTTTTTTGAAAACATATATATATCGAAAATGATGATGAAATAATGATGAGAAGATGATGAGTTGAGTTATGATTATGATGATGAGTTGAGTTGTGATGGTGATGAGTCGATGATGAGTTAATTGATGAGTTGAGCATGTTTTAGTCTTGGGAGAAGTATCGAGCACCGAGTGCGGAGCGAGTATACTTCTACTTTAACACATAGAACTACGTTACCAACGTAGGATAGTCGTTACAGCTAGTCTGATGGCTCTTGTCCCGCAAGTGGATAGCTACTATGGATCCAAGAGAGAGTTAATCGCCCTTTTCCATAACAAGTTAAGGGCGGGCATGGCAACAATGCTGATCCGTTGTGCATTACCTAACTTAAGGTGGTGATATGAGGATGTTGGTTAAGAGAAACTCCCAAGCAACATTATATTGATTGAGTATGATATTTTTAAATTGAGATTAGCACTGCTAAGCTTATTTTACCAAGTATATTTTCGAAGCATGAATTACTTTAAACTTGCATATGATGAGTTGAGCATGAGTTTTGAGTTGACTATGAGTTTTTGAGTCGAGATGAGTGAGTGGAGCCTTATTTTCTTGAGCTATTTTACATACCAGTATATTTTAGTAATGACGTCCATTCTGGGCGTGCATCATTTTATGATGCGGATACAGGAGATAGAGGATTTCAGCCCATGCACCATTGAGGTCTATATCAGTACACTCCAGAGTTGGTGAGCCTTCCTTGCATTTCGGAGGAGCCTTTTTATCATCTTACTATCATGAAGTATCTTTTATTTTCTTTGATCTGAGATGCTCATGGCCTGTCATGGCACCATCTAGATTGTTGAGTAGAGGCTTCATAGACATTGAGTAGAAGATTGTATAGTATTATGTATTCCAAATTTATACATTTGAAACCATGAGTTATTTGATGTTATGTACATATATGTATATTTATTCACATGATGTCCTTTTATTTGAGTACTATTCTTCTACTATCAAGTTAATGCGACAATGAGGCCAAGTGGTTCTCTTGGGGGCTAGCAATAGTCCCTAAGTATTGGCCACGCCAAGTGTACCCTCCTGGGGCATGACAAACTTGGTATCAGAGCACAGAGTTCAAGTGTCCTATGGAGTCTATAAAGTCGTGTCTATAGGAACTTGTTTAAGGTTGTGAGGGCCCCACTTTTTAAATAAGGGACTATTGACATTTGGTAAAAGTTTTCCTTCTTTCAAATTCTAAATCTTGTAATTTCGTTGTCCACGAGGTGATAGAGATAGTAATGTTCAAACTCTTACAGATGAGATCCTCTGCGGTAGAGTAATTAGAATGATAGAGAGACCACACCAGGCTTGAGAGAAGCCGACTATTGTGCTAAGATATTTGACTAGAAAGAGTGCGGTATTACTTATATGAATCGTGTGTTTGATTTAGTTATAGATGTATCCAGACCCTCTCCTTCGAAGCTTGCTTTTGATGTTACCCATGAGAGCGAGAATCTTATGTATCTAAAGAGTTTAAGTTGCCACCTAGGAGTGTGATTTGGAGGTCTTGTAAACCATAAGTAAAGTTGTTACCCTAAGCTAGAAGGATGATGAGAGAGAGGAGGTGACCAAATAGTGAGAGTTACAATTGATTGAGGCTTGTGGCATGAGTTATTTTTCCCTTAGCTAAGTGAGGTCTTGGTGAGTGGATTCCCATAACTCTTGGGCAATGGATAGTAAATACGATTTGATGTTTATGATGAGGTATGGAGAAAGAGTTCTTGTTATGATGAGTTAGAGTGGCTTAAACTAGTAAAAGGTTTAGGTAAATATATTAGGACTCTGGATGTTGATAGCTTGGAAGGACTGAAAGTAATGATTTTGATGTGGGTTGGATCCTATGAGCTAGTTTACGGATCGTAGCTGGTACTATGGGTCGTAGAGGAGCTTCGTCGATTGAAAACCATGAAAGTGAAAAGTTGAGGAACTTCTGCAAATTGGCTTACGAGGCACTGGGATAGACTGTATAAGGAACCCGACCTGTAGATTGGATATCATGGGTTGAATTATCAGTTTTATGAAAAGTGTGACATGTTTTCAAGGTTATAGATCTAAACTACACTTATGATTCTGGAGTGAGAGCCCTATATGATTTGAAGAGTTATGAGCTTAGTGAGATAAGGGGGTATTGATAGAGCATTAACCATGTGATTTTAGTAGACCTATGTTCTTAGATGGTTACCTAGTAAGCTATGAGTTAGGGTAGTATAAGAGGAGTGTGTGAAGCAACTCATAAAGCTTGAACTTTGAGGAGCGATATGAAGAATAAGATAGCATATGAAAGTGATAGTATTAGTTGAGGGTTTGCTCTAAGAGTCTTGCTATAGTATGTGTTCGATGTTAAGATGTTATCTTACAACGAGTGAGATGCTATGATGTATAGTAGAGGTACCCCATATATAGAGATATTGAATTGAGGATGGAACACTAGATGAGAGGGAGCATAAGATGGGTATTCGCGATGCAGTAAAGTTGTGTGAAGCTATAAGTTATGACTTGCTAAGAGAATTTAGATAGTCTAGTTGAGTTGTCAATGTAGAGCAAACTAGTGTAAGCATTCTTTGTTGCCTTTAGTAAATAGGTCGATGGGGATTTATGTATGAATGATGATGAGTCTTGCCGTGTAATCTAAGACTTCCCTAGTCATATATATATTGGAGCTTAGAAGTTGAATGTAAGTAATTTTGACTAAGAGGTTAGATGATAAGAGTGATATAAAACGATTATGCATGCCAATAAGAGTAGTAGGCATAGAAAGATGCCCACAGAGCTAGAAGGAAGTTAAGAGTCACATCCTAGAAGAAGTTTTAATAGCGATTTACAATCATTGAGCATAGCATAACAAGAGAATTTGAGATGTTAAGGTGAATAGTGATACCCCAAGATGTGTAGAGCACTATGCTTACCGCTTAGTAAAAGGAGATGATTCACAGATTTAGGAAGAGGACCTTTGGCCAAGGGGGAGATGGGGAGTTGATAAACTAAAATGAGTCTTGAGTTTGATAATGATGAGTTGATCAGGATGAGATGTTGATGTTTATCAATCTCTTATATCCCTTAAAGCTAAGTTGAGGTGATACATTATTCTTGTCTTACATATGAGCACCATTTGGATTGAACCCATATACCCCATGTTGATTCATTGTTCTTGTTGGGTCCAGAGGATGAGGAGTAACAGTTGTACTCTATCTCACAAAAAGCTCAGAGTTCCTAACCTTATGTCCTACGAGATACGACTTGAGTTTCACAACATGTTCAATTCCATAAGTACTTGACAGGTCCAAAAAGTGCTAATGACGTTGTATCACACTACAAATGCTCTCAAATTTAATTCTTTAAATATATCGTGCTTATGATCTTTTCCTCCAAGCTTTTCCAATAATCCTTCCTTCTAGTCTTGATAGCAATGTTGATGATGATAGATGAGTTATTGTTGATGAGTAAGTGTGGATGTTCTTTGACGTGATGATAATGATATCCTCGTTTGATTGGGATTGTAGACGTAGAGAAAGAGAAATATAAGACATTGTGATGTGATGCAAATAAGTAAGAGTAGATTAGAATGTCTCTAAGCAGGAGCATGTTAGTGTACCTTTAAACGAGAAGTTCACTCAATGGCGAACGTAGAAGTGTTGATTAGGCTTGATAATTCTCTGGTATAGTTGAAGTGGTTAAAAATAATAGGCTTGAATTTGTGGATGTCACTATATGAGTGATTAGAGAAGACTACGATGATTTTGAGTGAGTGTTTAGGTAGATGCAATAGATGTAGTGATAGAAGAGTAGTCTTCTCTAAAGGAAATTCCTGAGGAAGTATGGAACTTGAGTTGAGGGTTAGCTTTGTAGGAGTATGATCATCTTAGGAATATCACTTTGGGGCTTAGAATTAGGCTTGAATGGAACAAGAGGATGTGCTTAGGAAGAGATTTGAATAGAAGATTTAAGCTCTAAATTGATGATATAGTGCCATGAAAAGCGTAGTTGAGATAAGGTGTGAGGTTGCGAGTTACCCATGGAGTGTTGTGCACCTTGATGATCCTATTCTCAATTAGAGCTTAACACACTTTCGAGGTGTTTGAGCGATTTGAATTGAGTGCATTTTTCGGCCTTCCATTCACGCTTGAGGATCAGGATATTAGGGGATATTCCTATCCTTGATATAATTGATGTTTCCTTTATTGCATTGATGTGTTAATTCTTGAGTCTGAGTAGTGTTAATTGAGGTCAATGAAGAGTTAAGAGTTGGAGTTGTTGGGTGAGTGTTGAGATGAGTCCCGAGTATTTTCATGCCTTGATGCCCATCCTTACTCATCATTTGAGGACGAAGGATCCCAAGGGGGAGATATTGTAACACCCCATGATTCTATCCTCATATGTACCTATGATTCCAGCCTTATTCCTATATGTGGGAAGTGTTTTAGAGTCATAGGAGACCTCTAGATAGACGAGTTCAAGACTTTCTTATAAATCGAGTTTTTAGTGTTGGATTATGCAAGGGTCAACTTTAAATGATTATAAGTTCCAGCACACAAAGACCTAGATTGTCCATAACATACCAAATGAAATCCCTTTGAGTTAGCTTTCCAACGTAACTAATTTCACCTTATTCCGAGTTCGGAGTCAAAAGTTATGACCATTTTACTGAATACTGCCAATGCAAAGTTGCACTATAAAACCTCTGTTATGAGTAGTAGGTCAGGGTACGAGTCGTAGTGTAGGCTCATAGCAACTTCCAGAGACTCTGAAATTGTTCCAAAGGGTTACAAGAGGGGTCCTACGAGTCGTAGTACTGTATACGGGTTGTAATGGGACCCGTAATAGGATTTTGACATCTTTTAAGTGAGGTTAATTTGTTCCTTTCCCATCCAATTCCCTTAATCCTCAGCCGTTTTGGGGACTAAATTTAAGTCCCAAATCAGATTCCTTAGCCTCACTTTCTTCCATCTTCACTCAGGGTTTTCTTGAGTAAGAGGAGGATAAAGGAGAAAGAGCAAGATTCTTGATTCCTACCCCAAGAACCCATTGAGGTTTGATTGTTCCTTTAATATTCTCAGGTATGTAAGGCTCACTAAAGTATGATATCTTGTTCCTCACATGCCTATTCAACTTCTTGAGTTAAGAATTGGTAAAGAATTGAGTTTTGAGAAATTATGTCATCTAAATATTGAGAATATGTACTCATTATGAATTCTCTTGATGTTTTATTGAAATTTATTACATCATATCATTCCTACATATTATTGTGCTAAAGTTTTACACTTGATAGCATGAACTCTAAATTTCATGATTTATGAGAAATCTATGCATATTTTGAGTTGAGGTTGAGTTTTGAAGGCTTGAGCTGAATATTTGAGTTGAGTACTTTGAGTTGAGTTATTGAGCATTCTAAGTTGAGTAAATTAAGTATTTGAGTTGAGAAGTTATTTTGGATGTATGTTCATGTTCTTCATTCACATGAACCCAAAATGATGATTATACCTTATCCTTTTTCTTATGTATTTTTTTAAAATGAATTTGTTGGTCATTTTTGTACATGAGCATGAGTTTTGAGCATATTTTTACTAAGTCTACATGAGCATGAGTTTTGAGCATAAATAATGATGTGAGAAAGGGTCTTGTGGAGATGATGTATATTTAATGAGTTTTTGATGAAATTGAGCATTGAGTTTAAATGACGTTTTGAGTACACATTGATGATGATGCAAATACATTTTTTTAAAAAATATATATTTATTGAAGATGATGATGAGATAATGATGAGAAGATGATAAGTTGAGTTATGATGATGATGATGAGTTGAGTTATGATGGTGATGAGTCGATGATGAGTTAATTGATGAGTTGAGCATGTTTTAGTCTTGGGAGAAGTATCGAGCACTGAGCAGGGAGCGAGTATACTTCTACTTTAACCCACAGAACAACATTTCCAGCGTAGGATAGTCATTACAGCTAGTCTGACGGCTCTTGTCCCGCAAATGGACATTTACTATGGATCCAAGAGAGAATTGATCGCCCTTTTCCGTCGCAAGTTAAGGGAGGGCGTGGCAACAATGCTGATTCGTTATGCATCACCTAACTTAAGGTGGTGGGATGAGGATGTTGGTTAAGAGAAACTCCTAAGCAACATTATATTGATTGAGTATGATATTCTTAAATTGAGATTAGCACTACTAAGCTTATTTTACCAAGTATATTTTCGAAGCATGAATTACTTTAAACTTGCATATGATGAGTCAAGCATGAGTTTTCAGTTGAGTATGAGTTTTTGAGTCGAGATGAGTGAGTGGAGCCTTATTTTCTTGAACTATTTTACATATTAGTATATTCCATGTACTAACATCCATTCTGGGCCTGCATCGTTTTTGATGCAGATACAGGCTATAGAGGATTTCAGCCCATGCACCATTGAGGTCTATATCAGAACACTCCAGAGTTGGTGAGCCTTCCTTGCATTTCGGAGGAGCATTTTTATCTTCTTACTGTCATGAAGTATCTTTTATTTTCTTTGATCTGAGGGGCTCATGGCCTGTCATGGCAGCATCTAGATTGTTGAGTAGAGGCTTCATAGACATTGAGTAGAAGATTGTATAGTATTATGTATTCCAAATTTATACATTTGAAACTATGAGTTATTTGATGTTATGTACATATATGTATATTTATTCACATGATGTCCTTTTATTTGAGTACTATTCTTCCGCTGTCGAGTTAATGTGATGATGAGGCCAAGTGGTTCACTTGGGGACTAGCAATAGTCCATAAGTGCCAGTCATGCCAAGGGTACCCTTCCAGGGCGTGACACAAAGAGAACCACTGAAGGATTTGCCTAAGTCTTTTCCGAATTAGGGAAAGATAACATTCAACGGATTTTTGATCGATTCATCTCAAAGGAGGTCGTCATTCAAGGCAACAAGTTTCCTTTTTTGTCGTTTCCTGGGATTCGAGGTATCCGACCATATGCACCTATTCGGGTTATAAGATAGTTTGAAAGAAAACAAACTGTGCCTCCTACTGGGCACATAAGCATGTATGTGTTTGATTATGGAGATGACATGGTTCCAACGCAGGAGATATAATAAAAGAGTGGAAGAACCCTATAAGGTTGACTCATAAGACTATTGCTGAAGACTAGTTTAATTTCGGTTATGTGGACGGATACAAGGCTTAGCTGAATAAGGATCTGCAAGGTCTCAGATTTTTTTATTTCAAATATCTATTGACGCTTGGAAGCTACTGAGTCAAAAGCAACGATAGAGCTAGGACGAGTTAAGGACGACAGTAGAGAAATGCAAGAAGCTTTCCAACTTATATTAAGGATTATGAGATTAATTTGACTGTTAAAAATAATAATTTTTATATAATGTCAACTTTGTGCTTTATATAAATTTTAATTACTTGCATAAGTTTTTCAACTAAATATTTATTTACTATTTCTTTCAAAAGTATGATTTGGTGGTCCCCAATTGAACTTGGGTTGTTTAAAAGTTATGATAAGTTATAACGTACCAAGATATAATTAAATTTGAAAGTTATGTCAAGTAAATAATATCAAGGGACAACTTGTATGGGACATCTTGAGAAAGGTATTCTGCTATAGCCTTTCTTAGAGAACAAAGTTAAATTAATCATTTTTAATTGTTTCAAATTCTCGTATAAAATAGAAATTACCCTCAATTATTAGAACAACATTACCTTTAGTGGAACTACTGTGCGGTCATCAAAATTGTTAGTCATCTCAGCAATGGAGCTTCCAATCGTCTCTATAATTTCGGTCGTGAAGGATTTTATTTTCTCTCTCTACTTTCTCTTTCATTTTTATTTCGCGTTTGTTCCCTGACTTCGTTGGCGCCGTGGAAGTCTGATTTTCGGTGATTGTCCTTTCCCCACGACTATCTTTTTCTGGCAAAATTTTTCATTTGAGTTTTTTTTTGCTCCAGCTACGGTTTCTTTTCTGGCTATGGTGAGGAAATCAAATTTTGAGGTTAGGGTTTCAGATCCATCGATTTTTTCACCAGATATGTCATCGTTCTTGAGTCCGAGGGAGTTTCGAGTACACTTCTGGCTGACTCTTTAGTTCGAAGATAGAAGAACTCTCCTAGCCCAGAGTCTGATGACATCAATCTCAGATGCCAGCGACGTTGTATCTAAGATTCCGATGAGATTTCTGGCGAATATTTCTTTCTTTCCAGATGACTTTTTAGTCTAATGACAGAAGCACGCATCTTCGACGACATAATTTGGCAAAGATACAGTCTCTTTCCAACATTTTCTAGAATCGTTCAAACCATTTTCAGGTGATATCTTTCTGTTTACTATTTAATCAGTTGTATCTTCCTAACCCTTGACTAAGTTTTTTTTTTTTTGATTTTTTCCTGTATCATTTCATCTTCTGATAAGTTTCTTTTATATTATTTCTTGATCAGTTTGAGTATTTACTTCTTGTTTAGCATTAGTGTTCTAGATTTTTTGCTCATTGTTCTGGATTTTCTTACTTACTATTTCGGATTATTTGTGTACTATTCTAGATTTTTTGCTCAGTTTTTTTTGCTTGCTTACTGTTGTTGTTCTTAAATCCTATTATCGGCATACTGTAGGGGTTTACTGTTGTTTGTATATTGTAGAGACTTCCTGTCTTCTGACCTATTTATTTGGTGTAGAATTTATTTGTTAGGGAGTTTTTTTAAGTTGCTCACTATCTACTATTTTTCTGAATCTGCTCTTTGCTAGTTTGATTTTTTCTCTATATTTGGTTACTCGATTAGTTTTCATATTATTGGGTTGTTTTATCAATTTATTTTATTATATTTTGAGAGCTTACAAATTATATTGTGTTGCCTTCACTCGATTATTTGTCGTGACTTGTACCTGATTGTTTGATTAGTAGTTTACCTATATTTTACTGTTCTGTAGTGTGGGGTTGTATAGGTTTCTCTACAGTGTATCTTCTTGATCTTTGTAGCTTAGTGAGTTATTAGTTTTTAGTTTAGTGGCATCAGGATCTAATAGTGGACTAGGGTAATGTCATCGATTAGGGTCGGAGGTAAGGGGGTAGGGGTGATAAGAGGGGCACAGGCTTATTTAAGTTAAGGGTAAGGTCATGAAATATAGAATTACCTACAGAGAAATCCATAGAGCTAGTGTAGTGTCTTAAGAGGAGACATATTAATATAGCATGTGTTCAGGAGACCAAATGGGTAGGTACCAAAGTTCGGGATGTAGATGGGTTTAAGTTATGGCACTCGAGTGGTTCTAGGGATAGAAAGGGTGTAGGTATCCTAGTAGACAAGGACCTTAGGGAATATGTGGTTGAGGTTACGAGATTTGATGATAGAATGATATCTATCAAACTTGTGGTTAGTAGGCATATAGTGAATGTAATTAGTGCCTATGCACCTCAAGTAGGCCTAGATGAGGAAATCAAAAAGCTCTTTTGGGAAGAGTTGGATGAGGTTATAAGACACATGTCAGAGACAAAAAATCTTCATTGAGGGTGATTTTAATGGGCATATCGGGGCAACCACTAGTGGGTTTAAAGATGTTCATGGAGGCTTTGATTTTGGGGAGAGGAATGGAGGTGGGATCTCTCTCTTCGATTTTGCCAAAGCCATTGAGTTAGTTATTGCTAACTCATGTTTCCCAACGAGAAAAAATCACTTGATTACGTTTCGTAGTACAGTAGCTAAGACTCAGATTGATTACTTACTTCTCTGATAGGGTGACAGAAGCCTTTGTAAGCATTGGAAGGTTAGTCCAAGTGAAAATATTTTCACTCAGCATAGTCTTCTAGTAATGGATTTAGAGATTAAGAGAGAAAAGAAGAAGAAGGTTATTAATTCCCTATCGAGGATTAGGTGGGGAGGCCTGAATCCTGCTCTTTCACAAGAGATAGAAGAAAAGCTGAGTAATTCAAAGGCCTGAAGTGGTGGCAGAGATGTGAACAACATGTGGGACACTACTGCTGGTTGCATTAAAAAAGTAGCTACTGAGGTACTAGGGGTTTCAAGAGGGACCTTTGGTGGACGTCAATATGATTGTTGGTGGAATGAAGTCCAAGCCATAGTGAAAACTAGGAAGATTACGTGTAAGAAATGGTTAGAGTGTAGGGACGAGGATGAAAAGTGAAGACTTAAGTAGATCTATAAGTCGGCAAAGATAGAAGTAAAGATGGTGTGACAAGTGCTAAGACAACAATGTTTGAATGCCTATATGTGGAGCTAAGTGATAAAGGCGGGGATAAGTGATTGTATAGGCTCGCAAAAAAGAGAGAAAGAAAAATGCACGACTTATACCAAGTGAAGTTCATCAAGTATAAGGAAGGTGAGGTGTTGGTGGATGTCTTCCATTAAGCTAAGGTAGCAAGATTACTTTCATAAACTCCGACACGAAAAAGGAGATAGAGATATTGAGTTGGGTGAGTTTCCACACTCCGAAAGTCATCGAGATTTCAGTCATTGTAGGTGGTTCAAAGTTGAGGTTAGACCTACTATTAGTAGGATGATTAAAGGGAGAGCGATCGGATCCGATGAGATACTGATAGATTTTCGGAAGAACAAGATCAAGGATGGTATAGAGTGGTTGACTAGACTATTTAATGTCATCATGAAACTTCCAAGATGCCTGATGAATGGACGAGGAGTACAATGGTTCCATTGTACGAAAATAAGGGTAATATTCAAAACTATAACAATTACAGGAGTATCAAGTTGTTAAGTCAAACTATGAAAGTTTGGGAGAGAGCGGTAGAAATGAGGGTGAGAAAAGAAGTGTCTATTTCAGAGTATCAATTCGGATTCATACCAGGACGGTCAACTATTGAAAGAATTCATCTTGTTCGGAGATTAGTGGAGAAATATAGGGAAAGAAAGAAGGACCTTCATTTGGTGTTCATTAATATCAAGAAGGCCTATGACAAAGTCCCAAGGGATGTCCTATGAAGCTGTCAGGTGAAAGGTGTTCCAATGGTGTATATTAGGGTGATAAAAGACATGTATGACTATAAGGACCTGGATTTTGTATAGCTTTAGTGACGCTTGAGATTTGGTTTCTGAAAGTTTTGGGCCAAGGTGACACCTTATGGAACCTCCAAGCTCGATCTAAGTTCACTTTCAAGCCTTCAATTCAATCTTATTTATGTTGTTTAAGTCCATCATGGTTCTCCTACATCAAGTCAAGTTCAAATGAATTTCATTGGCTAAGTTTTTCACAAGTACCAATAGAAAGGTCAACTTTAAATGGGCATATATCTTAGCACAAAATGAACTAGGTGACCCATGACCTATCAAATTAAATCCCTTTGAATTAGCTTTCCAACGCAATTGGTTTCACCTCATTTAGAGTTAGGATGAAGAAGTTATGCTCGTTTTCATAAGAACCTCCTGTGTAGTATTGCCACACGGGCCAGTAAACAGGCAATAGGGCTTTAAAAGAACCGTGGGAATGTCCTTGGGCCTGAAACGTCCATCTTTTGGCCTAAGTATTAGGGTACAATTATGTACTAGTCGTATGACCTTCAAGGATGGAGAAAATCGTAAGTGTGGTGTTTGACGGGCCGTTTGGCCTTCTTGTGAAGTCTCCGGAGTGAAAAATATTCTAAGTACGGGGTCATCGTCTCAAAAAATTTTCATGAAATTTTTCTAGGGTTGGGGAGAAGGGACCATCACATGGACCGTGTGACTCCACACGGGCCATTTATTGGTCCATTTGATGGTTCGTGCAAAAAATTTCTAAGTGTTGGTCCAAGATCGAAATTTCCAGAAAATTTGTCTAAGTGTGGGTTCACGGGAAGGTAAATGGACCTTGTACTGACGCACGGACCGTTTACCCTCCAGTCAAGTGACTTCCGGTAAATTTTTGCTCCGATTCATTAATGGCGTTTTCATAAACTTGGTTATTTCTATTGGCCTTTTGGGAATTACTAAGCTATTTTAAGGTCTTCTAAAGACCTAAAACCTTTTTCAAATATTCAAACCGATCTCTCATAATTTGAATCTCTCAAAATACTCTCAAAGGCTTTCCACCAAAAGAACTCTTGGGGTTTCAACATTTGAGGTTGGGGTTTCAAGTCTCCTTCAAATTTCTATGGGGTATCTTCATCTTAGTAAAGGTATGTGAGTTTGATTCTTGATTACCTTCCAGTCAAGGAGATCCAAATTGTTTTCAAGAAATTTTACGAATTTCTAGCTTAGTTTAAATAGGCATTTTGAATATTATGATTCCTTAAATTCAAATAGTGTATGAGTTATGTTTATTTACTGATTTTAAGTTGATTTGAATTATAAAATGGTGATTTACATTGGTTTATGAAATTACGTATATGTATGCCCCTTTTAAAGACTTGTTTATGCATGGGTGATCTTATGATTTGGATTTAAATATGGATTTAATAGTGTATTTACTTCAAGTTCACATTATATTGTTGATTTTAGATTTAATCCTAATTAACCATGCCTTCCTCATATCATTCATAGCATTTGCAATTCATAACATTGGACTATTTTGTGAAACTAGATTCACCGCACGTGCGTTGCACGTGTATAAGTAACGAATATATATTTATCAAATTATTGAATATGCATTAGCGATTTAATGTTGCCATTGTTTGAGATAATCTAAATGGTTAGTTGTAACATATAATTCAACTATAGATTTTCAAATAGTATTTCCGTACGCGACCAAGTGACTGACCAAGATATTTTTACAAATTAATATTTTGGCCGCTTAATTATGCTGAATCGTGAATACATATCTCCTTTAAGTAGTACTATAATATTATACCCTAGTTTCAAAAAATATACTACACAATAACTATTTTAGTATCCACTATGCACATTATGCTCAGGTTGTGATAATTAGGGGTGTCAACTTATGATGGTTAGAGATGATGCCCACTCTATTTTGCTAGTTCCATTTCAGTCACTCTGTGGGCTGAATTTCAATGATTACATGTATATAAGAAGAAGAAGAGAATCGCAATGTTAAAGGGCGTAGGAACCACAAAGTGTAGCATAGTTTTTTTCTTATAACCATGAGGAACCTTGTGCTGGTAGTCACTTTTTAAAATTTAGCGACAAATAAGAAATACCTTAAAGTAGAAAGGGATTAAGTGTTACCAATGATAAGGGCGGCATATACTTATAACATGCTAGAAGTAGTTAAAGTTAGAACTGATATAAGTAGCGACAAACGTAAGGTTAGCAGTAAAATATGTATGGAAAGACTGTAATTGAAATAGCAGGGCACTGTTTGTACTTCGTTAAACAAGTAATAGCCAGTACATTTGTTACCTCAAGGTAAAGAACCTAAGTCAATGAGTGTCCTGTACGTGCTACTTCTTAGGAAATATTTAATTTGTGAATTGAACCATCGTTTCCAGTTGCATAATGTTACGGGATTGTGCGAAGGATGCCAAAGGCAGTAATGATTTCAGCGAAAAAGAAGAGCAGTTTGGAGCGTTGCAGAGTATAAGATGTTGGGGTGAAACAGGTGATTGAGCAAAGAGGAGAAGTGTGGATGCTGATGTGTGGCAAGATTGTGAGCTGTTTGTTTTTAACACTGAGGAGTATTAGGTGTTTTTTTTGATATGGAAGAGTATAAGTTGTTGTAGAGGTGAGTCAACATATTTTATTAGGCATGTGAGTAAGCATTAAGTAAAAAAGTGATAATGTACAACTGGTTAGTGGGCCAAGCAATTTCTCTAAAGTGTACCCAAGCTTCAGATGTGTTTCACGAGCGAAGGGAATTTGTGTATGCGAATTATCTGCCCGTACAGTGAAAACAATGGACATAGTGAAGTAAAAGGTTTAACTTACTAAAGTTGTTTGTATGAATAAAAGGCTTTGCATACCAGTTCTTTAAGTGCAGATGTTGGATGTCAGATGGGAAACAACATCTGAGTTTAATTGTGTTAAAGAGTGGAAATCAAGTGGTTGTGATTTTCAGATAATTGTAGGACGTTGGCATTTGTTCACAAGTTAGGCGCTAGAATTGGCAACTCTTGCAAAGGAGTTTGTGACACGGGGTACTGGGCAACTGATTTTAATAGATGTCTTTAAGGATAAAGGCATGTATTTTCTGCACAATTAGGCTCCTTCGCGGGATGAAATTATTCATATTGAACCTCATCAGAAATTGAAGTTCTTGTATTTTGAAACTCGGTAAACAGTTTTAGAAACATATTCCAGGACAAGGTTAAGGTATACTTCATTCTTCTCAGTAGTAGAGTAGAAGCAGTGTCGTAATTTAACAACATTAGGATGATCAAGCGTACGCATTATCTGAAGTTCCCTGTTCTTGTATCTCCTATCCTGTAAGACCTTCTTTATTGCTACAGATTCACCAGTTTCCAAGCACTTAGCCTGTGATATCGAAAAGGTAATGAATGAATCAATAAAGTCATCCAGAGAACTGCAATGTGTACAAAACAACCTACCATTTCTATTAGACATGAGATTTTTCGTTCAACTATACCAGTGCCAACCACATGCTCCGCCATGTAAGACAATGTCTATTTCTAGAAATAGTTGTAATCTATGCATAAACATGTGTATAAAACGAATCGGGTGGAACTTACGAAGCGTGAACGTTGTTGAGCAATTCTTGCTGTGCAGGATGCGTAATCTGGTGGCCTAAAAGTTCGTGCATAAATAGTAGTCGAAGAAGAAAGGGTTGATGAAGGATTGAGAATCTAAGACACAAGATAAAGATGACGCGGTGTGCCTATTGGTGAGATGAGATGGACTCTGATTGTACAGAAGGTGAGAACTGGTAATGCTTCACGCAGAAATTTGAAGCGCAACAAGGAGTTTATAGTGTGCGGAGGTTTTAGGTAGGGTATTCTATTAAATTAAGGGTATTTTCGTAATTTAGAGTTATTTTTAAGTGAGGGGTATTGACGTAACTTAACTTTAAATATTTTGAGTTCATGTTTTTAAGGTAATATAGATATAGATTATGTTATTGAACAGATAATATAGACAATATTGTGATCACATATATGTCTATTGAATATAGCTCTTTGAGCATTTTGGGTGCTTGCTCATTTTGTATATGAATGAGCTATTCTTATGCATGAGTATTATGACTATGAAAGTATGGTTTTGGCATTTGAGCCTAAGTATGAATTATCATGAATGATGTTTGATTTTTAAGCCGAATTGTGCATTGAAATGATTAGGCAAGACTTGTATCTCTTGAAAGCATGTGTGTATGTGTGTGTGTGTGTGTATATATATATATATATATATATATATATATATATATATATATATATATATATATATTC